>CM062819.1:258416147-258815782 GCA_031772625.1 Pinus tabuliformis | reverse complement strand
GACCTGAAGATGTTCCTTCCTGCGATATTGGAATGGGTGCATTTCCCTGATGCTCATCAGAGTCGGTGTTGATGAAAAGAATCTGGATGGTGTCATCCTTATTCTCTTCAGTGAGGGTGTCATTTGAAGATGAATCTTCAGTGACGGTGTCATTTGAGGATGAAACCTTTGAAGGAAGAACCGGGTCAACTGCCGTTTCGACCTTTGGACTTTCGTCCGGTCTGGATTCAGTAGGTTCATTCTCAATGACTGACGCTTCAGCTGACCACTTGAGCGGGCCAGCTGTATTTTCAACCAACGAAGGACTTGGCACGAGTTTTTTGTATCCAGGAGGAAGTCTCAACGGTGAAACCGGGCGATCTTCCAAAACTTTCTTCGCTTCGTCTAAGAAGGGAAAATGGTGGATGGCGTGATCGCCTTCACACAGTCTGCAGGGGAATCTTGCTCCCCCTCTTTGTCTTGAACCTTCACTTTCGCTGGTTGACGGTAAGCATTCAACATGGCTATCAGAGGTTGATGCTCCCGAATTGTGCAACCGAGGGGACCAGTCCCTTAGTATCCGGGGAATACAGGGACAATCTCTATGGAAGTGGTCTCCTCTACATATGACACATGGCGATTTAGGCCCGGTCTGTGCTGTGTGTGGATTTTTGTCAGATGTCTTTTGCTTGACCCCAGTCGCCTTAGGCTCCTTCTTCTTCTTCTCTCTCTTCTTCTTCTCCTTCTTCTCCATGGGAGCTTGGCTTTTTCCGGCTCTACCTTGCGAAGATGAAGGATTGGAGGAAGAGTTATAGGAAGTAGAAGGCTGGTGGGTAGCTCTAGACTCATCTAACTGTTGACTCGACTGTTCAGGAACCATGGTGTTCTGAACTACATTGGTTGAGAATAGCCAAATAGGCAAGCCAATTGTCAGTCCTGGAAGCGACAATGTGGCCATGTGGGGCGCACCAACTTCTCCCCAAGAGGAGAAAGGACTAGGATTTCCATCATGTGGAATTCCTTGGTTGGGGCGTTCCATGTTCTCAACCTACAGATCAATGCAGGAATAGGAGGTGATTATGTTTCGTTTAAAATAAATTTTATAACGATGCTTTAGACACAACTTGCTTTTTCACTTTTTAAGAGTCGAGAAAAAGCTAAAGATGACTCTAGTCTCCTTCGATGTTTTAACGAGCCCGAAGTGACAAATGCTCGGATGGACTTTTTCAATTATAGAGTTTGAAAAAGGCCAAAAGAAACTGCTCTGGAGTTCTAGGCAGAGGGTGTGCCAAACTTTTCGCAAAACCACAGAATACGTTTTACGGTACGGGTGGTCGATCTTCGTGAATGCTGTGTTCACTGCATTGCGATCAGTAGGGCGGCCGACACGACTTCCTATGGATAAAGGCTTTGTTCCTATAGGGGTCTCCCAATATATACGCGACGGTACGTGGGAGCACAAGTCCGTATTGATACTTATCGCTTCACCGTGGAGGAATCACCCAACCACTCAACGCTAAGATATCACGTTTAACGACGCCGAAACATGTCTCTAGCTTAGACCTCTATGTGTTTGCGTTATGTTTCAATGCGTTGTTATGTAAATTCAATTTATTTTAAGGTTGATCTTGTTTAGCAGTTTGCCTTTATGGATCACCACGGGATGTATAGTAACACTCCTAAATGCAGTCTAAGATGATAAGCAAGCTTTTCAATCTTTCAACTTTGAAAATTTTAACTACTGAGGGAAAAGAAAGACAACATATTTTCACACAGATCATAGAGCACACACTAATGTACTTTTTCCTAAATCATCATACGAACTGTCATAATGCACATGCACAATGCAGGTATTTCTTTTCTCTTTCTTAATGTTGGTGCAATACAAAAAGAAAGCTGTTGTATAACTTTGAATTCAATTTCAAGTGAAAGCAAACAAGCTTGTCCAAAATCAAAAGACACCTTAAGATTTACTTGTTTCGACACTAGAAATATACAAATTCAAACCATATGACAAAATTAAAAGCTCAATCAGCTATGAACAACAAACAAACTAACTCTTAAGATCAAAACGACACTTATCACAGGTCTAGATCTAAGAGGCCACAGCAAGACTAGTTCACTTTCGTTATGGGAAACTGTAAATGATATAAGAAATACACAAAGAACAAACACAGTTTCTTTATACAACCAAGGCGGAATAGTGGTAAGGAAAGTTGGTTTCAGATAGGTACATTGACTGGTAACAGGCTACAAAAACAAGAGTGAAAACAGGGCAATAAACAGGAGGGAACCCCAGTAGCACTAGGCAAAACTGGTTCAGCGCAGGTAGTACACTGGCAGTTTGACCTTCAGCGCAGGTAGCCCCTTCGGGAACTGCACTGAAATGCAGACTGCCTTCACAGCACCTGCACTGAAGAGACAAACTTTCGTTTTTCTCAGTTTCCGGGTCACAGATTGCTCAAAAATTCACAGTTTTTGGCCAAATCAGAAGCTATCAGTCAAGTACACACTAAGGGATGAAAAGGAGTATGAAAAGCTATCACTAAGAGCTATTTAGAGTCCTTGTGGATCAGCTCTTCAAATCATAAACATGCCCAGAAACTGAGCTAGAGTAGCTGCCCTCTACTTTGCATTTGAAAGATTCAAATGCAGTTCGATTCGGTACTCCCTGTGTTTATGAAATGAATAGCAAAAACACAAACAACCAACAAGATACGATCCCCAGCGGAGTCACCAATTTGTTGTTGGGAAAAGTATCCAATACGGAATGACCCTATCCCACTCTAAGGGTGATAGTACCTCAGCAACAATCAAAGCAAAGCTATTCGAGATTACTTCTTTATGAGATGTAAGAGAGAGGAGAAAGAGATCCACTAACCGTTGTCTTCCGCTAATGATTGATCCAATCTTCTCTCTTTGCTGCTTGTTCCCAACTCCTTGCTCTTTCATTGGCCCAGCTACACCAAGATCCTGCAAAATGGCAAGAGAGGGAAACTACAAGAAGCATACATTCATAATTGATTCAAGGATTAGAATAAATCAAATATACAAGTATAACAATACACCATTGAGACACACGCATATAGAAGAACCTCAAATGCTTTATTAATGGAAGAAGTAAAGTTGAGGAAGTAATACAACCATAAAAGGCCCAATCTAGCATCACCTCCCAACAGAAAGAAATCTCCTCTTCACCTCCTTCAAGCAAATCACCCAATAGTTCTATACTCAAACCAACAGAACTTCCTTACATTCACAATATTCCAGCCTCCTAGACCTCATGAGAGAGTTCTATATATGGAGATTTGGAGAGGATGGAGAATGAGTCAGCTTGTAGCTGGCATGAAGCTGACTAGTGTCCTCTCCCACTTCAGTTATTCTTCAGTTCTTGAGTCCACTTGGAGGTTCTTGCTTCCACTTGGAGATCTAGACCCTCTTACTCATCACAAGTCGAATTCCCTAATCCAAGTGTCATTTTGGAAGCTTCCTGGGCATTGACACCTTGAAGAATGACTGTGCCACTTGTCCCAACTCGCCCAGCGCAGGTAGCCTTCCTTACAGTTGACATTCAGCACAGGTAGACAGTGTAGCTCTTGACATTCAGTGCAGATGCTTAGTGGAGCAGTTGACATGATCCAGAATTAGCTTGTTTTTGAGTGTTTTCAGGTGGAGAACTGATATTTAGTGCTGTGGTTTGCTGACCTTGTTCCTCTAGGGGTAGGAACAACATGTTTAGGGACTTTGGATCCCTTAGATTATCGACATTTCATGCTTCATGCTGTAAGGCACAAAAATGTCTATAACATCGACATACTTCCTATTGTTTAACCATAGCTTCCTCTTTTCCCGATCTTGTTTGATTTCCATTCCCAAACTATAGTTTGCAGCACCAAGATCCTTCATGTCGAATTTGGAGGACAATTGGGTCTTCAAATCCTAGATAATTTCTTTGTCATTTATAATCAATAACATATCATCCACATATAATACCAAATAAATAACATAGTCACCAATTACTTTAAAATATACATAGTGATCTGCTTTGCTTTTGGTGAGGCCAAGTCCCCATATATATGTATCAAATTCCTAGCACCTGGGAATAACCTTTTTCTACTAATCGAGCTTTGTATTTCTCCACATTTCCTTTTGCATTCCTCTTCTTCTTAAACTCTCATTTTCTTCCAATGGGTTTCCTTCCAGCCAACAACTCCACAAGATCCTAAGACTCATTTTTGTTCAAAGATGTCATTTCATCAACCATGGCCTCTTTCCATCTTTTTCCATCCTCCAACTCCACTACTTCCTTAACAGTTATGTGATCATCACTAGTAATAGATAAAGAAAAATTTGAACAAAAAGTAGATCGACTATACCTTTCTGGTTGCCTTCTCTCTTGAACTGGTCTTCTCAAACCTAGAGTTTGTGGCCCTTCCTCTTTTGATTCTTGTTTGTTGTAGAGTCTGATTCTTCCTCATTTAGCTCAAACTCTATCTTCTCAAGTTCCTTTGGTGTGACTTCATATTTAATAACATCTTTCACCTCTCTTAACACCTCATCTTAGTTTTACACAACCTTCCTTCTTTTCTGGGTTCCAAATCTTATAACCTTTTAAACCATCCTTATACCTAATAAAGATGCACCTTTTAGATTTACTATCCAACTTGGTTCTTTTCTCCTTTGGAACATGTACATATGCATCATCGCCAAATACCATCATATGTGAAAGAGAGGGTTTCTTACCAGTCCATACGTCATGTGGAGTATTATCCTCCAACACTGATGAAGGTGATCAATTAACCAAGTAACATGTAGTGATATGTTATCCATAATGTCTTGTTCATTCTTTCTACAACTCCATTTTGTTGAGTTGTGTATGGAGCAGTATTCTGCCATGCTAGACTACACTTCTTACAAAAACTTTTCAAATTCCTTCTTGTAGAACTCTCCACCTTTATCTATCCTGAACACCTTTATATTCTTCTTCATCTCATTTTCCATGAGAGCCTTAAATTCTTTAAATGTGTCAAAGACTTTAAATTTCTTCATGAGGAAATATATCCATGTATTCCTTGAGAAGTTATATATGAATGAGACATAGTACATAGACTTACCCAGTGATGGACCAATATAGGTGAAAACACATCACTGTGCACAAGCTCTAAAATCTCTTTCACCCTTTTAGAACCAAAGGGGAAACTCACCCGATTTTGCTTTCTATATACATAATGTTCATAGAAATCAAAATAGAGAGAGAAATTAGACATCCCTTCTACCATACCATCACTATGTAGTATTCGAAGGCCCTTCTCTAGAATATGTCTAAGCATTTGATTCCATAACATGGTCTTTTCTCTAGAGACCATTAGGTTTTCTGTTCCATGTTTAGGAACTACAGAACTGTTGCACCCATCAATAATAGTGCTACCCAGAAGCATATACATAGTTCCAATCTGAACTCCCAACATCAATACCCAATCTCCACAAACCATCTTGCAAGTATCTTTCTTGAAGACTATTTTTACTCCTGCATCATCCATCTTGCTTACAAAAATCAGATTTCTAGCCAATGCATGAGCATGCAGAATAGTTGGAAGTGTTCTAATCCTCCCACCTTGCAAATTTAGCTTGAATTTTCCACATCCGATGATTCTAGCCTTCCTATCATCCCCTAAGAGGACATTACCACCATCATATTTCTCATATTTGCAAAACCACTCCCTATGGGGAGTGAAGTGAAATGATGCACCTGAGTCAATCAATTATGCCTCAAGATCTACATGTGTACTTGAAGAAGAAGCAAAGTACACATCCCACTTTCATCTGAGGTGGTTTTCACCTCTGCAAAAGGAGCATCATCAAATCCATTTCCTTTCTTGGGAGCTTTAGATCTATAGTCCTTTTTGTAGTTCCCTTCCTTTCCGCATTTCAAATATACCTTTACAGATTTTCTTGGAGATTTAGATCTCCCTCTAGATTTAGATCTCTCACTCGAGGGCTTATTTTTATTTTTCTTCTCAGATCTTCCTCGTACATACAAGGCATTTCCATTCTGTCTCTCCATATTTTTTCTCATCTCCTCTGATAGAAAGGAGGAGACTATTTCACCAAACTTCAAGGTAGTTGTATTGTTGCGTGTTGCACAACCAAACTAGCCCACGAATCTGGTAGAGAACATAGAAAATTGATGCACTTATCTTCGTCTGAATTTTTTATATCAATAGATAAAAACTGGCTTACCAAAGTACTAAAGGTGTTTAGATGCTCTGTCACCAAGTCTCCATCCTTCATCCTTGAGTTATACAACTACTTATGTGGGAACAATTTGCTCACCAGAGAGTTAGATTCGTATAAAGTCCCCAACGTGACCCACAAATCCTTTGTTGTAGCTTCCCCGATACATTCAAATTTACTGAATCTGAGATACACAATCGTATTATGATCTTTTCCTTCGATCTAATTCTGCCTAGTATTCTTCTAAAATTTTTGTTGGTTTAGTAACGGATCTACCACGATCCATTGATCTTTATCCACCGACAAATCCTCCATATTGAGCTTCCACAACTCAAAACTATGACTATTAAATTCATCGATATCTATCTTTATATTGTTCACCATCTTCTTTCACCACAAGAATTGATCCCGTAGATCTCCCACTGAATAGGGTTTACCAGAGGCCCGAGAAAAAACCCCTCAGCAACAAAGGTGTCCCCTTGAAGCCGAAACAACTTTGATACCAAATGTAGGTTTTAACCCTGTATAGAAATTACCTGCAAACGAATTATTAAAACATAAAATATGCAATGGAAAGAACATAAAATAAATACACAACAATTTTCCACTAAATCCAAAAACAGGGACTATGAGGTTGATTTTTTATTATACTCCTTTCAATGTTACAATACATATATATACATGTTGAAGCATTCATAAACCCCAATCCACTAACCCTAGATTAGAACATAACGTATTTCCCTTGACCAAATCTAAAAATAACATGGGAAGAGAAATATCATGCCCAAAACCATATGTAAAACCCATGCACAAAACCATAGGTAGGTCCACAACATATTATAGGGTCTAATTTATTTATTTAATTTTATTTTATTTTCGGGGCATGTGCGACTAGTTGTGGAAATAATATAACACACACGTAATGCTAAAGTGAACTAGTTCTTGAAATCTTCCACTTCGCTCGCTGTGTTGATCAACCCATTTCCTAATGAGGAGACTCACATAGTTGCTCGAGACCCTACTTCCTCTAACACGGTTTTAATTCTTTCATCCAAAAAGCCTAAATTTGATATTATGGTGGCCACCTGAAGTAAGGACTATGGTAATGTGAATCCCTTGAATGACTGAGCTACTGATCAACCTGCCAGTTCGAAACCATCTCCATCGGCTCCTACTCTCCCTTCGATTCCTACAAAACTAACCATTAAGCCTATGAAGGGCCTTATTAATAAATCTGCTTTGAACTCTCGTGTGAGGATTGCTCAAAATTATAACATAGTTGAAGACTTGGTTCAGTCTCCATTAGCTATGTCAACTCTTGAGGTGTTGTAGAACTATCCCGAATAGAAGAAGGCTTTGCTTTTTGCTATCAGATGTGTTGATCCTTCAGATTCCAACCTAGTAGTTTTTAATCATGAGAACTATTCCCCTCGACTCCTGACCCAATTGGATTTTATGATCTAGGTTGTTTTCCATGGTAAGAACATTCATCGTTCTATTATGGACAAAGGAGACTCCACCTATATCATGTCTTTGTCTTGCTGGAGGGAAATTAGTTTTCCTCAACTAAGCTAGTCACCAATCACATTGAAATATTTTGATGGACGAATGTCTAAAATTTGTGGTATTTTAAATTCCTTGCAAATAGAATTAGGGGGAAAAATTGTATTGTAGAAGTTGAAGTTATTGGCGAACCCCTTGATTATAATCTTCTATTTGGTCGCACATGAGTTTACACTATAGCTGATGTCGTTTCAACTTATTTCTGTATGATTTCCTTTCCTGATAAAGGCATAATTGTGGCCATCGACCAAATAACCTTCTTTAACATTGATTCTCATGTTACAAGAAGTGTCCCTCTTGTAGGGGAAACCGTACACCCTTATCAGCATGTTAGGGTTGGCCTGATTAAGGATTCTTCACTTATGGGAAATTTTTCGCTCCCTCCTTCGTTCCCCAACAACTCATCCTATATTGCTTATATCAATATGATATCATCTTCTATTATTCCAGCTGATCCATGGATAGTATTAGATGAAACTAACATCAATAGTTTTGGCGACTGAATGTTGCTTAGCCCCATTGAGCTTGATTACAAAGCCATTTTTTCGGCTTGTGTGGCTTGTTCTAATTCCTTATATTCAAAAAATTGGGTCGATCGTTCATTGGATTATGGAACATCTTCTAATCTTTATCTCGCATGTTCCCTACTAATAAGATCATCATGGAGATCATGATACCAGACGATGCACCATGGGATGATCATCTTCATCATTCCTCCTTACTAGATTCCATTTAGGATAATCTTAGTGACTTGTATTTAACCAACATCGTCAAGTTTTATACTAGTTTTGTTTATATTCACAAAGTCGATTTTGAAAAGAACCTCTCAAATATCAAAGAGATGATATTTCTTGATATCTCTATTAAACCAAGTATTGTCGAAAATATACACATTGGTGCGTCTTATTCTCCATATGAGATTAAGATCTATAAATCCATATTTCAAGAGTTTCTAGATGTCTTTTCCTAGACTTATGAATAAATTTCAAGTATCGACCCAAATATAGTAGTGCATGAGATTAAAACCTATCCTGATAGTAAACTATTTTGGGAGTGCCTTCATCTGGTCCATCCCAAGAAGGCTGCCATGATCAAAGCTAAGGTTGTAAAAATTCTTCATGCTAGTTTCATATACCTTATTCCTTTGACTTATTAGGTGTCAAATGTCATTCCTATCGTGAAGAAAGAGGGGAAAATCTGTGTATGTGTCGATTATCGAGATGTAAAGCGCGCTTGTCCAAAGGACAATTATCCGACACCTTTCATCAATCAAATTGTTGATGGTTGTGCTGAATGTGAGATATATTCATTCATGGATGGTTTCTCCAGTTATAATCAAATCAATATTCTCCCAGTGGATCAACCTAAAATTGTATTTATCTGTCCTTGGAGTACTTTTTCTTATAAGAAACTTCCTTTTGGTTTAAATAATGTTAGGGTTACGTTTCAATGAGCCATGGATTAATATTTCCATGACATTAATAAAAATATTGTGCAACCTTATTTAGATGATATTCCTACTCATTTCAAAACATGGAATTCATATAGATCCTCTAAAATTCGAGGAAATCATCAATCTTCCTACGCCTTCTTCCCTCGTTCAACTTCAACGACTCCAAGGGAAGGCTAAATTTCTAGGAAGGTTTGTCCTTAATTATGCTGAGTTGACCAAAGGATTCACTCGCTTTCTTAAGAAATGGATTCCCTTCCATTGGGATAATGCTACTCAAAATGTGTTTGATGCCTTGAAAGATGTACTAGCTTAGGCATCTCTATGTTGGGTTGTGTTATATTCTTTCCAAAACTAGCCCACCTAGTTAACCGGGGTTTAGAGGGGGGGTGGAGGCCCCCCTTTGTTACACCAATTTCACAGTGGGGGGGGGTGTCACGGGGTGGGTGGGTAGCCCCCTCTACAGGGTCAAGGGCAACGCCCTGGGGAAATTTTTTTTGGACGCTATATTAGGTGGGGCGAACTTACCTGTTGGGTCCCTATAATACTAGTGATTACCCCATTACTATTGTAGTTATAGCCCTTATTTATATTGTTGTGCCCCTATTACCCCCATGTTGTTATTTCTGTGCCCCATAGAATCCCTCTATTATTATTTTTGTGGCTTTGTATTATTATTGTTATGTCGGCTGGATTATATTGTGACTCCTCAGACTCCTATATATAGAAAGGAGGTTTTGTCATTTGTATCATCCAAGAATTGTTCATTTATGTAATGTAAAGGAGGTTGCCCCCTCGAAGAGGTTGAATTCTAAGGCGTTGATATATCTTTTCTATCTTTTCTTGAGCTGGTTTCATAACATTTGGTATCAGAGCTTTGGATTCTAGGGTTTCGCTGCTCCAAATAGGTCATCGTGGCATTTTCGCTATAACTTTTTTTCTGTGACGTTTCAGAAGTAAAAAAAAAACCCATTTGAGAAGAAATCGCACTGAACCTTGGGTCCGAATTAAAGATAAGTTCCCCATCCTAGACGACTCGTTGTATCTGATATCATCATCTGACCCATGGTATGGATATATTCTTATATATCTCGAGACCCATACTTTCTGATCCTATACCTCTCACTATGAGCAATGACGTATTTGATACCAAGCCAAGAATTACATCATCGTCGATAAAACCCTTTAACATCGTGGTATTGATATAGTTTTCCAAAGATGGCTCACACATGAGGAGGCCAACAAATTCCTCAATGAATTCCACTTGGGGGCATGTAGCAGTCATTTTTCTGGTTATGCCGTCGCACAAAAGATCCTATCCATTGGTTACTTTTGGCCCACCATATTTCATGATTATATTCTCATTGTCCAAAAGTGTCATGCATGCCAAATTATGATCATAGGATCTATGCTCCTCCTGCTCCATTGCATCCTGTTATCACTATAGGTTCTTTGGCGAAATGGGGTATCAATTTCATGACATGTATCCATCACTAGTCCAGGGGGCATGGCTATATCATCTAAGCAGTATATTATTTTACTAAATGGGCTGAGGCAATACCTAAATTCAAAAATATTGGTGAAATGGTTGCATATTTTTTCTTTGATCATGTCATCACATGGTTTGGAGTTCCGTAAGACATAGTCACAAACCATGGGAAGCACTTTCGCAATCGCATGATGACCAAACTCACTGCCAAGCCAAGACTTTCTCATGAACGTTCCACTCTCTACTACCCTTACGCTAATGGGAAGGTTGGGGCGATTAACAAATTTCTCAAAAAAATTATTCACCGTATGATAGGGGTCCATAAATCAGACTTCCATTTTCTTCTTTATGCTTCCTTGTGGGCATACCAAACCTCTGTTAGGACTGCTACTAGATTTACTCCTTTCCAATTGGTTTAACTTCTGGAAGAAATCCTCCCAACCGAATGTGAGATTCCATCACTAAAATGGGTTGTAGAAATTCTTCCTTCCACTTATGTAGAATAGGATTTTCACTTACATCTAACTCATTTAGATGAGACTCGGCGAGATGCTACAATGGCTAATGAAGCCTATAAAAAAATGTGTCAAGGCATAATATGAAAAAATTGGCAAGCCTTGTGTGTTCTTGGAAAGAGACCCTGTCCTTCTGTATGATCAAGGGTATGACAAACTAGGATCAGGGAAGTTCCAACCTATGTCTCTAGGTCCATATATTGTCAAGCATGTTCTTGCTAAATGGGCCTATGACCTAGTTGATTTTGACAGAGTTCCATTGGCGTAGTGTTGTAGGGAAAAGTATCCGATTCGGATGACCCTATCCCACTCTAAGGGTGATAGTACCTCAGCAACAACTGTAAAGAAAACTACTTAAGGTTTACTTCTTTACGAAAGCAAGAGAGAATGAGGAAATGCACTAACCGTTGCCTTGCGCTTAATGTCGAATCCAAACTCTTCTCTTTGGCTGCTTGCTCCCAGCTCCTTGCCCTATTGCCGGCCCAGCTACAATGAGATCCTGCAAAATAGCAAAGAAGGAAACTACAAGAAGCATGCAATCGTAACTGATTCAAGGATTAGCATAAATCAAATATACAATTATCACAATACATAATTGAAACAAGTGCATATAGAAGAACCTCAATAGCTTTTATTAATGAAGAAGTAAAGTTCTGAGAAGGTTACAACCATTGAAGGCTCTAATCCAGCAACACCTCCCAGCAGAAAGAATTTCTCCTCTTCACCTCCTTCAAGAAATCACCCAATAGCTCTATAGTGAAACCAACAGCATATCATTACTTTGCACAAAATTCCAGCCTCCTGAGCTCATAGGAGAGAGCTCAATATATAGATGAATTGAGAAAGGATGAGTCAGCTTGCAACTGATGTGTAGCTGCCTTGTGTCCTCTCTCTCTTCAGTTGATCTTCAGTTCTTGAGTCCACTTGGAGAACCTTGCTTCCACTTGGAGAAACAGAGCCTCTGACTCATCACAAGGCGAAATCCCTGATCCAAGTGTCATTTTTGGAAGATTCCAGAGCAATGACTCAGTGTGCCACTTGTCCCATCTCGCTCAGCGCAGGTGGCCTTTGTTCCACTTGCTTTGCAACGCAGGTACACCATGGAGGAGTTGAGTTTCAGCGCAGAAGCCTAGTGGAGCACCTGCTTTGATTTCAGGATTGCTTGTTTTTGAGTGTTTTCAGGTGGAGAACTGATCTGAGAGCTGTTGGTTTGCTGACCTTGTTCCTCTAGGGGTAGGAACATCATGTTTAGGGACTTTGGATCCCTTGGATTATCGACAATTCATGCCTGTTGCTGTAAGTCACAAAATTGTCTATAACAGATGCCCCCTAAAGTATGAGGTCGTTTATCGGGTGAAATGCTTTATTAGGAGGATCCGAAGTTCATTCAATCTGCTGAGAAGTGTCCTGTAATAAGATACAATACAATACATTATTTTTCATACTTTTTCATGATCTAGCTGAGGCGGGCATTCCCATGCTCAGCTTTATAAATTCATTTTGGTACATAGAACAGACGATCGTCTGATGGTAGACTGATAATTCTCTGCTGAAATTATCATCCTTTGAGAAGGATGATCATCTGCTGCAATGATGTACATATCAAATGTTTTTATATCCTGGATATATATCGCAGCCCGGATGGATGAAACTAGATCCGGGGTCTTCAAATCTCTTCCGATCTTCACTCGATGTACAAGTCGATCCATGTGAGAATTTCTTGAAGTCGAACATGGAAAGACATCGCTTGATTACCGGTCAATGATGTAAACTGTTAACAAGCGCGAGAGGAATCACCGATAAGGATGATGACCCTCAAGGTACGGTAGTACAATTCACATGGTGGGAATAAAGGACTTGGCGTCGACCACCATGCAAAATCTTCTAGTCGAAGGTCATTGATGTATACCTGTCGCCGGAAGTGAGAAACTTGCCATTGAGGCATGCAAGCTTCAAAGTACTGAAGGGGTTGTTCCTAGATCAACTCCTTGGATAATGAGCTGATGTTGACAAGGAGCGATCCGTCAAAGGAGGGCCTTAATGAATCTCACATCAATGACACGGAATGGAGCTAGTGATTGTGATGAGGTGAAAACAAACTGTGATGTATGATTCAGGGTGGCGGTCATGAAATGGATGAAGGACAATGTATGGTAGTGGATGGGACACGGTTGACTCTCTTCAGAACAACATCTCTTGAACATATAACGACACTGATGTGATGGATTGGTAGCATTACCCCAAATGTGGATGGTGTGGCGAGGACCATGGTGATGGGACCGGTGAATGAAACAACCCAACCCGATGTGATACGGAGGACAAAGTGTCATGTTCAAGAGCGACTTGCTACCATTAAAGCTGTGAAGTTCTCCCAATTTTTCCCCAGTCATTGCTGACCAGTACCTCTTTATTTTTATCAAGCTTGAGGAGGATAACATATGCTTGTTCTATAACCTGCCCTTCGGGCAAGCCCATCGCTATGTTTTAACGAGCCTAGTGATAGGGAAACTCGTTCTCGTCTAAAGACAAGTTTGTCGCTATTTAATGAATTTAACGAGTCTAACGACAAGGATAACTCAGTCCTTTTCATTTTTAGAGAGTCTGAAAAGGTACATAAAGTCAACTCCAGAATTCCTTTTTCGTCATCTAATCCCTTAAGTCCGAAAAAGTATAAAACAATACAGAAGGGATGAATTTTCGATTGCTTTAACGAGCCGAACAAAACAAGCGCTCGATCTTTTTGTGCAATAATCCCTCAGGTCCAAAAAAGATTAAAATCTAGAGGAGGGATAGCTTTTTCGGTCGCTTTAACGAGCTGGAAGGCCAAAACTCGGCAAACTTTTCATATTTTACGAGTCAGTGAAAAGAGCTCAAAGAAGACTCGTCTTTTGAGGAACGAGTGATAAACAGGGATAGCAGCAGATTCCAGGTACAAGTTGGAATATTCCAATCACGGCAGTGTCACAAGGACGGCTAAGTGAAATCACTCTTCGCAGCTGTTCCTCAAAATGGGTAAACAAACATATGGAGATGAACGATTGGCCAAATGAACGGATGGAGGTGAGACTGCAAGAACACGACCAAGGGATTTTAATATGGCTGTCAAAGGTTACATTTACCAAGGTTATTTACCAGTTCATTTTTTCTGGGTGAGCTTGAACTCTAGGGGAGGATTGCTCACAACTTATGTTTATTTTTTAACGAGCATGAACTATGTGCTAAAACTGCTCGGTTCTTGCATGCCCCCAGCATCATAATAACGCATGTCAAAGGAGGGTGCCCCCCAAGCTTCATTGCATTCAACTTGGTGGTTGGAATGAAGGTTTACCTTTGAATTTTGAAAAGGGGATTTGTTTCATTTTTTATTGAGGTTGACATAGTAAAAGAACTATCCTCATGACTCCTTGTTTCATTTTTTAACGAGGTTGACACGAGATAAGAACCGTCCTCGGAGCCCACTGTATTTACAGTATTTCCATTAGGGCGACGATCCATGCTGACAAAATATTTAGGAATCTTCTGAATCCGTTGGATATAGAAGATTTCATATTGTAGGTTTCCACTGTGGCTACTTCTGCCAGATTACCTGCCGGCGGTAGGGCAAAAGTACCCATTAAGGCAGGGTCTTTTAGGAGACCTACTCCAATATTTTGGAGCGATTGATTACTTTCATGGATCATTGTGTTGCTTCCCGTAACTTGAGAACTGTTGGGGAGAAATGTTTGTTGGTCGACGATTGTAATTTTTCCTTGGAAAGGAAATACAATCCTCCTGAAGTAGGTCGACACAACTGCAGCCATGGCATATATCTAAGGCCTTCCCAGTAGGATGTTGTAATCGAGATTCCCGTCGATTACTTCAACATCAACTTCTACTGGTTTGCCCCCCAGTTCAACTTGCAATTTACTTAAAATCCCGTATGGAGTGTATGATCGTCCATCAAATGCTTTTAAGGTCATTGGCGATTTCGACAAGGGTGGTGACCTAAATTTTTCCAGCAACTCATCGACATAAGACATGTAGATGCCCCCTCATCAATAATTGTTCGATGAACAGTTTTGTTGAGGGCTTTCACTTGAATAAGGAAAGCTAGTTGAGCTGGTATCTGAGGGTCATATCCTTTATGATTAAAGGCCACAAGGTTGGAATCCATTGGGCCAATCCCACCTATGGCTGATAATAAAGCTTGCTCTTGGGAGGTGCAATTTTGCGCTACCTCAAGTGTCGACATAGCGGACGACGATTGGGTCAGGTCCTCTATTATATTATAATTCTGTGCTACTTTTGCACGAGGATTAAATGTCGAGTTGTGTACTACTCCCTTTGGCGAGTTTATTATTGGCTTAGGAACGATGGGTGGCACAACTTCGTTCAAAGTTGTTGTCGAACTACTAGGTTGTTTATCAGCCTTGTTATCCGACCGCTGTGGATTCCGGTAACCTTTATTCCTTGCCAAAGCGTTATTCTGCTGCTTTGAGGTGGACAACATAAGCACTTGGGATCGGGAAGCATTTTGATTCGCAACCAGATTTTGTCTTGGATTAGGAAACGGATCAGTCAATACTGCCGGGGTTTTTGAACTCTTGAAGAGTTTCTTAACTTCAGGTATATGTGGACAATATTTTGTCCAATGATCCTCATCGCATATATGACACCCTGTCGGGGGTCTCCCTTTCCTTTTCTTTTTCTTCTTGCCCCCTGGTTGCTTCAGTTGTTTGCCCTTGTCGGTCGACATGGCATTTACTTCTGAGGCAAGAAGTTCCTCATTTGCATTTTGACTAGAAATTTTTCGTTTGCCAGTCACGCCATTACTGGCGTGAGTGTTAGTATTCGATTCAGGAGGGGGAGGAATCGAAAATTCAGGTCTAGGGGCGTCAGGTATTTTGTCGTAGAGCGTGCCCGACTGAGTATATACTAAGTCTAAGTATTGAGCATGAGCAATGACTTGCTCCTCTGTTACGACTCCTCCCTTGGCCACATCTTCCGTTATAGCCGGAAGTAACGACTTTATAAACCATTCAGCTAACAGCTGATCGGGAACGTAAGTTTTCACCATCCTACGACGACGTCGCCACTCATGTATATGATCAGATATGTGAGTGGCCGTTGTCTGTTTGAAGTTGGTAAGGAGTTATGTTCATGTTTCATACCTTATCGGTAATTGAAAATGGGTTAAGAAAGTTGTGGCTAAGGAGCTGAAATTGTCGAAAGAGGCTCTTGGCAATTCAATGTACCATTTAGCCGCTGGACCTGTCAATGTCCTCTGGAAGAGGCGAAGTCTTATCGAAACATCGTTTAGAGTGTTCGATGAACACCACAGATGAAAAGTCATGACGTGATTCGACGGGTCTTCACCTGGATTTCCATTGAATTTAGGAATGTCCGATGGAAGTTTATGCGGAATCGCTGGCCACCAAGGGGCATAAGCAATTGGATCATTCGTCATCCGGTTTAGATCTGGCAATTCTAGAGTTGCTACAAAGGGCAACTGCTGGTTCAGGTTAGGCGAAGCATATCCAGGATAAGATGGTATCGCCTGAGAAATGGGTCTTTGCAGACCAGCATAGTGCTGACAACTTTGACAAAGTTGATGGGCATAACCATTATAGCATGGTTGCCCATTACTTACAAAGACTTGTTGCTCAGGTCCTTGATATGATTGCTGGAATGGCGGTTGTTGAGATTGAACCAGCTCTGGTTGTTGGACCATTTGCTGTTGACC
This sequence comes from Pinus tabuliformis, assembly GCA_031772625.1. Taxonomy (NCBI): domain Eukaryota; kingdom Viridiplantae; phylum Streptophyta; class Pinopsida; order Pinales; family Pinaceae; genus Pinus; species Pinus tabuliformis. Next base: position 258,798,830 of record CM062819.1, on the reverse strand, counting down.
AATACTGGATGATTGACCAAGATGAGGAGTCACAGTACCTGTTCGAGCCTGAGTCGCTCCAGATAAGGAGGCACTACCCTGAGATTGTGATTGAGCCGCTGAGACAAGAGGTTGTTGTATTACAACAGGTAGTGCTTGTACTTGCGACGCATTTGCCATAGCAGGTGTGGTGGGAATATTCGACACAGGGTGTACTGGTTGCATTGAATATGCAACTCCTGATTGTTGAGGGAGTATTGGTACCCAACCGCTAGATGTGATTCCTGTTTGACCTGAACTTTGTTGTAAACTCCCACATGGTTGTTCTCCGGGAGGGAACAATGAAAGAGCGTACTGCCCTCCACATGGTGGAAATCCAGTACTTAAAGGGTAAATTGGCCTTTGAAGACACATTGGATCAATTTGTTGAGTTTCAACATAAGAAGTACCAGATGATAATCCGAATGAAGAAATAGGAACTAACCATGTCGTTGTCCCTGATTGGACTCCGGCTTGTTGTTGACAATTCGCTAGGACAGATGGTATACCAGCGAACATCGTTGGAGTAGCAGCAGGAGGTTCTGCTGCTGCTGTGTCGGACGACACAGTCCTAGATGTCGACGGTTGTTCAGACATAACTAGTCTATCCAAAAGATTTCTTAGCGATTCTACAGGAACTTCCACTTGTGGTGGACTAACTTCGAAGATCAACGAGGGAAGGGTGATGATTATTCCGCTTAAAATAAATTTTATAACGACGCTTTAGACACAACTTGCTTTTTCAGTTTTAAACAGTCGAGAAAAAGCTAAAGATGACTCTAGTCTCCTTCGATGTTTTAACGAGCCCGAAGTGACAAATGCTCGGATGGACTTTTTCAGTTATAGAGTTTGAAAAAGGCCAAAAGAAACTGCTCTGGAGATCTAGGTAGAGGGTGTGCCAAACTTTTCGCAAAACCACGAAATACGTTTTACGGTACGTGTGGTCAATCTTCGTGAATGCTGTGTTCACTGCATTGCGATCAGTAGGGCGGTCGACACGGCTTCCTAAGGATAAAGGATATATGCCTATAGGGGTCTCCCAATATATACTCGACGGTACGTGGGAGCACAAGTCCGTATTAGTGCCACCGACTCTCAGGAGGAATCACCCACCTTCTTCGAGATCGACAGTCACTACGTTTAACGACGCCGGAACACGTCTCTAGCTTAGACCTCTATGTGTTTGCGTTATGTTTCAAAGCGTTGTTAGGTTCATTCAGCATATTTTAAGTTGATCTTTTTAAAGTTTGCCTTTCAAGGTTCACCACGAGATGTATGTGACAAATTCCTAAATGCAGCCTAAGATGAGAAGCAAGATTTTTCAAATCTTTTTGACTGATGAAAATCTTAACTACTGAGGGAGAAGAAAGGCATATCTTTTCACACAGTTCATACAGCACAAACTAATGCACTTTCTCCTAAATCAACATGCAAACTTTTCAGATGCAAAATGCACAATGCAAGTATTTCTTTTCTCTTTCTTAATGTTGATGTATTACAGAAAGAAAGCTGTTATATAATTTTGAGTTCAATTTCGAGTGAAAACAAACAAGCTCGTCCAAAATCAAAAGACACCTTAAGATTCACTTGTTTCGACACTAGAAATATATGAAATCAAACCATATGACGAAAGCAAAAGACCAATCAGCTATGAACAACAAACAAACTAACTCTTAAGATCAGCAAGACACCTATCACAGGTTTAGATCTAAGAGGCCACAGCAAGACTAGTTCACTTTTCGTTATGGGAAACCGTAAATGATGTAAGAAATACAAAATAAAAAGTACAGTTTCTTTATATAACCGAGGTGGAATAATGGCAAGTAAAGTTGGTTTCAGATAGGTACATGGACTGGTAACTGGCTGCAAAAAACAATAGTGAAAACAGGGCAAGAAACAGGAGGAAACCCCAGCAGCACTAGGCAAAACTGGATCAAAGCAGGTAGTACACTGCCTGTTTGACATTCAGCGCAGGTAGCCCCTTCGGGACCTGCGTTGCAAAGCAGGTAGCCTATGTACAACCTTCTTTGGAAAACGAAAGTTGCGTTTTCTCAGTTTCCGGGTCACAATTTTCTCAAAAATTCACGGTTTTTACTCAAATCAGAAGCAATCAGTCAAGCACACACAAAGGGATGATTAGGAGGATGAAAAGCTATCACTAAGAGCTTACAAGGATCCTTGTAGATCAGCTCTTCAAATCATTAACATGCTCAGAAATGAGCTAGAGTAGCTGCCCTCTACTTCGCTTTTGATATAGTCAAAAGCTTTTCGATTTGGTACTCTTTTGTTCAGGAAATGAATAGCAAAATACTACAAACACAATCAAACAGATACGATCACCAGCGGAGTCGCCAGTTTGTTGTAGGGAAAAGTATCCGATTCGGATGACCCTATCCCACTCTAAGGGTGATAGTACCTCAGCAACAACTGTAAAGAAAACTACTTAAGGTTTACTTCTTTACGAAAGCAAGAGAGAATGAGGAAATGCACTAACCGTTGCCTTGCGCTTAATGTCGAATCCAAACTCTTCTCTTTGGCTGCTTGCTCCCAGCTCCTTGCCCTATTGCTGGCCCAGCTACAATGAGATCCTGCAAAATAGCAAAGAAGGAAACTACAAGAAGCATGCAATCGTAACTGATTCAAGGATTAGCATAAATCAAATATACAATTATCACAATACATAATTGAAACAAGTGCATATAGAAGAACCTCAATAGCTTTTATTAATGAAGAAGTAAAGTTCTGAGAAGGTTACAACCATTGAAGGCTCTAATCCAGCAACACCTCCCAGCAGAAAGAATTTCTCCTCTTCACCTCCTTCAAGCAATCACCCAATAGCTCTATAGTGAAACCAACAGCATATCATTACTTTGCACAAAATTCCAGCCTCCTGAGCTCATAGGAGAGAGCTCAATATATAGATGAATTGAGAAAGGATGAGTCAGCTTGCAACTGATGTGTAGCTGCCTTGTGTCCTCTCTCTCTTCAGTTGATCTTCAGTTCTTGAGTCCACTTGGAGAACCTTGCTTCCACTTGGAGAAACAGAGCCTCTGACTCATCACAAGGCGAAATCCCTGATCCAAGTGTCATTTTTGGAAGATTCCAGAGCAATGACTCAGTGTGCCACTTGTCCCATCTCGCTCAGCGCAGGTGGCCTTTGTTCCACTTGCTTTGCAACGCAGGTACACCATGGAGGAGTTGAGTTTCAGCGCAGAAGCCTAGTGGAGCACCTGCTTTGATTTCAGGATTGCTTGTTTTTGAGTGTTTTCAGGTGGAGAACTGATCTGAGAGCTGTTGGTTTGCTGACCTTGTTCCTCTAGGGGTAGGAACATCATGTTTAGGGACTTTGGATCCCTTGGATTATCGACAATTCATGCCTGTTGCTGTAAGGCACAAAATTGTCTATAACACGTAGCCTAGAAATGGGTTGTACCTTAGGAAATACTATGCTTGATCTTATTCATAGTAAACTGTGTACATACTATATATAGGTGTGTTGAATGTGTTTACAGTGTGTCTCTTCAAAGTTTCCTATGGTTTCTATTGATCCCATTTACATTTGGTTTGCTGATGTTGACATCCCTTGAACCATATGCCGGTTAGGTTGTTGGTGCTAGTCGTATTACTTAGAATATATCATTTGCATCATGGGTTATCTCTTCTCCAAATGGAAAGTTATTGAGTCTATGAGGGATTTGTATTTGTCTCTCTACCAAAAACATCACTGAGTATAGCACAATAGTCGAGCTATTGTCTGATGTTATTTCATGTGGTATCTGTCGTCTAGTCATCAAACATGACTCACAACTTGTGGTACTACAATTTACTAATGTCTATTTGGTCAAAAGTCCCACCATCCCTCGCATGTTATTAAGGGTTCACCTTCTAGAAATACATTTGGATTTCATCCAATATCAACATATTTCTGGAAATCTAAATACACTGTCAGATGCACTAGCTAATCATTTTTTAGATAGACATTTGCAACGAATGAAAATAAGTTTCAATACACATCTCATCCATTGGAAGCAATAATAGGAACACAGAAACACTAAATATATATATAAATTTGGGTTTTAGAAAGTTTGTACCCAAGACACATATGGCCACATGGCCCATATCAAAAACTACATGCAAATACGACTATGACCCCCAATAACTAATTATAGTGTGCATGATAACATGCCACTGCACAAGCTATCTTATGCAATAGACAACCAATATGGCTAGGCACTTCGATAGTGTCGCTGAAGTCACATAGGAATCTGGTAAATCAGAGTCTCATCTATCCCATATGTCAACCCCTCCATGTGGTGCTCCACCTCTGCTAGGGTCTCGGCTACATTGAGATCCTATAGTGAATCTCTTCCTACCGCAATAACATGTACTGGTGCTATTGCCTGCTATGGATCCCCTACACGATGGAGATATGAGGCACCTATAGGTTGAATAATCCCAACATCTGCATGGACAAATCAATAGTTTAGTCTTGGAAACATCAAAAACACAAAAAAATTGTAAAACTTTCCAAACTTAAAATGGTTAAAATATCTTACTTGTAGCATCCCATTGCTCACCCTCAGGAAGCACGAGCTTAGGGTCATCATGAAATCCACTCCTACATATGGATAATCATCTATCCTAATGATTTGTCTATGCAACCATATAAAGAAGGCTGGTGAGAAGTTGATCACTGACGAAACTACATATCAGGACATAAGATCTATCTTCCTCCTCATATGCGGAACCCTTAGATCAATGGGATCGAGTGAGATATGCTGAGGCTGAAGTAATGGAATCCACTCTAAGGAAAAAGAGATCAAAATTGTGTCATAGCCAAAATTCTTCAATTTCCCTCTCTTGCATTACACAACTGTTATTTCATATTGACGAACACCCCCTTTCTCCAGTTGAATATTGTTGGCTCCAAACACTCTAAACCATACCGCATGTATGATTTTATAGCTACATGAAGTTTCAAGCTGTTAGGCAATCTTTTATAGGCCATTTTTTCAATTAACATATTGGTTGCAACAAAATGGCCTATAACAGATTTCCCCCTAAAGTGAAAAGTCAAAAATGGGTAAAAGGATTTTGATTGATCCTTTTACCCCTTGCCATCATCCTTGCACAAATCCCTAAGGATGGCTCACTCATATCCCTAAGTTTCTACCTAAAACGACTTCATTTCAGTCATTTTAAGGCCCAATGCACTCTACTAGCTTGGATACCTACGTTTACCAATAGGATGTCCCTTACTGGGGTGGGATGATCACCTACAGGTTACCATATATTGGGGGTGCGTTGATTCTAGGAATTTGGGGAAAGCAAAATGAATCCCGAAGCTTCCTCTTCCAGAATTTTCCAAGAGTTGTTATAACTATTTACCTTGGATTAAAGTCTCGATCCTATCCTATCATACCTTGGAGATTTCATCCCTTATCCCTTGAGCTCATCCTCCCATCAAGAGTGGATGTCAAGCCTAGATTGGTAAATGTATAAGAAATCCCCATTTACTATCCTCTTCTATATATTTGTGGTCATCCACAAGCTAGAGGTTGGATTTTGGACATAGATTTTACCCTCATAGTGTTGTTATGTAGAGTCATTATTCCATGCATTACGGTGACATAGAGGTGCACTTTGTAGCAAGGAAGGTCAAGTCAACTTGGAGGAGATATTATCCAATATCAACTCCTATATTTGGTTGTATCTCACTCCATTTCTGTTAATAAAAATAGTTCTTCATTTTCCTATATGTGATGTTATGATTTCATGCATTTTGATGCCATGTTGATCCATTGAATAAAGTGATTAGATGATGCTAGATAGATGTCCTAGATCGTTGGCTTGTGTTGTTTGATTGTGTAGGTTCTAATTATCAAACTTAAGATTGGATCATACAAGCCAAGAGAGGAGTGAATATTATGACATATTCCAGGTAGGCCTCCTCCCATTATCTATTTAATTTAAGGAAAACATTAGCTTGTTTGTCTTTATGTTGTTCTAGGCTAGGCCATCCAGTATAGGGAAGATACTTCTATCTGCAGTCGTACATTCCCTATAACATGCATTGAATTGAAGAGGAGGGGTGCATGACAGACATCATGCAGCGCACCAATCAAGTGCACTTATGGAGATGTCACATATGGGAATTAAGGAGAAATGCCATTTTGAGGATGTTGTGCGGATGGACTAGCTGATGTGACATGAGGACATTTTGCAGATAAAATGATGGATATGGTGGGAATTTGAGCAACAAGACCATGGTTGTTTTGAGGATACATGGGAAGACTGTGAGAGTATTCATGTGACGAAGAGGGTAGAGGCAACTTGTGATGGCATTTGCGAATGAGATTTTTATGCATGTCAAGGTGTTGGATAGAGATGGTTCATGGGAGCTGATGGTGATTTGAGAGAGAGTTGCAGCCAATTGAGACTTCATACTATGGTGGTCTTGGAGTATCTGATTCATTGAGGATCTAAGGTCAGTTTTGTACTTGAGTTTGATGCGGTATGGGACAAATACCTTGGGACATAGTATGGGATATGTCATGAGGAGTGACTTGATGGATATGATAAGAGCACACACCTTCAATTTGGATGGAGTTGCAGTGATGGAGGTGCCTTCGTGTGAGTACTTGGGCATGGAAATGGAGGCTGATTGGTCTATGACCATGGGCAACACATGGGTGAGATGATGAGGCAGGTTTATACTTGCCACTTTGGTAGAATTGATGGGCAACATATTGTAGATGAGATGAATTTTCTTCATGGGCTTGGGTATGGCACATTAAGAATTGGATTGATGGGAAGAGTTCTTGATTGAGTTGAAGTTGTGACATAATGCTAGAGAAATGATTGATGAAGGCATGAGGTGTGTCTCATGGATTGGATGATGGTTTGACTAGCCATCCAACTAATTCAAGAGATATGGGGGAGCTCATTGTGATGAGATGTGTTTGAGTTGAGTTAGAGTATCATTGCAATAGTTCACATGATGACGATACATGGTGGAATAGAACGATATGAGTTGCGAGGGGGAATTTCCACAATAGTGGTTGATGATCATGGATTGAGGAGACTTACCCATATGGAGTCATGAGCGTTGGTGAAGGTTCATGCGATGGTGAAAAGGGAGTTCATGCAACATGGGAATTTGATGTTGGAGCTAGTGACACTTTCTAACATTTTTGTCTTAGCAATGCAGTTTTCCGGGATGATGTTGTTGAGGGTGATTTTTTTTTTAAAGTGGGGAATGATGTTAAATACTCAAGTTGGACGAGCACCTGTGATGACCCAAAAACTCTGGGAGAGTTGAAAAAAGAAGTCACCAATGGGTTTGTTTAACCAAATGGGTGTGCAATGGTCGAGTCACCCACAGTGGGCATGTTTAACAAACACGTGTAGCATTCAAAGCAGCGGGAACTCGCCAAACAAATCACGAGAATGAGGTGTGAAACCAAGACAACGGATGGTCTTGTGGATAGGTGTATGAACAAGCATGTAGTTGGGTGTGCAACGGGCATGAGGTCAGTTCAGGCGAAGGCGTGCGATGGTGTCCACATAAATGAGTCATATGGGTCGAATGAGCTGCACAAGTCACAAGAGTCACATAAGTGACATGAGTCACATGTGTCGAACGAGTTGCGTGAGTCACATGGGTTGAATGAGTTGCACTAGTCACATGAGTCGAACGAGTTGCATGAGTCACATAGGTCGTCCAGATTGAGGAAACGAGTTGGGTTCATTGACTGAAGTGAACAGACGGGTTGTTTGATAATTCATTGGGAAAATGACCATATATATTGAACGAAGGGAATTTGTTCAAGGGCATAAAATCAACCAAAGTTTGGAAGGTAAATGGGTCTTAAGCGTTTGGGTGGTTTGGGTGAACCACAGGGTCTGCGAGGGTGCAACAGAGTATGTGCTCGCATAGATGGGAATGACGAATTTTCCTTAATGAGTTATGAAACAGCGTGAATGAGTTCAACACGATTTTTCTAAATGAGTTCGTTACATAGGTTGTTGAACGAGTTCTGAAACAGGCCAAACAAAAATTCTGAAACAGGTTGAACGAAGTGATGAATGAGTTGTTGAACGTGTTTTCTGCACAAACAGGTGGTTTGAACGAAACAAGTTTTCTGCATGAATGGGTGGTTTGCACAAATTGATTTTTCCTTACAACCTGACACACGAGTAGTATGCACGACCCAACACACAAGTAGGTTGCACGACCAGACACTCAGGTAGGGGCTGCATGACAGGTTCAGACAAGGCGTGCATGACTCATGAAGGGGTTGCACTATAGGTTTAGGATTTAGGTGAACAATGTGGGGGGTTGCAGGACACATGCAAATAGCTAGGAATTCCTACATGGTAGGTTGCATGGACTGGTGCACCAGGGCAGATTGTCGCACAATTGTATTTTATTGTAGACTTGTAAGATAAATTTGCAGAAGATTTTATAAGTGAATGAGCAGACTTGATTGGGAGTTGCCTCTCCCTTCATGAATGTGTGTATATTTTTGTTTATTATTGTTTTGATGACACCGCACATGTTATGAAGTAAATAAATGAATTGAAGTATAAATGTTAATTTTTTCTACATTGTTGAAGTAAGAGAACACTTGAAAAAATAATCTAGTGTTGAAGGTTAGGTGTAGTCCGAGAACTGTAGTAGTGGTGAAATGAAATGGTTGGTTATTTTCGCACTGTGCCCATCTGGGGACTCTAGTCTCCACTAGCATGTGGCCCTGGTGATGAAGAAGAAGAGGACATGATACTTGGTACGACACATTTTCCTTTCGAACTGGGTGGAGTGTGATGAGCTTTGTGATCAATGAGTCATGCTTAGCCAAGTGGAGAATATGCTATGTGCCCACCATGACTCATGGATATAATGAAGGAAGGGCACACTGAAGTGAAGAGGACATAGTACTTGGATGGTTTCCTTCATTTTAGTTTTGTTGAGGCCAAGAAGTAGTCTTGGTGGACCTTTAGTGGGGGAGAAAATGATGAAGGGAGGTACCTATGGTGAGATATGAAGGTAGAGTGACTGAGGGCACTAACCAAAAAAAAGGACAAGGATGTGATGACTACAGTTATGTTGGGTATACTAGAGTGGACAAGTTGGGTAGCTGAAGTCATGCGCATCTGTCAAGCTAGGTAGTAACTCCACGAATTCAATTCATATTATTCGTTCAGGTTGGTCTTTATTATATACATGAGGGAGACTATTCACTTCATCTCCCGGTGACTGTTCATATTTCTTATTATTTATTTACATCAATTGTATGTATTCACTGAATCCTGTTGATTAGGTGTCAACATTCCCCCCCTTAATCTGAAGGGGTGTTGGTGAGTCCAAGCATCATTCTGAATCGTTCAAGCTTTTCTCTTCCAAGCATTTTGCTGAAGATGTCTACAATTTGCTCATTACTGGAACAATGACGGAGATGGATTGTCTTGGCCTCAACATGATGTCAAATCAGATGATATTGAGTATTGATGTGCTTCGTTCGATGTTATAGACATTTTTGTGCCTTACTGCATTGAGCATGAAATGTCCATAATCTAAGGGATCCAAAGTCCCTAAACATGTTGTTCCTACCCCTAAAGGAACAAGGCTAACAAACCACAACAATTCACAGAAGTTCTCCACCCAAAAACTGCTCAAAACAAGTCAAATCAGGATCATTTCAGTGGCTACACTAGCTGTTTGCACTGAATGTCAAAGCCAACACTAGCTACCTACATTGAATGTCAACTGGAACAAAGGCTACCTGCGCTGAACGAGAGTGGACAAGTGGCAGGCTCATTTCTCAAGGTGTCAAAACCCAGGAAGCTTCCAAAATGACACTTGCCTCAGGGATTTCGACTGGTGATGAGTAAGAGGTTCCAAATCTCCAAGTGGAAGCAAGAACCTCCAAGTGGACTCAAGAACTGATAGAGGGAGAGGACACTAGTCAGATCTCAAGCTGACTCATCCTCTCTCCAAACATCTATATATGGATCTCTCCTCCATGAGATCTAGAGGCTGGAATTTTGTTATTGCAAATAATTGCTGTTGGTTTGAGACTGGAACCATTGGGTGCTTAATGCTTTCAAGGGGCTGAAGATAGGAATTCCATTTGCTGGGAAGGAGATGCTGGATTGGAGCCCTCTGGGTTGTATCTCTTCCTGAACCTTGTTATTCATCAATAAAGCTATCTTGGTTTCTCCTATATGCTGATGTATTTTTGATGTATGAATGTATTAGCATATTTAGTTTATTTCTAATCCTAAACTAGTTATGAATGTGAACATTTGTCTTTGAGTAGATTTCTTCTCTTGTCGCAAGTAGCTGTTCTCTTGTGATCTTGCAGGAAGTTGAAGCTGGATAAGCAGGAAGGCAAGTAGCTGTGAACTCCCAAAGAGAAGAGAGACTGGATCGAGGGACAAACGGAAGACACCGGTAAGTCTATTGATCTCCCTTCTTTCACATTTCATATAGGAAGAAACCAAAATAGATGTACTCGTTTGTTGCTAAGGCACTGTCACACCTTAGGTGGATAGGATCGTCCTGCATAGGCATTTTTCCCCACAATAAATTGGCGACTCCGCTGGGGAGATTTCTTTAGTCATTTTATTTGTGTTTCTATCATTGTTTCTTTCATAGACTTGACAGCAACAATCGAACTGCATCTTTTCCTGGATGCAAAGTAGACAGTTGCTGCTTTGATCTAATTGCTGGACTTGTCTATGATCTGAACAATGGATTCACAAATGATTTGATGATCCTTGTGATAGATCTTAGTAGCCCTTCAAAGCATCCCTTTGATTACACCTTGCTTGTTGCTTTTATTTGGCCTGAAACAGTGAATTAAATAGCAATCTGTGACCCAGAACCTGAGGGAAACGAGAGTTTCTCCTTCAGCGCAGACCCAGTGAAGGGATTCTGCATTTCAATGTAGGTCCCGTGAAGGCTACCTGCGCTGAATGTCAAAACCCCTGTGTTGAGGTTGCGCTGAACCAGTTTGTCCTTGTGCAGCTGAGGTTCTCTGCTCTGTTTTGCCTTGTTTTGATCTCTGATTTTTGCAGCCTGTAACCAGCATAGGTACCAGTCTAAAAACTCCTTTTCTCTGCTTAGATTCTGCCTCCTTTTGTACAAAAAGACTGTGAGTGTTTTTATGTGTTTGTGGCATCATTTACAGTTTTCCTTTGCATGAGTGAAATAGTCATCCTGTAGCCCTTGATTCAGATCTGATTGATTGTGGTCTTAGAAGAGAGTTCATTGGTTGTTTTCAGATTGATTATACATTTACTTTTGCTTATTGGTTTGAATTTGTCTCTTTTAAGTGTCAAAACAAGTCTTTATTTCGAAAATCGTTAAATGTGTAATCTCTTCTACCCTCTTTGATTTCGAAAAAGTAAACTTGTTTGTATTGATCATTTAAAAGAAAATTCAAAGTTGTACAAAAAGCTTTCTTTGTAGGCATCAATACTAAGAAAGCGGAAAACAAACACCTGCATTGTGCATTTTCATTTGATAGTTTGCATGTTGGATTTAGGAAAAGTGCATTAGAGTGTGCTGATTGCTCTTTGAGAAAATATGGTGTCTTTCTTTTCCCTTAGTAGCTAGGATTTTCAAAGTTGAAAAGATATAAAGCTTGCTTATCATCTTTAGACTGCATTTAGGAATTTGTATCATACATCTCGTGGTGAACCTTGAAAGGCAAACTTTAAAAAGATCAACCTAAAATAAATTGAATGAACTTAACAACGCTTTGTAACATAACGCACAACATAGAGGTCTAGGCTAGAGACGTGTTCTGGCGTCGTTAAGCCTGGTGACTGTCGATCTCGTGGAAGGTGGGTGATTCCTCCTGAGGGACGATAGCGCCAGTACGGATTGTGCTCCCACGTACTATCGCATATATATTGGGAGACCCCTATAGGCATAAAAACTTTATCCTTAGGAAGCTGTGTCGGCCGCCCTACTGATGGCAATGCACTGAACACAACATTCAGGAAGATCGACCGCCCGTACCCTAAAAAGTATTCTGCGGTTTTGCGAAAAGTTTGGCACACCCTCTGCCTAGAACTCCAGAGCAGTTCCTTTTGGCCTTTTTCAGACTCTATAACAGAAAAAGTCCATCCGAGCATTTGTCACTTCGGGCTCGTTAAAACATTGAAGGAGACTAGAGTCATCTTTAGCTTTTTCTCGACTCTTTAAAACTGAAAAAGCAAGTTGTGTCTAAGCGTCGTTAAAAATTTATTTTAAACGTAACAATCACCCTTTAATTCGTGCGTTGATCTTTAGGTTGAAAGATGGAGCACACCAACCAAGGAATTCCCCTTGGTGGAAATCCTAGTCCTTTCTCCTCTTGGGGAGATGTTGGTGTGCCCCACATGGCCACATTGTCGCTTCCAGGACTGATAATTGGCTTGCTAGTCTGGCTCTTTTCAACCAATGTCGTTCAGAACACCACCATTCCTGAACAGTCGAGTCAACAGTTAGACCAGACCAGAGTTACCCACCAGCCTTCTACTTCATCTTCCTCTCCTCCTTCCTCTTCGCTTGATGGAAACGGTAAAACCAAAAACCGAGTTCCTAAGGAGAAGAAGGAAAAGAAGAAGAAAGAGAAGAAGAATAAGGAGCCAAAGGCGACTGGGGGCAAACAAGTGTCGTCTGACAAAAATCCACACACAGCACTGACAAGGCCTAAATCGCCATGTGTCATATGCAAGGGAGACCATTTCCACAAAGATTGTCCCTGTATCCCTCGAATACTTAGGGACTGGTCTCCCCGTTTGCACAATTCGGTAGCATCAACCTCTGATAGCCATGTTGACTACTCACCGTCGACTAGTGAAAGTGAAGTCACAAGACAGAGAGGGAAAGCTAGATTTCCCTGCAAACTGTGTGAAGGCGATCACGCCGTCCACCGTTGTCCCTTCTTAGACGAGGCTAAAAGAGTTCTGGAAGATCGCCCGATTTTACGAGTGCAACTTCCTCCTGGATATCAAAAACTCTTGCCAAGTCCTTCACTAGTTGAGAACCCGGCTGGCCCACCCAGGTGGTCAGCCGAAGCACCTATCATTGAAGATGAACCGTCTGGATCCATGCCTGACGAAAGTCAAAAGGTTGATACGGCAGTTGACCCGGTTTTGCCTTCAGAGGCTCTATCTTCGAATGATACCATCACAGAGGAGAATAAAGACGACACCGTCCAAATTCTCTTCATCAAAACTAACTCTGATGAACAAGGGGGCAATGCACCCATTCCTTTATCGCAGGAAGGAAGTTCGTCAGAGTGATATCCGGCCGTTTATTCGGTCCCACCACCAAGCAACCTGGTTATGTCCTTTGATTGGAACCAACTAGGCAGACCCCTGTTGCCAGCAAGCATACCATTCAGAATTATCGTTCAAATATACAGAATGGTAATGGCTGGCACTATCATTGATGAAGGGGCATCTGTGAGTATCCTTTCCTCTATTGCTTGGAAAGCGCTTGGTTCACCAGCAATTTTGCCTGAAATGAGAAATCTATCAGGCTTTGATAAAGGAACCAATCGACCTTTAGGGATCCTCCCCAATGTGCCTATAACATTGAAAGGGAAGACCGTTCAAATGAACGTGATGGTCGTTCAAGGATCCTTGGATTATAACCTACTCCTTGGATGAGACTATATATATTGCATGGGAGCTATAGTCTCCTCACTCTTTAGAGTAATGTGTTTTCCGCATGAAGGAAGAGTGGTCAAGCTCGTGGACCAACTTTCATTTCCCGGATCACTCATCGCAAATAGTCACATACCATCCCTAAATGGTCTATTCACGCAAGAAGTGTCTCAACCCACGGTCCGTCCTCCTGATGAGCGCGAGTAATCCGGGAGGATATGACTGGAACCCAGGGGGCATGCGTCCTGGTCTGCTTCGGCAGGGAAACCTTGGGTATAGAGTAGGTTTCCGCGGGAGAATATGACTAGTTTGTACCCCGTCCATAGAGGAAGAGGGGTTATTCTAGAATAAGATTCTTTTGTCAAAGTTATGTAAGTTGACGGGAATCGTCACTCACCTTTGTCTATTTCGGTAGACATTGCCGAGGAAGTGTTTTGTTTGAAAGATTAACGAGACAATCTTTGGGTAACCTGAAAGAGGTGAAGTCTCTCTCTTTAAAACAATTGTTTTGAAGGAAGAGAAGTAGAGGTAACCTTGAAATCGTACTTTATACCTGGGGGCATGCAAACCTTTTGGAGTGCAAGCAAAGAGCGGTTATTTATCTATTTTTTGGGTTAGCCGTTTCCTAACTTGCATAAAGAAAGGATGCGGAGCAAAGCTTAGTGAGATGAAGCTCCATAAAAAATAGAATCTTGATGAGACACTCTTATCATATGACTAGGTAATCGAGCAGTTTTAGCATAAAGTTCATGCTCGTTAAAAAATAAACGCAAGATCCGATCAGTTTTAGCACATAGTTCATGCTCGTTAAAAAATAAACATAAGATCGAGCAAATGTTTCCACCCGCGTTTAAGCTCGTTAAAAAATGAACTATCCCGGTAAATAACCACTGTGAATGTAATATCATCAGCCAGTAAAGCCTTGGTCGTGTTTGCACCGTCACCTCCACTTTTCATTTGGCCGATCGTTCACTTCCATATGATTGTTTACCCATTTTGAGGAACAGCTGCGAAGAGTGATTTCACCTAGCCATCCTTGTGACACTGTCGTGATTGGAAAATTCCAACCTGTACCTGGAATCAGCTGCTATCCCTGTTTATCACTCGTTCCTCAAAAGACGAGTCTTCTTTAAGCTCTTTTCAACTGACTCGTAAAATATGAAAAGGTTGCCGAGTTTTGGCCTTCCAGCTCGTTAAAGGGACAGGAAGATCTATCCCTCCTCTAGACTTTAATCTTTTTGGACCTGAGGGATTATTGCACAAAAATATCGAGCGCTTGTTTTGTTTGGCTCGTTAAAACTATCGAAAACTCATCCCTTCTGTATTGTTTTATACTTTTTCGGACTTAAGGGATTAGATGACGAAAAAGGACTTTTGGAGTTAACTTTATGTACCTTTTCAGACTCTCTAAAAATGAAAAGGACCGAGTTATCCTTGTCGTTAGACTCGTTAAAATCATTAAATAGCGACAAACTTGTCTTTAGACGAGAACGAGTTTCACTATCACTAGGCTCATTAAAACATAGCGATAGGCTTGCCCGAAGGGCAGGTTATAGAACAAGCATATGTTATCCTCCTCAAGCTTGACAAAAATAAAGAGGTACTGGTCAGCAATGACTGGGGAAAAATTGGGAGAAA
Source organism: Pinus tabuliformis (assembly GCA_031772625.1). Lineage (NCBI taxonomy): Eukaryota > Viridiplantae > Streptophyta > Pinopsida > Pinales > Pinaceae > Pinus > Pinus tabuliformis. Next base: position 258,783,506 of record CM062819.1, on the reverse strand, counting down.
CTAAAGAAACTTTGATGGTAGCAAGTCGCTCTTGAACATGACACTTTTCCTCCGTACCACAATCGAGTTGGGTTGTTTCATTCACCGGTCACATCCATGGTCTCGCCATACCATCCATCTTTGGGGTAATGCTACCGATCCATCGTATCAGTGTCGCCACATGTTCAAGAGAAGTCGTATAGAAGAGTCAACCGTGTCCCATCCACTGCCATACATTATCCTTCATCCTTTCATGACCGCCACCCTGAATCATATGTCACAGATCGTTTTCACCTCCATTAAAATCATTAGCTCCGTTCCGTGTCACTGATGTGGGATTCATCAAGGCCCTCCTATGGCGGATCGCTTCTTGTTGACATCAGCTCATTATCCAAGAAGTTGATCTAGGAACAACCCCTTCAGTACTTTGAATCTTGCATGCCACAATGGCAAGTTTCTCACTTCCGGCGACAGGTATACATCAATGACCTTCGACCGAAAGATTTTGCGTGGTGTTCGACGCCAAGTCCTTTATTCACACCACGTGAATTGTACTGCAGTACCTTGAGGGTCATTATCATTATTGGTGATTCGTCTCGCGCTTGTTAACGGTTTTCATCATTGACCGGTAATCAAGCGACGTCTTTCCATGTTCGACTTCAGAACATTTCTCACATGGATCGACTTGTACTTAGAGTGAAGATCGAACGAGTTTGAAGACCCCGGATCTAGTTTCATCCATCCGGGCTGCGATATATATTCAGGAAAGATAAAGACATTGACATGTACATCATTGCAACAGATAATCATCCTACTCAAAGGATGATAATTTCATCAAAATTATCAGTCTACCACCAGACGATTCTCTGTTCTATGTACAAAAAAACGAATTTATAAAGCTGAGCATGGGAATTCCCGCCTCAGCTAGATCATGAAAGCAGTATGAAAAATAATGTATTGTATTGTATCTTATTACAGGTCTGCTCCCAGCATTGGATGAACTTCGGATCCCCCTGATAAAGCATTTCGCCCAATAAACAGCCTCATACTTTAGGGGGCAACTGTTATAGACATTTTTGTGCCTTACAGCAATGAGCATGAAATGTCCATAATCTAAGGGATCCAAAGTCCCTAAACATGTTGTTCCTACCCCTAGAGGAACAAGGCTAACAAACCACAGCAATTCATAGAAGTTCTCCACCCAAAAACTGCTCAAAACAAGTCAAATCAGGATCATTTCAGTGGCTACACTAGCTGTTTGCGCTGAATGTCAAATCCAACACTGGATACCTGTGTTGAATGTCAACTGGAACAAAGGCTACCTACGCTGAACGAGAGTGGACAAGTGGCAGGCTCATTTCTCAAGGTGTCAAAACCCAGGAAGCTTCCAAAATGACACTTGCCTCAGGGATTTCGACTGGTGATGAGTAAGAGGTTCCAAATCTCCAAGTGGAAGCAAGAACCTCCAAGTGGACTCAAGAACTGACAGATTGAGAGGACACTAGTCAGATCTCAAGCTGACTCATCCTCTCTCCAAACATCTATATATGGATCTCTCCTCCATGAGATCTAGAGGCTGGAATTTTGTTATTGCAAAGAATTGCTATTGGTTTGAGACTGGAATCATTGGGTGCTTAATGCTTTGAAGGGGCTGAAGATAGGAATTCCATTTGCTGGGAAGGAGATGCTGGATTGGAGCCCTCTGGGTTGTATATCTTCCTGAACCTTGTTATTCATCAATAAAGCTATCTTGGTTTCTCCTATATGCTGATGTATTTTTGATGTATGAATGTATTAGCATATTTAGTTTATTTCTAATCCTAAACTAGTTATGAATGTGAACATCTGTCTTTGAGTAGAGTTCTTCTCTTGTCGCAAGTAGCTGTTCTCTTGTGATCTTGCAGGAAGTTGAAGCTGGATAAGCAGGAAGGCAAGTAGCTGTGAACTCCCAAAGAGAAGAGAGACCGGATCGAGGGACAAACGGAGGACACCGGTAAGTCTATTGATCTCCCTTCTTTCACATTTCATAAAGGAAGAAACCAGAATAGCTGTACTCGTTTGTTGCTAAGGTGTTAGCTACATATACCAATAGGTTTCATATTTCATGATTGGCAATGAAAAGGTTCAAATATGCTCTGCTTTGATGATGCAAAGATCACATATTTCCATAAGAATACAATCTGTGCTTATATCTTGATATGGAATCAAATTTTGATGGATGGTCCAACAGTCTAATCTGGATCATGCCATGTTTTGAATTTCCAGTTGCAGAATAGAGAAAGAAATCTGTCCAAACTGTTTAACCTTGGCAGACAAGTAGTTTAGTTAGAGAAGAAAGGTTCCCAACAGCTTAATCTGGGACCTTGGAAGAAATAAGGGTAGAAGTAGATAGAAAAACAAAAGAAAAAGCCAAAGAAAATAAAAGGCAAGTAAGGGTCTGCAAGCCTAAATGCACCCTCCAAGAAGAAATTAAAAAATGCTAGGCAAATAGATGGGTAGGCAGTTGGGGTTGCAGAAAGGTCATTTCTTATAAGTTGCATGTGTGCTAACTTTGTTTACCAAAGCAAAAATCAATGAATTGAGAAGGTGTTATTCTTCATCAAGTTGCAGCAAGCAAAGAAGCATGTCTAACCTCCCTTCTTCCCCTTTTTCCATTTCATTACTAACACTCCCTCATCAGTTGAGATTCATGGAAGAAATTATGGTTTCATGGTGGTTCTTAATCTTTTTAGAAGCCACATTTCTTGTCTAAAAATTCTTTTCATTTTGATCTACTCCCTAAACTAAGTAAGTTTCAAGTAAACTTAGTGATTTTCCCCCCTCATTCACATATTCCCCCATATTAATTCTAACTCTATTATGTAATTCCCCTATGTTACCCTTTCCCTAGTATTATTAACACCATGGTGTATAAACCCCCAAGCATTCTATAAATATCCTCCTTTTAGCATTATAGCTAAATATGTCTGTCTAAAGGGAGACTTTAGTCCACCTGGGACTGTGGTCAACCCTGTCCTGGGGCTGCTCTAACCTCTGGTTATGAGCAACAACCTTTCCCCTAAGCTCTCACCTTCCCTCTGCTCAGAAAAACCCAAAAAATCCCCAAAAAACCTTGCTAACAACCCCTTTTGTCCCTTTAACCCGCTTCATTGACAAAAATACTCTAAAAACCCACTTTTCTCCTTTATCCAAAGTCCAAGCACCGGGCGCATTTTTACAAAAATATTCATAAAAAACCCATTTTTATGTTATCCAATGGTTCGGGCGCTATATTGGTTTTATTGAAAATACGCTAAAAAACCATCGAAATCCTCCATACCCCAATGGTCTTCCGCTAAGCGCGCATCCCAAAAAATATATTTTTTAAATCCCGCCCCCCTTCCGTATTGCCCGATCACTTTATCAACCCGTCAGCCGTCCGATCGAGCGCCTCTGATCGGACGACCCTTATACGTATCGGGTTGGTCCCGACGCCCGACAGTTAGTACCCGAGAAACTGACGAAGCGTTACGTCAGTCCTCGACCACGCGTCACCTTCTCAGTCTCTCGGGTCGGCCTCTGACAAAACCGGGGCCGTATTGTAAGCGGTCTGAGAAAACCGTTACCACTGTTCACTTACCACCTGGTTTTGCTGGTCCCATGTCATGCCCACGTCAGAGCCACGTCGCTTCCACCCCGTCGTCGCATCACCTCATTCGTTCGTCCCTTCGCTGACATGTCCGCCCCTTCAGCATATCCGTGGACCAACCAGGACCTGCCACATCACCCGGTGACGTCATGCTGACGTCATCCGACTTCGACCCCACCTGATGACGTCATGCTGACGTCATCCCAAAAAGGCGCCAATATGCCAAAAATCCATATATTGGCCAAAATTTCGTGTTTTTTCTACTTTTGCCGAAAGAGACTGTTGTTGTTCCTGCATGTATTTTACGTCCAAACCAACACCAGCCTGCTAAAGTCGATTCCGAGACTGCCAGAGCCTCCATTGCACCTGCATTCGCAACTCTTGCCAACGAATTCACCAGGTATTCTTCAAAATCAATCAGCTGTTCATACAACCAAGCTCTGAAGCCATCAGAACTCCTCCTATTGGATATACATACTTAAATGAATTGGGCAGAATGCTAGTGGATTTGATCAGCTATGTCCTAGGGTTCAGGGGAGTGGAGGATGTGGATGATAGTATAATGGCAATGCTGTCTATATTCTCTCCTGGAAAGCCTCCAGCTGTACATTATGACTATGCCACATATATTGCAGATAGGATCCATGACCAGCTAATGAATCTGCAAAGGGAAAGATTGTTCAGATACACTTCATACATTTACCATCTATTCTTGTTTTATCAACCAGACAGCTTCCTCATTCCCCTGAAGCAAGTTAATGCCCAGGGGAATCCAAGGTCAGTTGTGTTTTGGACCTCAGTTTTTCATTGCACCTCTGTATCACCATACACATACTGTGAGTTCATAGACTTGTTCATTCATCCAGCTATGACATTATTGTATGGTGTTTCTCCTCCAAGGTTGACTGATGACATGAGGAGAGTTCTCCATCTCTCCAAAACCTATAGCATTGGTAATTGGTACTTTTACCAACACCACACAGTAATCAGAGTATATGGCTGTGAGTTGAAGCCTTATAGGCTGCCAAGGTATGTCCCTATGAGACTTTTTGCCCTAGAATACTTCAGGCAATTTGGAAATGCCGACTACCTCCACTTCCAAAGCAAGAACAAGAAGGCGCAGTTGAAGGTAAGGAGCCAGCTGGGCCCTTTCCTATATAACAAAAGAGAGGAGGGATGGAAAGAGGCAGATAGGATCCTAGAGGCCCTCAAACTGCAAACTAGTTTTGAATGGATACCCTATGACCCCAATCATTTTGTTTCCCTCAGGAGGATAAAATACAAATTGGGTACCTATGCACATATGAGGCTGCCTGAGATTGAGTGGTATGCCAATGCATTGAGCTGGAAAAAGGGCACCCTAGAAGAGGAAATTACTAGTGAAGAGCTGCTAGAAAGAGAGGCTAGAAATATTCAAAAAGAAGCCGACTTGGAAACTTGTGGACAGGTTCCCCTCTCATATCAAAGACAACTTGGAGCAGCTGCCTCATCTTCAACAACACATCAGCAAGCTGCCATGAATACTCCACAGACATCCAGCAAAGGCAAAGAAAAGCAGATGGAACAGCCACCTCCTATGATTGAAGAGCAAATGGAAACACTAGTGCAACAACAAGAAGAAATGATGCAGCAGGAAGTGCAGCAACAAACACAACACCAACAACAAGAAGAACAAAGACAGAAGCAGCCTGTCCAGCAAGAGCAAACAGTGGAAGCCCCTAGATCCACTGAACAACCTGTGCCTCCAAGGCAAGAAACTTCAGCTGAGGCATCAATCCTCCAAACTGTACAAAAGGAGGATACAAGCAGGAAAAGGGACAGAGAGACTCCCCTTACAACATCAACAACTCATGGGGAGAAAAGACAGAGAATCAATCCCTTCTCAGAGGAAGAAATGCCAATAGGACAGTCTTTTGGTATGGTCCCACCCAGCAGGGAAGCATCAGCAAGTTCCTTTCAACAGGAACATGACAGAACAATGGGAGGACAAGTGAGTTCCTCAAGTCAGCAAAGGGAAGGTGAACTCAGCATTAAACAACAGTTAATCGACATTAAGAGGAGAAATGAGCCCATCAAAATACAGCTGTATAACCATTTGCTGAAAATGGCTCCCACCAATCAACAAAGACTCATGTCTGCATATGATGTGCAGGAAGGCAAAATGATCATGAGTCATTTTATGCCAATAGCATTGCAGCCCTAATCTGCCTCTGACTACTTGAGGACCAACCTTGAGGTCCTTGCCAAGGATATCCACCCAATGGACAAAATAGAACTGCATAAGCAAACAGGTGAGATGGTGTATGCCTCCTTGGAAGGCAAAACATTTGATAACTATAGGCTAGAGAATAGCCTTAACAACACAGCTGCTCAGCTTGAGTTGGAGAAAGCATCCTCTCAAGCAAAGGACAACAGAATTAGGTCCTTAGAAGACATCATCATAGAGATTGGGCATGATCCCAAAGATATCAAGGGCATACAAGAGATATTAAAGTTGAGGGATGCAGACATGGCAGCTTTGAGGAGAAAGATCAGACTCCCAGCCACAATTCACCCTCAAACAGATGATGTTGCCCAGCAAAGACATGATCAAGAGGCCACAACCTTGTTGGTATCTCTGTACAAGCAGCTAATCCAAACTCAAGAAAAGCTGGGAGAAGCGGAGGCTGCAAAGGCAGCATTACAGGCAGCCTTGAAACAAAGAGAAGAAGGTCAAACCTCCCAGCCTCCTCCTGAAGTAATCAACCTTGAGGAAACTGCTCCAACTACTGCTCCTCCTCCTCAACAAACAAAACCAACAGCACCAACTACATCGACAGCTGCACCAACAACAGAGCAGACTCATAGTCTGGATATGCAGAAGCTTCAAAATGAGATTCAAGTCCTGGAAGCTCAAATGTTAGAGCTTAATCAAGCCAAAGAATCTTTGGCTAAAGTAAATGAAAGGTATGATAAGAGCAAACAGAATGTGGTTGAGAAGGAAAGAGATATAAAAGCTCTCAAAAGGAGAATAACCGAGCTTGAGAAAGAGCTCACACTCGATAAGGTGATAGCAGAGCTCAAAACAGTCCTGTGGTCCAATATTGGCCAGTACATTACTGATCAGTGGCATTTCATTGAGACCATAGATGAACAGTCAGTGCTCATTACAAAGGCAAATAGGGAGATACACAGAGCAAGAGCAAGCCTTGGCAACATGCCTGATGCTGCCAATAGGATGATCAACATATTAAATCACAGGACAAGCTCTCAACTGACCACCATGGGAATTGCTAACAGGACTGAGACAATCTCAATGGTTAAAAGGGTCCTGACATTAAGAAACCTGATTGGAACATTAGAAAGGAGAAGCCAAGATATGCAGACCAAAATCAACAGGTTCATGGACATGTTTCAGGTATTACAAAACAGAGGCCTCCCCAGCATGCTAAGCAGTGTGGGAAAACTGCTTACCCATGAAAATTATGCTAAAAGGGTCAATGCCTTTGCTGCAAGTCAAGTTGCAGAATAGCCCAACACTTCAGCAGAATCAGGGCCAGCATCAGGGCAGACTCTCTACAATAGGGTGGAAAACCTGTTCTTCATCATGAACGAAATCAATCATCTGTTCGATGTGCCTCCAAATTTCTATAAATATACAGAAGCAGATGAAACCATAGAGGCAATTGTGAAGCACCAATTTCCCACACAGGAAGTCTGGAATAGATTGACACAGCTAATATTATCAAGCCAGAACCTGTAATGTAAAGTTTTTGCAAATTTATAAGTGATCATACACAGGGAAAATTTTGGTAGATCAGCATACAAAGGAAAGATGAAAGGCTGAGCCAACTCAGCAGGGCTATTCGGTCACTACAGCAGCAAGCACAGTCACAGGTGGCAGGGCCGAGAAGATACAGCGCAACAAACGTAAAGGTACATTTTCCAGCATTAAAGCAAAGCGTTCCAACCGACTCAGTGACCTCCAAAGGTCAAAATATCCTCTGATAGACTTAAAGAGCAGTTATGTTGTATTCAAAGCTGTAATAACTTCTTTTCTACTTTTCTGTACGAAGTAATGAAGATATTTCTCTCTCAGATGACTCAATGCCTGAGATATTTTGTATAAACATTTCTATAAAGTCCCCTTCGCATGAGTTTGCAATGGGTTGTTATTGATTTCATTTCTATACTTCTGTTGCTGTACAACTCTCAGAGAAATAATACAAAAGGTGGATGGAATTTCCAAAGCTCTGTGTTCCTTGATGAACTGTGGTGGCTGGTTGAATGTTACAGGATTCCTGCATGTTTCATAGCACAATAAGTCTTCTTTAAAACTCTGCGTTATATGTTTTCTAGTCTTTCATTTTCTTTCATGTTTGTGAGTTTTACACTTAATGGCAAAGTAAAAGAATAGTTCCAGGATTTAATCACAGATTACCCTGAACTCAATCTAAGCTGTTATAAATGTTTTCTTCCAGATAGAGTAAATAAGGTGTAATTCTTAATTGCTACACTTTCAAGCTTTATCTCTCACTGTGATAAATATTTTCAGGAATTCAAGTTTGCTCCTGAGGCATCTATCTCTTTCCCACAACCCAGCTTAGTGGAAAATTCTTAAATGCTTTTCACTGGTTGTTCACATGTCACCATCATAATCTAACTTTGTTATATGAAGTATTTAAATGGCCCTGTAATTTCAGTAAATCATCTCAAGGTTTCTAAACACTTGTAGCCACAGACTCCATTGCCCAATGAAATAAACTCATCTGCAGAGTTTCACACTTCAAGTACAGAAAGACATCCCTCAACCAAAGCATAAAACTAAACACCCTCATTTCATAGCTAGCCTAAAATCTCCATAGAACAGAGACAAATTATAAAGAGAGAGCCCTCTCTGATTACAGTTTGGCTAGGCACTGTAATCCAAAGATTGGTTAGTGGTTACCCCGGCCGTATTCCCTTAGAGTCAAAGGGAACAACCTGGGTGTTAACATAAGGCACTGTCACACCTTAGGTGGATAGGATCATCCTGCATAGGCATTTTTCCCCACAACATTCGATCATGGAACTTTGGGTTCTTGGCCAACTTTATTGCAGAGGTATTGTCAATCATGAGTGGAGTTGATTGTACTTGTTTTACCTGCAAATCTTCAAGAATTTTCCCGAGCCACACAATTTCTTTTGTTGCCTCAGCTGGTGCCATGTATTCTGCTTCTAATGTGGAATCTGCTGGAACTGATTGTTTGCATGATCTCCATGAGACAACTCCTGACCTAAGACTCATAGAATATCCTGAAGTAGATACGCCAGTTTCTTTGTCTCCATCGACGTCTGAATCATAGTATCCAATCAAACTGAAGTCATCCACCTGTGTATACTTAATTACAAAGTCTTTATTTCCCTTCAAGTACCTTAGAACTCTTTTTGCAGTAGACCAATGTCCTTCACAAGGCTTTTGCATAAACCTAGAGAGGATTCCAACAACAAACAAAATGTCTGGACTGGTAGTAGTTAGGTAGTTGAGACTTCCTACAAGTTGTCTATACTTTGTTGCATCCTAAAATTCTTTTCCTTATATTGATGTGAGCTTTAAGTTTTGTTCCATTGGAGTAGTAATAGGATTACATTCTTTCATGCCAAACCTGTTCAACAGATCTCCAATGTATTTCTTTTGAGAAAGAAATATGAACTTCAGATGTTGAGTTACTTCAATACCAAGATAGTAATGAACATAGCCCAAGTCGGTCATTTCAAAACTTTTCTCCTATTCCTTCTTTATGGATGCAATGTAGCTTTCATTGTTCCCTGTCATCAAAAGATCATCTACATATACCACAAGATATACAACTGATTTTCTAACTTTCTTGACAAATAAAGTTTCATTATCAAGATCATAAGGTTTGAGAATGAGTTTCAGAAGATGCTCAGTTAGTTTTTCATACCAGGCTCACGGTGCTTGTTTGAGGCCATACAAGGATTTCACAAGTTTGCATACTTTATGTTCATGTCCTTTCACAGCAAATCCTTAAGGCTGGGACATAAAAGCATTCTCTTTTAGATCTCCATTCAAGAAATCAGTTTTTACATCCATTTGATGGACTTTCCAACTCTTCTGAGCTCCTAGGGAAAAGAGTGTCCAGATGGTAGCCCATTTTGCTGTGGGGGTAAAAGTTTCCTCATAATCAACCCCTTCCTTCTGTGCAAAACCTTTTTCCACAAGCCTAGCTTTGTGCTTGTCAAGTGAGCCATCATCTTTTTACTTGTTCCTGTAGACCCACTTGCATCCAATTGGTTTGGTTGCTAATGGAGGATCAACCAGCTTCCAAGCACCATTCTTTATGAGGGCATCATACTCCTTTTGAATCGCTTCTTTCCATTCATCATTAGAAGCAACTTCTTTGAAGGAATTTGGTTCAAAATCTGTAGACAAGTTCAATTCACAATCATAAGAAACATCCATATCAACAGGTGAATTAGAGTCATCTACATCACCTACATTTTGCTGGTTTGAATTTCTAGTTCCTGTCTTTCCAACCTCATCAGGATGAACACTTTCAAGTGTCTTTGTCAGCCACTTTGGGGGACCTTTCTCAGATGGTCTAGGCTGCTCCGTTGATTGAGTTGGGAATAATTCAAGATTGAGTCTCCCAATTCTATCAATCACATCACTTAAAGCATCATCCGTTGTTGGAGTTTCATGCGGGGGATAGTGTTCTTCAGAAGAAGATTCCACATGTTGATCTAGTATGGGAATCCCCCCTTTCAAGATGTGGAATCTAATTATCAAATTCTTGAAATGATTTTATATTTGCGAATCTATCCAAGCGATCAAGTTGCCGCTCAACAGCATTGTCAGTTTTGGATGATTCAAGAAAAATTACATCTCTAGATACAACAAACTTTTTATTGACTTCATCATAGAGACGGTATGCATTGGAGGTGTTTGAATACCCCAGGAAGATAAACTTATGACTTCTTGCACCAAGTTTGTTTCTATGTACGTTTGGTATCAAGGCATAACAGGTGGAACCAAAGACCCTGAGATGCTTTACCGAAGGAACATGCCGATACCACATTATATATGGAGTCTTGTTTCTAATAGCATTAGATGGAGATCTATTCTTTATATATGCAGCACATAGAACAACATCAACCCAAAACATTATCTTTACATTTTTTAAGAAGAGCATGGAGCATACCATATTTAAGATTGTCCTATTCATTCTTTCAGCTACACCATTCTGTTGGGGATTATAAGGTATAGTTGATTGATGTTTGATCCCATGTTGGCGAAGATAGTTTTCAAATTCATTTGATGTGTATTAGTTTCCATTATCAGTGTGAATAGACCCAATATGAGATTGTGCATCATTTTCAATCCATTTATGAAAGTAATTGAATGTTTGAAAAGCATCATATTTGTTCTTCAATAAATAAACCCAACACATTCTGGTGTAGTCATCAATAAATGCCATGATATATTTATTTCCATTTGTAGAAGGAATAGGCATTGGACCACATAAATCTGAATGAATGAGTTCAAGTTTTCTATGTGCTCTTGAATGTGAATCATGAAAAGACTGTTTGTTATGCTTTCCTAGAATGCAAGCATCACATTTCTTAAATTTCCTAGGTATTGTAGGCAAACCAGCAACACCATTTTTCTTCAACAAGCGGAGGCTGTCATAGTTCAAATGTACAAATATAGCATGCCATAATAAACTTGATGGAAGTGTACCTTCTTCATAATGAGAATTGTATGAGAAATGTTGTGCATGAGCAGAGGTACCTTGCAGCTTGAGAAGCCTTTCTTCTTCTATTCCCCTCATGAAAAGTGAGTGGTCAGATGCTTTTCTCACCTCAAGCTTGCCATCAAACATATGAATGGAGTGACCTTGTTGGCGGATGTGAACCAAGGATAACAAGTTTCTCTTCAGTTGTGGGAGATAGAGAACATGATGCAGAAGAAAGTCTGGAAGACCAGACAATTTAAGCCTGATTGTGCCAAGCCCTGATGGCTTGATTTTTGATTGGTTTGCAAAGTATATTACTCCATCAACATTGTCAGTAAATTCTTCAAAAAAATCTTTTCTATGAGTCATGTGGCAAGTTGCTCTTGAATCAAGCAACTGGTCATTTTTCCAAGAAGCAAGTGAAGCATTAAATAAATCTTCATTTACTCCAATGTTACATTGTGCCACAACATAGTGAGCGGATTCAGGTGCTTTACCTTTGTCTGTGTCATTAGTTTTACCTTTCTGTTGATTTCTTTGCTGCTCAATTTTATCCCATGGTAACTTGCATGTAGAGGCATCATGTGATCCATTTCTTTTGCAGCGTATGCAGTGCAGATCTACCTTTTCTCCTTGAGAGTGTCTGCCCCCCTGCCTCTGAAATATCTTCCTCTTCCTTTTTGACCACCTCTTCCTCTAGAAGAATCTTGAGCAGGATTATTTTCTTTATGAGCAAGGCACACAACCTCTTCAGAATATTCAGGGGTTGTCTTCTTTCCAAAAGCTTTCTCTCTTTCAGCAAATTTTTTCACAAGAGAGTCAAAGGTAATATCTTTGAGATTTCCATTTGCTTGCAATGGCTTAAGATAATTGCAGTAAGTAGGATAAAGTGCCTTGAGAAAAGTAATAAGAGGAATATCCAATTCAACCTTAGTGGATTTGATATCATGCATTATGTATTTTACTTCGGATGCAAGAGCAAGAGGATCATTATTTTGTAATTCAAGAGTGAGGAGTTTAATCATGAGTTGAACAACTTCAAGTGCAGAATGTGAGTCATAGAGTTCTTTCAGCTTTTGCAAGGCTTTGAAAGCAGTTGAAAATGGTGAAATATAGTGACTCACCTCTTCATTTACAGATGCTGCGATTAATGCATAAGCTTTGTTGTCCTTATTTTCCTAAATGACAAGCTCTTTTTCTGAGTTAGGTTGTTCTGGCTGTTTGTCTTCGTCTCCAATGCACACTCCTTTCCACAACTCATTGAAAATGAGGGTGTGTTTTATCATTCGGGACCATTTAGGATAGTTCTCTTTGCCAGTGAGAACTATTCCCACAATGGATATGATTGAATGCATACTGTCACAAAAAACTTTCGTTGCAAAATTTTTACTCCTAATGGGAAAAAATATAATTCTGATATGACAGGACAACAAATTTAGTTGTCAATATACATTCAAATGGACATCGTTAAAGTATAGAATATATATGGGTGAGGCAGCGTAAATATATGGTGAGTGACTATGTATATATATGGCAGCCTAAATATACCAGCCTAAATATATTGTGGAGCAGCTCTAATACACAAAAAAATTGTACAGCGCATTCAACTGGACAACACTCTGAACTGGACAGCGTAAATACACAAAACTTTATAGCGCATTCAACAGAGGTATATATCAGCAACGTGATACCATACAATGTTCTGATGCAAGATAGCATTCACAATGCTCCATACCACAACATTCTGATACCGAGCATATAGTGGTGGGTCGTATCTCGCCTTTATAATCGAACTCGGATCATACTGGGTGGAATTTTGACTAGCTACCAACTGGCTCCGAGGATGAATCGTAGAGATCCATAGCTCCAAACCCTCGAAAAATCACCCATCGCCCTCTGATACCACCGATCTTAGCAGAGGTTCCCGTGGAGGATGAATTTCAAAAGATGAAAATGAGTTGGGAGGAGTTTTATGTAGCGAGAAGTTGAGGGTATGGTATGAGGAATATAATGCAATGTCCAGATACTCTTATTTTGGAAGTAGCGCAGTGGAAGTCATTCCATCGCGGTGGTTTTCAGAGCCACGGGTGTCTTCAAAGGTTTTTATTCTGGTTTGTTGAAGCCCCGAAAATCAGGTCGACAACAAGGGGGATACCCACCCGGTTCGGACCTTGGTTGGCAACTCCTTATCTGTTTTGTATAGCGGGTCCGACTGGGGATAATGGGACCAATTTCCCAATCTAAGGGTGTGTGTGTGTGAAGAGTTGGATGATGCTGATCTAAGAGTTCTAATCTAAGCTACTTTAATCTAATTATATGCTATTGTAATCTAATGAAAACATCACAACTAATCTATGCTAACCCGCGATGTATTTCTTATATTATGCGATTTAAAGAGATTTCAAATAATAACTGGTAATAAAGATCATTCAGCTATCATAAGAATGGAAATCAATTAAGATGAACCACTTTGAATAAAAAGTTAGGCAAAATAGTTGTGAACAACATATCGCATAATAAGTTATTCATATATCAAGCATAAATAAATGACTCTGTTAACACCCAGGTTGTTCCCTATGACTCCCAAGGGAATACGGCCGGGGTAACCACTAACCAATCTTTGGATCACAGCCTCTAGCCAAACTGTAATCAGAGAGGGCTCTCTCTTTATGATTTGTCTCTGTTATGATGGTGTTTTAGGCTAGCTATTATGCTCAGGTTTTGGTTTATGTTTTGGTTGAAGGATTTCTTTCAGGTCTTAAGATGTAGTGTTTAGAGAGTAAAATATCATTGGGCAATGGAGTCTGGAGTTGTGAAATGATTTGATATGCAGGATTGGTGGTGTTCAAACTGCAGGGCCTATTGTGTATCTCAGACAAACAAATTTAGCTTGAATGGTGATGTATGTCAACCAACAGAAAGCAATTAAGAATTTTCTATTAAGCTGGTGAGGTGAAAGTGAAACACGCTGCACAGGAGCAAACTTGAATTCCTGTGACAAAGGTCACTGTGAAAGATGTATTCTGAAAGTGCAGCAATTAAGAATTACACTTATCAAGATTGCATCTGAAGAAAACATTCATTAACAACACAGATTGAACTCAGGGTATTCATTGAATAAATCCTGAAAGTTATTCTTTTTCCTTGTTGCTAAGTATTTAAAGTTAGATAACATATATGGATTTTAACAAAACAAAATACATAACAGAGAGAGTTACAGAGACTTATTGTATGGTGAAATACACAGGAATCCAGCAGTTTTCAACAGACACCAGAACGCATTCAACACTTCAGAAATCCGAGAAATTCCATCACTTTCTTTATTAACTTCTGAAAGGATTACATCATAAGAAATTCCTCAGGAGAAATCAACAACAACCCTTGCAAGCTCATGCGAAGGGGACTTTATAGGAATGTTTATACAAAATATCTCAGGCATTGAGTCATCTGAGAGAGAAAACATCTTCATAAATTCGTACAGAAAGTAGAAAAGAAGTTATTACAACTTTGAATGCAGCATAAATGCTCATTAAGTCTGTCAGAGGATAATTTGACCTTTGGAGGTCATTGAGTCGGTTGAACCACTTTGCTTTAACACTGAATAATGTGTCTTTACTTTTGGCTGCGCTGTATTTTCTCGGCTCTACCAGCTGTGTTTTCCTATTCTTGTTGTGTTGGCCAAAATCTTTGCTGTTTTGGCCAAAATCTTTGCTGAGTTGGCTCAGCTTTAATCTTTGATGCATGTTGATTTTGTTTAAACTGTGCTTTGCATGACAATTGATATTTTAATAAACAAAATTTGGTGAGTGGCTCCCTGTCTATAAAACTTTCTGTATTGTATTTGCCCACCAGTCTTGCGTAGGGAGTTGATGCCTGAGAATTGCATCCACAGTTTCCTCTGCCTCTGTATACTTGTAAAAATTGGGTGCCACATCAAACAGGTGATTGATCTCATTCATTATAAAAAACATATTTTCTACCTTGTTGTAGACAGTCTGTCATGTAGCTGGCCCTGTTTCTTCTGAGCTGCTGGGCTTCTCATTGATTTCATTTGTGGCAAATTCATTCACTCTTTTGGCATACTGCTCATGAATGAGCAGTCTCCCTGCGCTGTTCAGTAAGCTAGGGAGTCCTCTGTTTTGCAGCACCAGGAATTTATCCATGAAACTTTTTACCTCGGTCTGCATGTCTTGGTTTCTTCTCTCCAGTGTCTGCACCAAATTTCTTAATGTGAGAACCCTTTTGATCAGCTGAATGGCCTCAGTCCTATTAGGAATTCCCATGTTTTCCAGCTGAGTACTTGTTCTATTATTTAGCACATTGATCATTCTGGTGGCAATTTCAGGCATGTTGCCTAGAGCAGCCCTTGACTTGTGAATTTCAGCTTGTGCTTTTGGGATGAGCTCTACCTGCTCATGGATTGTCTCTATATACTGCCATTGGTTAGTAATAGACTGGCCAATGTTGGCCCATAGCATTGCCTTAAGTCCAGCTATAATCTTATCTAATTTGAGCTCATTTTCTAGCTCTTTTATTCTGTCTTTGAGGGCTTTCACCTCCCTGCCCTTCTCTGCCACTGCTTGCTTGGACTTGTCATATCTGTCATTCACCTTGGCCAGTTTATCCCTGGTCTCATTTAACTCAGTCATTTGAGCTTCCAGGATTTGAATTTCATTCTTCAGCTTTTGCATATCCAGGCTTTGGGTCTGCTCTGTGGTTGTTGGTGCTGCTGAAGTAGATGTTGCTGTCTGTTCAGTCTGTTGAGGAGGAGGAGCAGTGATAGGAGCAGTTTCCTCAAGATTGATGACCAGAGGGGGCTGAGAGGTCTGACCCTCTTCTCTTTGTTTCCGTGATGTTTGTAATGCTGCTTGTGCGGCCTCTGATTCTCCCAACTTTTCTTGTGCTTGAATCAGCTGCTTATAAAGGGAAATCATCAAGGCTGTGGCATCCTGCTCATGTCTTTGCTGAGCTACTTCATCTATTTGAGGGTGAATGGTAGCTGGGAGTTTGATCTTTTTCCTTAAGGCAGCCATGTCAGCATCCCTCAACTTCAATATCTCTTGTATTCCTTTGATGTCTTTGGGATCATGCCCAATCTCAATGATTATGTCTTCCAAGGACCTTATTCTGTTGTCCTTTGCCTGGGATGATGCCCTCTCTAACTCCAGTTGAGAGGCTGTATTATTGAGGCTGCTTTCTAGCTTATAATTTTCTAATGTTTTGTCTGCCAAGGCGGCATACACCATCTCACCAGTCTGTTTGTGCAGTTCAATTTTATCCATTGGGTGTATGTCCTTGGCCAGGACCTCCAGATTCGTTTTGAGGTAATCTGAGGTAGATTGGGGCTGCAGTGTTGTTGGCATAAAATGGCTCATGATCATTTTGCCTTCCTGTACATCAAATGCAGACATCAGTCTTCGTTGATTGGTAGGAGCCATTTTCAATAAATGGTTGTACAACTGTATCTTGATAGGGTCACTCCTCCTTTTGATGTCTATAAACTGCTGCTTGATGCTCCTTTCTCCTTCTCTTTGCTGGCTGGAGGAGCTGACCTGTCCTCCCATAGTTCTGTCTTGTTCCTGCTGGAAGGAACTGGCTGAAGCTTCTCTACTGGGTGGGCCCATGCCCATTGCTTGCCTTATTGCTATGCCATCCTCAGAAAAGTCATTCAACCTTTGGCTTTTCTCACCCTGGTTTATAGATGATGTCAGGGGAGTTTCTCTATCCCTTTTTCTGTTTATGTCCTCTTTCTGTGGAGTTTGGAGGACCGAGGCGTCTAAGGTAGTTTCTGGCCTAGGAGGCAATATGTTTTGAGCCTGTTGCTCAGTGGAAGTTGGAGTATTAACTACTCTTTCTTGATGTAAGGGCTGTTGTCCCTCATGTGGCCCTTCTTCTTGATGCAGTTCCTCTTGTTGTTGTTGTTGCTCTGCCTGCTGCTGCATTTCTTTATCTACCTGCTGCTGAGTCACTGGAGGTGGCTGCTCCTTGCCATGGAGAGATTGTTCTATCTCCATTTCCTTTTCTTTGCCTTTGTTGGATATATTTTCAGTGGCCTTGGTAGTTTGCTGTTTGACAGTTGAGGAGGATGCAGCTGCTCCCACTTGCGTGCTCGGAAGTGTGAATACCTGTGAACAAAGTTCAAGGTCAGCCATCTTCCTTAGATTCCTTATCGCCCTCTGATTTATCTCTTCTTGTGACATGGGCTCTTCTAAGGTCCCTCTTCTCCATTTGTCTTGGTTAGCATATTTTTCAATGTGAGGGATACTATAATGATCATAGGCAGACAACTTATATTTGAGCCTCCTCATAGTTATAAAATGATTAGGGTCATAGGGTGTCCATAGGAAACTGGTTTGAAGGCCAAGGGACTCAAGCATTCTATCTGCTTCCTTCCATCCTTTCTCCCTCTCGTTATAGACAAAATGGCCAAGTTGGCTTTTCACCTTCAACTGTGCTTTTTTGCCTTTTCCTGAAAAGTGAAGCACATCAACCCTGCCAAATTGCCTAAAGTACTCTAGGGCAAATAGCCTCATAGGCACATAATTAGGTAATCTGAATGGAGGCAAATCACACCCATATATCCTGATGACGGTGTGGTTTTGGTAGAAGTACCAATCCCCAATGCTGTAAGCTTTGGATAGCTGAAGAATTCTCTGCATGTCATCAGTGAGTCTCGGAGGAGGTGAGCTCATCACCATTGCCATAGCTGGATGGATGAACAGATCTATGAATTCACAGTAAGTGTATGGAGACTCAGGTGTAGTGTGGAAGACAGAGGACCAATAGACCACTGATATGGGATTGCCTTGGGCATCCACTCTTTTGATTGGAAAATGAAATCTCTCATGTTGAGGGTACAAGATCAAATGGTAAATATAGGAGGTATATCTGAACATCTTTTCTCTGGATAAATTCATTAGCTGCTCATGCATTTTGTCGGAGATGTAGGTGGCATAATCATAGCAAACTGGAAGTCTGCCTGGAGCGAACATCAGCATCATTACCAGTACAGTTTGGTCTACCAATTCTATTGAGCTATAGCCCAAGATCGGACTAATCATATCTACCAAGTCCCTGCCCAACTGGTTAAGGTATACTTGATTCAGAGGAGGATATTGCACAGAATCAGAGTTAATGTATAACTGATTTAGCTTAGTGATTTGGGCATCTGTCAATCTATTCCCTTGTTTTATCAAGTCTACTAGTGACAAGGGGACCAATTTTTTCTGAGTTTTGAAGCATAGCATGTTCCTGATGGCTTCAGGAGTGATGTAAAAGAGAGCAGAACCAGAAGGATCCAACACAGACCTCTGGGTAGGGTCATAGTATTCAGCAAAAAGATGGATTAAATCAGGGAATTGATTGACTTGAGGCAACTTAAAAATAGGAAGAAAAGAATCCCATATACCCAACACATCTGCTCCAGTTTCATGTTTAGCCTTAAGTTCATTGAGCAGGTGGATATGGAACTTGGTTCTCATCAACATCTCTTCTGAAATCTGATAATCCATATCTGCCAAGGCTTGCCATTCCAAGTTCCTTTGAGGGGCATTCAGAGGCTGAACATTTAGCACTACAGGTGTCTCCATTGCAAAAAAGGATTCTGATTTGAGTGTAAAGTGATTTCAATTGAGCAGGGCAGTATAGAGGAGTGTTTCTTTGCCAGGGAGGTGAATTTATGAGGAACAGAGAGTAGTTCTGATAAACAACAATTGAAATACTGTTTGAGGTTTAAATAAGACCAATGCCTGGCCTCACTCTGTCTTTCTCAGCAGGTAAATTCAGTTTAAATGAGTCTTTCGCGAATGCGCGAACAGAGAATGGTTTTTGGTGAAAATGCGGGCAAACAAGGCTCAGCTAGTGTTTTTCGAGTTCACAACTGTAAATGGGGCGAGGCGCAAATGTTTCTGCCGGTCTCAATTATATGTTTTTTCACAATTTTAATTGTCCATGGCTATTTATAGACAAAACCAGGTGAAGGAAGGATTTTCAAGGATAAATACCTGGCTTTCAGAGAGCAATGGAGAGGAATGCAGGTGAAAATGGTGCGCGGCGGTCTCCTGGTCGAGTTCTGCAGGTTGGTACACTGTTGGACGTGGAAAAAACATGCAGGAGCAACAAACGTATTTGCAGAAAAAGAACCAAAAAACGCGAATTTTGGCTATAATATTGATTTTTCGGACTTTTGGCGCGCTTTTCTGGTGACGTCAGCATGACGTCATCGGTGGGGTCAGGGCCGGGTGACGTCAGCATGACGTCATCAGGTGAGGTGGCAGGCTCTGAGTGGTCCACGGGGATGATGAAGTGGCAAGACACATTGGCAGAAGGTCGGGCGCAGCGGTTGACGCGATGGCAGGGTGGCGGTGACGTGGGATGACGTGGGAGTGACGTTGGACCAGCGGGATGACCGAAACCGGAAGCGGTTAGCGGTTTTATATCGCACCGCTTACGATACGGACGAGGTATTTGTCAGGCGTACCTCCGATGCGCTGTGGGGAAGACGCGTGGCGACCGCATGACGTAACCCTTCTGACAGATATCGGAAGGTATCTGTCCGCCATCAAAGCCGCTCCGATATCAACGAGGACCGTCGGATCTCGTGGGCCCGATCCGACGGTTGACGGGGGGGGGAAGGTGCTCGACCAGTACGGGGTAATTGGCGGACGTCGGAGCCGCTCCGACATGGATGAGAGCCGTTGGATTAGAGGCTCTCCATCGGACGGCTGTCGGATCAATGAAATGATCGGCCGATACGGAAGGGGCGGGGTTATTTTAATATTCATTTCGGGATCTGTGCTGGGCAGAAAAACCTTAGGATATGGGTTTTTGTAAGGTTTTTTGGTGTATTTGGAAAATCACATATATGCGCCCGAACCATTGGATAATCACAAAAATGGGTTTTTGTGTATTTATTTGGCAATTTAGAGCGGGTAAGGGTAAAGCAAGGTTTTTCACAAGGTTTATGTTTGAAAATGGGGTGAAATGGGTTAAAAATGGATTCAGAAAGGGGGAGGAGGGTTAGAGTTAGGTTTATCACAATGACCAGGTGTCATTTGATCCCTGATATAGAACTTATTGGCTATAATGCCAAGGGGAGGGGATACTTATACAAAATTTGGGGTTTATACACCATGGTGTTTATACTAGTAGGGGAAAGGTGATATAGGGGATTTATATAGTAAAGTTAGAGTTAGTATGGATGAGGGGGGTGAATGAAGGGAGAAAATACTGAGCTTATTTGTGAAACACTTAGCTTAAAGAGTAGATCAAAATGAAAAGATTTTTACACAAGAAATGTGGCTTTTGAAGAAACAAGAACCACCATGAAACCATAATCTTCTTCCATGAATCTCAGCTGATGAGGGAGTGTTAGTAATGAAATGGAAAGGGGAAGAAGGGAGGTTAGTCATGCTTTCTGTTTGCTGCAACTTGATGAAGAAGAACACCTTCTCAATTGATTGACTTTGCTTTGGTAAACAAAGTTAACACACATGCAATGGTAAAGATAACCTTTCTGCAACCCCAACTACTTACCCAACTACTTGCCTAGCATTTTTTATTTCTTCTTGAAGGGTGCACTTGGACTTGCATACCCTTGTCTGCCTTTTCTTTTCTTTGACTTTTCTTTTGTTTTTTCTATCTACTTCTACCTTTATTTCTTCCAAGGTCCTAGATTAAGCTGTTGGGAGCCTTTTCTTCTCTACCTGAACCACTTGTCTGCCAAGATTAAACAGTTTGGACAAACTTCCTTCTCTAATCTACAACTGCAAATTTAAACCATGGAATGATCCAGATTAGATTGTTGGACCATCCATCAAAATTTTAAGTACATACCAAGCTATAAGCACAGATTGGATTCTCTTGGAAATATGTGATCTTTGGATCATCAAAGCAGAGCATATTTGGACCTTTCATAGCCAATCATGAAATATGAAACCTATTGGTATAGGTAGCTAACAGTGGCTCCACATGGGGATGGTGTTTCATTTGAAAGGCCAAGAACAACAGGTCAGATTGCCTTGCCCCTTGACTGCTCTTGCCCATCTTGTGGTTCGCTGCTTTGAAGTGCCCAAATTGTGTGCTTTTCTTCTTGGTAGACCTCTGATTCTATTTACCTTTTGCTGGAAATCAAAAAACTTGAAGAAACTGCATTTTTACAATCTAAACAGAAAATAATATATACATCTGCATATATACAAGGGAACCTCAGGCTGTACTCATGGGTAATAGTCAAAATAATGCTTCAGCATCCTTCCATTCACAGGACCTTCATCCAAGTCAGTTTCAGTTAGACTTTTAAGGAAATAGGTATTGTTACCTTGCACTGCTTGGACAACAAATGGTCCTCTCCAAAGGGAGTCAAATTTTCCATGCTTTCCTTTGTCTCCTCTTTTTGCATCCCACTTGAGGACTTTGTCTCCCACACTGAAATCTTCTGCCTTAGTTCTTCTATCAAAGGCCTTCTTTAATTTCTCTTGTAGAACTTGAACTCTGCTGAAAACTTGGTCTCTAGTTTGCTGCAGACAAATGATTTGATTGATTCTTCTTTGCATATCATTTGGTTCAGCTTGGCTTTCTTGAAGAAGCTTCATCACAGGCACTCCTAATGATGAGGGGAATTTGGCCTCTAATCCATAAACCAACTCATATGGGCTGGTCCCAATTGATCTTTTGGTTGTTAGTCTATCTGCCCATAGGGCATTCACAAGCTTCTTATGCCAATTCTTTTTGTTCTCTTCTAGTATTTTCTTTATGATATCTACCAGACTTTTATTTGATGACTTAGCAAGGCCATTTCCTTGGGGATAGTATGCAGTGGAATGGCCCAGAGTGATGTGAAATTTATGGCAGAAGTTCACCATCTTTTTGGATCTGAAAGCAACAGCATTGTCTGTTATTATTTTGTCAGGACAACCAAATCTAGCCAATATGTTGTTCTCCAAGAACTGAATAATTGTTGAATCATTTGCTTGTCTCCATGGGGCAGCTTCAATCCACTTAGTGAAGTAGTCTGTTGCTGTTAAAATCCATCTGTGTTGGCCTGAAGATGAGGGATGAATTTCCCCAATGAAGTCCAATCCCCATTGTTGAAAAGGTCTCTCTGTTGCAATAGGCCTTAAAGGAAGTGGCAACAACTGTCTCTTTCCCTCAAACACTTGACATTTATGACATGAGGTGATGAATTTCTTGACATCAGAGAACATGGTGGGCCAGTAGTATCCAGCCCTTAGTATCTTGTCCACAGTGGACTTCCAGTACAAGTGTCCACCACAGTCACCTGCATGAAATTCTTTTATGATATTGTTAGTTTCATTTTCAATTAAACAGTGCAGCAATATACCTTCATGGTTTTTCCAAAGCAGATTGCCATCCATCACACAAAATCTTGAGGTTTTCATTTTTAAGAATCTGCACTTAGTTCTGGACAGTCCTGGGGGAGCACACAGGTTTTGTAACACATAACAGATATCAGAATACCAGGGGGATTGTTCAAAGGCTACATTGATCTTTGGAGTCGCCAGCTCCGGTTCACTGTCCAGCTGGTTAATGTCCAAGGCTTGAAAATTTGTATCTGTCATTAATTTAGCCAAGCCTTTCCCTTTTATTAGTTTTGTAGGTTTTATCTCAATGTCAAATTCCAAGATGCTGGCAATCCATTTTCCTCTTCTGCCCTCTAAATTCTCTTGGGTGAGAATGTCTTTGACAATAGGACTTGGCACATATGCTTTAACATGGGAATAAAGGATATAAATCCTAAAGTCTTTAATGGCTTTGACTAAAGCATAAGCTTGCTTTTCCATGATTTGATACTTTGAAGGTGCATCTCTAAGAGCTTTGCTAAAGAAAGCAATTGGCTTCTCATTACCTTGGTCATCTTTTTGTAATAGAACAACAGCAATAGTATGCTGGGAAGCAAAAGAGAAAATGATAAATTCTCTGTCAAACTGAGGATTGGTCAACACTGGGGTTTGGGTAAGGGCCAATTTTATACCTTCAAAGGCTTGATTGGCTTCAACAGTCCATTATACTTTTGAATCTTTCTTTAGCATGTTATTTAATAATCTGATTAGCTCTGCTAAGTTTGGGATAAACCTTCTCAAGAAATTGATTTTTCCCAGGAATCCTTGCAACTCTTTGACATTCCGTGGGTGGGGCATTTGTAGGATGGCCTGTATCCTATCTGGGTCAATTCTTATGCCATCTTTAGAAATGATGTGGCCCAATAGCTTACCTTCCTCTAAACCAAATAGGGACTTCTTGGGATTCAAGGAATTCCATATTTTCTGCATTTAAGGAAGATCTGTCTCAAATGTTTTATATGTTCTTGGTCTGATTTTGAGAAAGGTGTAGATTCCTCAAATCCACACACAGCCTAATTTCACCATTCTTCTTTCTTGTAGGGACTAGGTTGGAGATCCATTCAGAGAATCTGATTGGTGCTATGATGCCTGCCTTGAACATTTTTTGTACCTCTTGTTCCATTGCTGGGAGAAGCATAGGATTGATTCTCCTCAGTTTTTGTTTAAAGGGCTTTTGATCAGGTTTGAGAGGGATAGTGTGCTGGATTACAGAGGTGTCATAGGACTTTAGGTCCTAATAGCTCCATGCAAAAACATCTTGGAACTCTTTGAAGAGGTCAATGTATTTGGGCTTTTGATCAGGAGGTAAGGAAGCAGACAATTTAATTATTTTGGGTTTGTCCATTGTACCTATGTTGCACTCTTCAATGGCTACATTTAAGGGCTGCATTTTTGGTTTTCTGGGAATATCATTTGAGTCAAAGATGTCTTCTAGTGGGGTTAGGCCTGTTGGAAGAAAATTGTCTTTTAGCTCAATGATTTCAGTTTCAGCATTGGCCACCTCTTCATAGTTAATTTGTTGAATTTGCTGAATGTTGTCTATGTTGAAAATAGTTGGATTTAGTATTTGTTTTGCTGTTCTAGGTGATATTGGGTGAGCAATCTGTTGAAACTGTATTTGTGATGGACTTGCTCCATCAAATATTTGTGATTGATTTGTTGTCTCAAGTATTTGTGATTGACTTGCTGTCTCAAGTATTTGTGATTGACTTGCTGTATCAAGTATTTGTGATTGACTTGCTGTCTCAGTGTCAATGTTTAGTCCTGCAAATTCTTGCTGCATAGTTAAAAAATGATTTATTTGCTTGTCATCCTCAAATACTTGCCAATCATTGACATTGTTTGGAATGGAGGGTCTGTGTTTTATCTCAGCTGTAAAACAATGGTGGGGCTCAAAGGGCAACTTGCAGGTACTTGCAAAGGTGGCTAAACTATGAGCATGTAGATTGTGAGTTCTGGGAATTTTAGTAATTTGGAATTCAGAGAAAAAGTTTAGCACCTCAGCAACAGCAGACCTATAAGCCCTTAGTCTTTTGTCATTGGTGACAAATTTTCCCTTCACTTGTTGGATAACTAAATCTGAATCACCCATGATTGAAACCCTGGCAGCTTGCAAGAACTTTACCAACTTGAGTCCTAGTAAAAGAGCTTCATATTCTGCCATGTTATTAGTACATCTGAAATTCAATCTATAGGCTTTGCCTTCTGCATGACTATTTTCTTTATTGTGTACCCAAACTCCAGCTCCTGCCCCTAATTTGTTAACTGAGCCATCAAATTCAAGGAACCATAGAATATCCTGTTGGAAAGGAGATTTGATGATCTGTTCATGGGCTGGTAATGTGAGTAGCAGTTGTGGTTTTTTCTCTAGCTTGTCTTCTAGGACAGTCTCATTGTTTGATTGGATGTTCTTGACAACTAAGGCAGTAGCAACATTTAGTGTTTGATTGACTGTTGTTTCATGTGTGATACTACTTTCATTTGAATCTTCCTCTTGTATGAATATCTTGGTTTCAACCTCACCTTTTGAGGGAGTTGTGGTGTCATTGAAGAGAATGTATGAGTCTATGTCTGAATGGACAGCATATATAGGAAAGTTTTGAGGATTTTCTTCACTGCTGACCATGTATTTCATTAGTGTTTCTCTGTACAATCTTTTTGGTTGCCCAAAAACAAAGATGGTGGCATATGACATGTCTAATTGCAGGGAACCTTGGAGTTTAGCTCCCCATGATCTTGATAACAGCATCCCATACTTAGGTGGGATATCAGCAACTACCACATCCATTAGGATTGTCTTGTTTGGGTATTGAACCAAAGACACACATAAATCTTTTATGAGACCTAGACACTTGACTTGGCTGGAGTCAAAGGAAAACAGATCCTTATATGGTCTTGTTATGTCTAAATTCAATCTCTCCATGACTGCTTTTGGCATGAGATTGTGAGAGGCACCTGAGTCAAACATTGCATTATGTAATATTTTATCATGAATATGTAAACTGACATAGAAAGGCAGTACCCCTGTGATTACTGTTTTTCCATCCACTTCTGGGCCAAACAGGAGTTCTGGGGTGTCATCCATCACATTGACATCATCTTTGTTACTAGTGAGTTGAAGGGACCTTTTGATCTGTAGTTTATAGATGTCATGCTTGGCAAGTTCTAAGAGAGGAATTGCTATCTTTAATTTGCCAATTTCTGTTTCTAGATCAAAAGGTTTTTCAGATTGGGTCTTGGGGTTATAGGTGACAGTTCTTTCCTTGTTCATTACATCTTCTTCTTGATTTTTGTCTTGACTTTGGGACTTATCCTTTTTACCCATCTCTTGAGGAGTAACATTTAAATTAGGATGAGAGGATGAAGTGGCCAGAGACTGCTGTCTTAAGGACAGTGGCTCAGTGATCTCTTCAACCATCACTTCTTCTGTAGGTGAATTTATTTTGTCATTAGGTTCTGTGACTATAACTCTTTCAGGCTGCTGATTATCCTTTTTCTTTTCAGGCTGGCTGACATTCACAGTTCTGCTCCTCAGCTTGTATTGTTTATGGACTTCATAAACAGCAGTGTCATAGCCTTGTTTAAAGTCAAAGGATTCACCTGATTTAGTTTGGAACAGTTTGATTTCCTCATCCTCATGATCTTCTTGTGTTAAGAAAACTTGACTTTCACCATCTAGACCTATTAAATTAATCTCCGGATCTTCATTGGGCTCTGCTGAAGTGGAAGTTTCTGCATAATTTTCTTGGAAAGGGGGTCTTATGTCTTGATCAACACTGGTTTTGCCAATACCTGGGTTTTGAGTTCTCCTAAAATTTGGATTCCTAGGAGGGTTGTTTTGTGGTGCTTCCCATGATGATTTTCTTTCAACCGATTCCACTCTATCACCTAATCTTTTCATTCCATTAAGTATGGCTTCAAGCTTTTGATCAAAGGCAGAGGGTTCCTCTTTGAAAACAGTCCTCTTTTCCAACCTTGCCCTGTTTCTTTTGGCAATTAGGTTGGCTTCCACTGTGACAGCAACCCTTTGGGCCTCTTCAAGGGATTGACAGTCTCTTTCCTTCAACTGATAGGCCATGTCAGGGTCAAAACCATCAGGGAATTTGTACAAGGCTAAATCAGGAGGAGGCCTTAAATTCTGTGGAATTGAGTTATATACATTGTTAAATCTTGCACAATACTCCAAAACAGTCTCCTGGGGACCTCTTTTGATAGTGTCATATTCCCCAAGTATGTGCAGAGGATCTTTCTTCTTCTCCCATCTACTAGTAAAGGCTTGATACAGTTCAGCAGGAGTTGTAATGGAGTTTGCATTCAGGGATCTAAACCAAGTTCTTACATCCCTAGTTAGGCTTTGAACAAACATCCTCATTCTGACACTGTCATCATCTATTTCATAGGTCTCAAAATGGTCTTGCATCCTCTTGGCATGCTGGGCAGCTGTCAGAGGGCCATTGGAGTCAAAATATGAAATTTTGGTTTGGTAATCTTGGGGTAGACCTGCAGCATTAGCTGGTATCTGCAATGGTGCATATTTGTTAGCCATATTTACAGGATTTAGAGGATTAACAGGGGCAGCTGGGATAATAGGAACAGTGGGTATCACAGGGGCAACAAGTAGGGGTGAACCTAGAAGGTTGGTTAAGGGGATATGTGCAGTGGATGAAGATGTGAGAGGAGGAATTTGAGATGTGGAAGGAGAACTAGGGGAACTAGGGGTAGACCAGAAAAGGACCTTGCATGGGGTAGATATAAGGCTAGGATGATCTGAATCTGAGGTTAAATCAGCAGGCTGCTCCTGCTTTTGCTGCCTCCTAATGTTTCTTGGGATGGTATTTGGATTATTAACAATGATAGGTGGATTAGGGTCAGGATTTGCCCTAGTATGCCGTGGATTTTTCTTAGGAGCCAGTTTCTAACTGTTTTTTAGGATTTTGTAGGAAATTTTTATATCTGAAAGGACTGGATGAAGATTTTGGAATGGCTATATATTCTCAGAGCTAAGATGAAGATTCCCTAAACAAGCTCCTCCCTAAAGCTGTTAATGTGATACAGAAACAGATTAAAGGCCTCTTGACTTATTTCAGGCTTGATAGTAGCTTATGGAAGATATATAGTAATTAAAAAACCTCAAGCACTCCCCAGTGGAGTCGCCATTTATGTTAACACCCAGGTTGTTCCCTATGACTCCCAAGGGAATACGGCCGGGGTAACCACTAACCAATCTTTGGATCACAGCCTCTAGCCAAACTGTAATCAGAGAGGGCTCTCTCTTTATGATTTGTCTCTGTTATGATGGTGTTTTAGGCTAGCTATTATGCTCAGGTTTTGGTTTATGTTTTGGTTGAAGGATTTCTTTCAGGTCTTAAGATGTAGTGTTTAGAGAGTAAAATATCATTGGGCAATGGAGTCTGGAGTTGTGAAATGATTTGATATGCAGGATTGGTGGTGTTCAAACTGCAGGGCCTATTGTGTATCTCAGACAAACAAATTTAGCTTGAATGGTGATGTATGTCAACCAACAGAAAGCAATTAAGAATTTTCTATTAAGCTGGTGAGGTGAAAGTGAAACATGCTGCACAGGAGCAAAATTGAATTCCTGTGACAAAGGTCACTGTGAAAGATGTATTCTGAAAGTGCAGCAATTAAGAATTACACTTATCAAGATTGCATCTGAAGAAAACATTCATTAACAACACAGATTGAACTCAGGGTATTCATTGAATAAATCCTGAAAGTTATTCTTTTTCCTTGTTGCTAAGTATTTAAAGTTAGATAACATATATGGATTTTAACAAAACAAAATACATAACAGAGAGAGTTACAACGACTTATTGTATGGTGAAATACACAGGAATCCAGCAGTTTTCAACAGACACCAGAACGCATTCAACACTTCAGAAATCCAAGAAATTCCATCACTTTCTTTATTAACTTCTGAAAGGATTACAACATAAGAAATTCCTCAGGAGAAATCAACAACAACCCTTGCAAGCTCATGCGAAGGGGACTTTATAGGAATGTTTATACAAAATATCTCAGGCATTGAGTCATCTGAGAGAGAAAATATCTTCATAAATTCGTACAGAAAGTAGAAAAGAAGTTATTACAACTTTGAATGCAGCATAAATGCTCTTTAAGTCTGTCAGAGGATAATTTGACCTTTGGAGGTCATTGAGTCGGTTGAACCGCTTTGCTTTAACGCTGAATAATGTGTCTTTACTTTTCGCTGCGCTGTATTTTCTCGGCTCTGCCAGCTGTGTTTTCCTATTCTTGCTGTGTTGGCCAAAATCTTTGCTGAGTTGGCCAAAATCTTTGCTGAGTTGGCTCAGCTTTAATCTTTGATGCATGCTGATTTTGTTTAAACTGTGCTTTGCATGACAATTGATATTTTAAAAAACAAAATTTGGTGAGTGGCTCCCTGTCTATAAAATTTTCTGTATTGTATTTGCCCACCAGTCTTGCGTAGGGAGTTGATGCCTGAGAATTGCATCCATAGTCTCCTCTACCTCTGTATACTTGTAAAAATTGGGTGCCACATCAAACAGGTGATTGATCTCATTCATTATAAAAAACAGATTTTCTACCTTGTTGTAGACAGTCTGTCCTGTAGCTGGCCCTGTTTCTTCTGAGCTGCTGGGCTTCTCATTGATTTCATTTGTGGCAAATGCATTCACTCTTTTGGCATACTGCTCATGAATGAGCAGTCTCCCTGCGTTGTTCAGAAAGCTAGGGAGTCCTCTGTTTTGCAGCACCAGGAATTTATCCATGAATCTTTTTACCTCGGTCTGCATGTCTTGGGTTCTTCTCTCCAGTGTCTGCACCAAATTTCTTAATGTGAGAACCCTTTTGATCAGCTGAATGGCCTCAGTCCTATTGGGAATTCCCATCTTTTCCAGCTGAGTACTTGTTCTATTATTTAGCACATTGATCATTCTGGTGGCAATTTCAGGCATGTTGCCTAGAGCAGCCCTTGACTTGTGAATTTCAGCTTGTGCTTTTGGGATGAGCTCTACCTGCTCATGGATTGTCTCTATATACTGCCATTGGTCAGTAATAGACTGGCCAATGTTGGCCCATAGCATTGCCTTAAGTCCAGCTATAATCTTATCTAATTTGAGCTCATTTTCTAGCTCTTTTATTCTGTCTTTGAGGGCTTTCACCTCCCTGCCCTTCTCTGCCACTGCTTGCTTGGACTTGTCATATCTGTCATTCACCTTGGCCAGTTTATCCCTGGTCTCATTTAACTCAGTCATTTGAGCTTCCAGGATTTGAATTTCATTCTTCAGCTTTTGCATATCCAGGCTTTGGGCCTGCTCTGTGGTTGTTGGTGCTGCTGAAGTAGATGTTGCTGTCTGTTCAGTCTGTTGAGGAGGAGGAGCAGTGATAGGAGCAGTTTCCTCAAGATTGATGACCAGAGGGGGCTGAGAGGTCTGACCCTCTTCTCTTTGTTTCAGTGCTGTTTGTAATGCTGCTTGTGCGGCCTCCGATTCTCCCAACTTTTCTTGTGCTTGAATCAGCTGCTTATAAAGGGAAATCATCAAGGCTGTGGCATCCTGCTCATGTCTTTGCTGAGCTACTTCATCTGTTTGAGGGTGAATGGTAGCTGGGAGTTTGATCTTTTTCCTTAAGGCAGCCATGTCAGCATCCCTCAACTTCAATATCTCTTGTATTCCTTTGATGTCTTTGGGATCATGCCCAATCTCAATGATTATGTCTTCCAAGGACCTTATTCTATTGTCCTTTGCCTGGGATGATGCCCCCTCCAACTCCAGTTGAGAGGCTGTATTATTGAGGCTGCTTTCTAGCTTATAATTTTCTAATGTTTTGTCTGCCAAGGCGGCATACACCATCTCACCAGTCTGTTTGTGCAGTTCAATTTTATCCATTGGGTGTATGTCCTTGGCCAGGACCTCCAGATTCGTTTTGAGGTAATCTGAGGTAGATTGGGGCTGCAGTGCTGTTGGCATAAAATGGCTCATGATCATTTTTCCTTCCTGTACATCAAATGCAGACATCAGTCTTTGTTGATTGGTAGGAGCCATTTTCAATAAATGGTTGTACAACTGTATCTTGATAGGGTCACTCCTCCTTTTGATGTCTATAAACTGCTGCTTGATACTCCTTTCTCCTTCTCTTTGCTGGCTGGAGGAGCTGACCTCTCCTCCCATAGTTCTGTCCTGTTCCTGCTGGAAGGAACTGGTTGAAGCTTCTCTGCTGGGTGGGCCCATGCCCATTGCTTGCCTTATTGCTCTGTCATCCTCAGAAAAGTCATTCAACCTTTGCCTTTTCTCACCCTGGTTTATAGATGATGTCAGGGGAGTTTCTCTATCCCTTTTTCTGTTTATTTCCTCTTTCTGTGGAGTTTGGAGGACCGAGGCGTCTAAGGTAGTTTCTGGCCTAGGAGGCACTATGTTTTGAGCCTGTTGCTCAGTGGAAGTTGGAGTATTAACTACTCTTTCTTGCTGTAAGGGCTGCTGTCCCTCATGTGGCCCTTCTTCTTGATGCAGTTCCTGTTGTTGTTGTTGTTGCTCTGCCTGCTGCTGCATTTCTTTATCCACCTGCTGCTGAGTCACTGGAGGTGGCTGCTCCTTTCCATGGAGAGATTGTTCTATCTCCATTTCCTTTTCTTTGCCTTTGCTGGATATATTTTCAGTGGCCTTGGTAGTTTGTTGTTTGGCAGTTGAGGAGGATGCAGCTGCTCCCACTTGCGTGCTCGGAAGTGTGAATACCTGTGAACAAAGTTCAAGGTCAGCCATCTTCCTTAGATTCCTTATCGCCCTCTGATTTAGCTCTTCTTGTGACATGGGCTCTTCTAAGGTCCCTCTCCTCAATTTGTCTTGGTTAGCATATTTTTGAATGTGAGGGATACTATAATGATCATAGGCAGACAACTTATATTTGAGCCTCCTCATAGTTATAAAATGATTGGGGTCATAGGGTGTCCATAGGAAATTGGTTTGAAGGCCAAGGGACTCAAGCATTGTATCTGCTTCCTTCCATCCTTGCTCCCTCTCGTTATAGACCAAATGGCCAAGTTGGCTTTTCACCTTCAACTGTGCTTTTTTGCCTTTTCCTGAAAAGTGAAGCACATCAACCCTGCCAAATTGCCTAAAGTACTCTAGGGAAAATAGCCTCATAGGCACATACTTAGGTAATTTGAATGGAGGCAAATCACACCCATATATCCTGATGACGGTGTGGTTTTGGTAGAAGTACCAATCCCCAATGCTGTAAGCTTTAGATAGCTAAAGAATTCTCTGCATGTCATCAGTGAGTCTCGGAGGAGGTGAGCTCATCAGCATTGCCATAGCTGGATGGATGAACAGATCTATGAATTCACAGTAAGTGTATGGAGACTCAGGTGTAGTGTGGAAGACAGAGGACCAATAGACCACTGATCTAGGATTGCCTTGGGCATCCACTCTTTTGATTGGAAAATGAAATCTCTCATGTTGATGGTACAAGATCAAATGGTAAATATAGGAGGTATATCTGAACATATTTTCTCTGGATAAATTCATTAGCTGCTCATGCATTTTGTCGGAGATGTAGGTGGCATAATCATAGCAAACTGGAAGTCTGCCCGGAGCCAACATCAGCATCATTACCAGTACAGTTTGGTCTACCAATTCTATTGAGCTATAGCCCAAAATCGGACTAATCATATCTACCAAGTCCCTGCCCAACTGGTTAAGGTATACTTGATTCAGAGGAGGATATTGCACAGAATCAGAGTCAATGTATAACTGATTTAGCTTAGTGATTTGGGCATTTGTCAATCTATTCCCTTGTTTTATCAAGTCTACTAGTGACAAGGGGACCAATTTTTTCTGAGTTTTGAAGCAGAGCATGTTCCTGATGGCTTCAGGAGTAATGTAAAAGAGAGAAGAACCAGAAGGATCCAACACAGACCTCTGGGTAGGGTCATAGTATTCAGCACAAAGATGGATTAAATCAGGGAATTGATTGACTTGAGGCAACTTAAAAATAGGAAGAAAAGAATCCCATATACCCAACACATCTGCTCCAGTTTCATGTTTGGCCTTAAGTTCATTGAGCAGGTGGATATGGAACTTGGTTCTCATCAACATCTCTTCTGAAATCTGATAATCCATATCTGCCAAGGCTTGCCATTCCAAGTTCCTTTGAGGGGCATTCAGAGGCTGAACATTTAGTACTACAGGTGTCTCCATTGCAAAAAAGGATTCTGATTTGAGTGTAAAGTGATTTCAATTGAGCAAGGCAGTATAGAGGAGTGTTTCTTTGCCAGGGAGGTGAATTTATGAGGAACAGAGAGTAGTTCTGATAAACATCAATTGAAATACTGTTTGAGGTTTAAATAAGACCAATGCCTGGCCTCACTCTGTCTTTCTCAGCAGGTAAATTCAATTTAAATGAGTCTTTTGCGAATGCGCGAACAGAGAATGGTTTTTGGTGAAAATGCGGGCAAACAAGGCTCAGCTAGTGTTTTTCGAGTTCACAACTGTAAATGGGGCGAGGCGCAAATGTTTCTGCCGGTCAATTATATGTTTTTTCACAATTTTAATTGTCCATGGCTATTTACAGACAAAACCAGGTGAAGGAAGGATTTTCAAGGATAAATACCTGGCTTTCAGAGAGCAATGGAGAGGAATGCAGGTGAAAATGGTGCACGGCGGTCTCCTGGTCGAGTTCTGCAGGTTGGTACACTGTTGGACGTGGAAAAAACATGCAGGAGCAAGAAACGTATTCACAGAAAAAGAACCAAAAAACGCGAATTTTGGCTATAATATTGATTTTTCGGACTTTTGGCGCGCTTTTCTGGTGACGTCAGCATGACGTCATCGGTGGGGTCAGGGCCGGGTGACGTCAGCATGACGTCATCAGGTGAGGTGGCAGGCTCTTAGTGGTCCACGGGGATGATGAAGTGGCAAGACACATTGGCAGAAGGTCGGGCACAGCAGTTGACGCGATGGCAGGGTGGCGGTGACGTGGGATGACGTGGGAGTGACGTCGGACCAGCGGGATGACCGAAACCGGAAGCGGTTAGCGGTTTTATATCACACCGCTTACGATACAGACGAGGTATTTGTCAGGCGTACCTCCGATGCGTTGTGGGGAAGACGCGTGGCGACCGCATGACGTAACCCTTCTGACAGATATCAGAATGTATCTGTCCGCCATCAAAGCCACTTCGATATCAACGAGGACCGTCGGATCTCGTGGGCCCGATCCGACGGTTGACGGGGGGGAAAGTGCTCGACTAGTACGGGGTAATTGGCGGACGTCGGAGCCGCTCCGACATGGATGAGAGTCGTTGGATTAGAGGCTCTCCATCGGACGGCTGTCGGATCAATGAAATGATCGGCCGATACGGAAGGGGCAGTGTTATTTTAATATTCATTTCGGGATTTGTGCTGGGCGGAAAAACCTTAGGATATGGGTTTTTCTAAGGTTTTTCGGTGTATTTGGAAAATCACATATATGCGCCCGAACCATTGGATAATCACAAAAATGGGTTTTTGTGTATTTATTTGGCAATTTAGAGCGGGTAAGGGTAAAGCAAGGTTTTTTACAAGGTTTATGTTTGCAAATGGGGTGAAATGGGTTAAAAATGGATTCAGAAAGGGGGAGGAGGGTTAGAGTTAGGTTTATCACGATGACCAGGTGTCATTTGATCCCTGATATAGAACTTATTGGCTATAATGCCAAGGGGAGGGGATACTTATACAAAATTTGGGGTTTATACACCATGGTGTTTATACTAGTAGGGGAAAGGTGATATAGGGGATTTATATAGTAAAGTTAGAGTTAGTATGGATGAGGGGGGTGAATGAAGGGAGAAAATACTGGGCTTATTTGTGAAACACTTAGCTTAAAGAGTAGATCAAAATGAAAAGATTTTTACACAAGAAATGTGGCTTTTGAAGAAACAAGAACCACCATGAAACCATAATCTTCTTCCATGAATCTCAGCTGATGAGGGAGTGTTAGTAATGAAATGGAAAGGGGAAGAAGGGAGGTTAGTCATGCTTTCTGTTTGCTGCAACTTGATGAAGAAGAACACCTTCTCAATTGATTGACTTTGCTTTGGTAAACAAATTTAACACACCTGCAATGGTAAAGATAACCTTTCTGCAACCCCAACTACTTACCCAGCTACTTGCCTAGCATTTTTTATTTCTTCTTGAAGGGTGCACTTGGACTTGCAGACCCTTGCCTGCCTTTTCTTTTCTTTGGCTTTTCTTTTGTTTTTTCTATGTACTTCTACCTTTATTTCTTCCAAGGTCCCAGATTAAGCTATTGGGAGCCTTTTCTTCTCTACCTGAACTACTTGTCTGCCAAGATTAAACAGTTTGGACAGACTTCCTTCTCTAATCTACAACTGCAAATTTAAACCATGGAATGATCCAGATTAGACTGTTGGACCATCCATCAAAATTTTAAGTACATACCAAGCTATAAGCACAGATTGGATTCTCTTGGAAATATGTGATCTTTAGATCATCAAAGCAGAGCATATTTGGACCTTTCATAGCCAATCATGAAATATGAAACCTATTGGTATAGGTAGCTAACAGACTCCACCGTACAAAAGTGCCGAATGGTAACTTAAACATTCATGCAATAACATATAAATAACTAAAAACTGTATATCACTTTAAGAATATAAGCAGAAATCGCCAAGAGATAAAAGTACCATTTATGACTGGTCCTACTCATAAGATTCAAGCAACAATGATTTATCTCTACTTGTTCTAATATCTACCAAGAGTACAGAAGTGCAACATCAGTAGCAGATATCAAATGCAAACATTAATAAATCTTGATCCATTCATTCATCAAAACCTCCTCTGAGGGTGCAGAAGTGCATGTTCTAAGGACAAGTTTTTGACAAATTTCTGGACCCTTCTCTAAATGCATGAGAAGGGTTTAAATACTACTAACTAAATAAATTAATTACATAAATTTCAGATACGGTTTAAATGACCGCCCTTTATCTAAGCAAACTTATTTCTAAAAATTGAATCTAATTCCTAACTATTTCTGTATTTGCTCCTTAGTGTTGCGAGCATTCAACATTTGCCTGGAAAGAGTCGGCTGGTTGTCTTCTGCTTTTGCTTGAACTACGAAAATAGAAATGGCAAGCGCTGGCACCAATTTTTAGTAAATTAGAAGATATTTTTGGGAATCATCTTCTGGTTGGGCGAATTTACTGTGTGTATACTTGGTAACAACCCAAATTCCTCTTAAATTGTCTCTGCTTTTGCTATCTCGGTTTCCAGACTCATGGATGACTAAGCAAGTTAGGGACTTTGCTTTCTGAACAATTTTGTTAGCGATGCGCCATCAAAATCTGCCTCCATTCTTTGATCCGGGGCTTTCTGGTGCGTTTTTCGCCTTTAGTGATTTTTTCTTTACCGGGCATAAGCTTCAGAATTTTGTAAACATGCTGCTTTTGTGAGATTTTGACCTTGAGTGTCGAATCACCTATTGATATCAGCATCTGTTCAGTAACACTCTGAAATCTGCGTTTCTGTTGCAGGCGGTATCCATTTATGAGGGCATCTCTTCTCTGTTCTCCAAGCATTGACGCTTTCCCTTTTTCCTTAGATGAATCCTGCACATTGCTTCATGTTGTTTCCTGTTTTTTATTCCTGCAGCTCACGCAAAGGAAAAGAGTAATGATAATAAATTTTGACACGAAAGCTTTAAGCTCTACGAATGTACAAAATCATGACACCTCACAGTGAACTGACTCTTTGAAAAACACAAAACTTGTCCTTCATGAATACCTTGGCGTACATTCATTAATTTTCTTTAAGGCGCACGCCCAATTTTTGGTTTAGGGACAACTTTTCTTGAATGCTGAGCCGAGGAAAATTTGCGATGGGTGATTTCTGTGACTCGCATCACAGCATCACATTTATCGCATTATCAAGATGTGTCATCACAGAGTTTCCTTATCAGTTTAGCGCAGAATCGTGCAAATCGCAGGATCGCAGATCACATTTATCACAGATCGCAGCATCACAAGATCGCAGATCGCAGATCATTGCAATTTGTTAAGTTATTTGTGTGCTGCTTATGCGACGTTGCGATATGCGATGTCACATATCGACCATCGGAGATTTCTTAAGATTTTCATTTATGGGCGCTTCTTAATGTATGCAATACGATGAATTTCGCGTCACTCTTCTCTGTGCGATGTATTTTTTGAGGAGTATAATACAAAAATTCTTATAAATTTTTTTGGATTTTTTACTAAGGGTCCCCACTTCTTTAGTGTTATTGCTAATAATAAAGAAGGAGGGGGGTTGTTGGTGGTCACAACATGGTTACACACAATATTTTCTCGAAATTTGGCAAGATCAGAGACCTTGATGTTGTTGGGAGCAAGGCTGTCCATCACATCTGCATTGCACTGTAAGGTTTGGGTTTAGTATGAGAGATACGACAAATTTTACAATGTTTTCAAAGCATTTTGTGGTTGATCAATGCAAAAGGAAGGTTCAAGACTAAAGGAAAACTATCGTATTGATGGTAGAAAACGAGAGACCTATTTTGGAAAACCGAGAGGGTAGAGAAAATGTTACGACAGAGGGCTATTACGACCATACAGAAAAACTGTGCCAATTGTTAAGATGGCACAGAGAAATGATTATGGTAGAGAGCCTAGAGGGCACGGAAAGGACCATTATGAACAACTCAGGGAGCACAGAGGGTACAAACAATAATTATGGAAGATAAAGCTGATACAAGGAGTTACAACTAATTTTGGGAGCTGGCTTTGATAGCATGTCAGGCCAAGTAGTAACTCCACGAATTCAGTTCATATTATTCCTTCAGGTTGGTCTTTATTATATACATGAGGGAGACTGTTCACTTCATCTCTCGACGATTGTTCATATTTCTTATTATTTATTTACATCAATTGTATTTATTCACCCAATCCTGGTGATTAGGTGTCATGGCATCCACTGTGAAGAGGCATCAAGAAAGTGCACTTATGAAGATGTTGGACATCAAGGAGAAGTGAGAAGGCAAGGATGTTAGGTAGGATGGACTTGTCAATGTGACATGAGGACCTTTTGTAGATGAACTGATGGGGATGTTGTGCATATTTGAAAATCAAGAACATGGTTGCTTCGACGAGACATGGGAAACCTATAAGAGGGTTCATACGACGAGGAGGGTAGAGGCAACTTTTGATGGAATTTGTGAACTAGACAAGTGTTCTTCTCGAAGTGTTGGATGGAGATGGTTTATAGGAGATCATGGTGACTTGGAGATAGTTGCAATCGAGGAAGACTTCATGCTATGGTGGTCTTGGATTATCTATTTCGTTGAGGAGCAGAGGTCAGTTTTGTACTTGAGTTTGATGCAGTATGGGACACATACCTTGGGACATATTATGGGATATGTTGTGAGGAGTGACTTGATGGAGGTTTGTACGATGAGAGAAGGGAGCTCATGTAGTAGGGATGGTTGATTTTGGAGTTGATAACACTTTGTGACATTTGGACTTGGAAATGGAGTTTGTCGAGATGGTGCTGTCGAGGGATTTTTTTTTTTTTTTTTTTTTTAACTAGAGGAGGATTTCAGGACCTTGATTTGGATGAGTGCCCATGAAAACCCACCAACTCATGGATTGTCGAAAAACCGAACTTAGGCGATGGGCACATTTAACCGAACACAAATGGGTAAGTTGGAGGGGCACACACACATAATTGAGGGGTGAGTCAGCCAGGTGAGTTTAACCGAGAATGCGCGATGGGTAAGGTGGACACTTGCCCAACATGAAAAGAACGACATGCAGATGGGCATGTGAACGGACGTGTGGATGGGTGTGTTGATGGATGTGTGGATAAGCGTGTGGACGGGCATGCAGATGAGTGTGTGGATGACTGTGTAGATGGGTTCACGGATGGGTATGCAGACGCGCATGCGGACAAGTGTGTGGATGGTTGTGCGGAGGGGCATGCAGATGGGCATGAAAACGAGCATGTGGACGGGCGTGGAGACAATCATATAGATGGGCGTGCAACGATGTTAGCTAGGTTGTACGAACGAGTGTGCGGTTGGGCGTGTAGACAAGTTGACTGGGGTGTGCGGACGTTCTGGCTGACCCAAAGGAAGGTGAATGGATGTGACCTTTGGTGAATTCATTGGGATGATTGGCACATAAGTACAAGTGGAGTTTCATTCATTCATCCATCCAAGAAACTAAACCAAGAGGAAATTTCATTAAGGCAAAACCAAAGTGCAGGACAACAAGTTCCGCAGCAGTGAGTTTCCGCAGACTGGGTTTCCACAGGCAGTGCATTTCCACAAACTAGTTTTCCAGAGGAAGTGCATTTTTTTGGACTGGGTTTCTATAGGCATTAAATTTCTTTAGATTGGGTCTTTGTAGGAAATGTGTTTCCACAAACTGGGTTTCCACAGGCAGTGCATTTTCACAGACTAGGTTTCTCTAGGAAGTGTATTTCCACATACTGGGTTTCTCCAGGAAGTGTGTTTCTACAGACTGGGTTTCAGTAGGTAGTGCATTTTCACAGACTTGGTTTTTGCATACAGTACATTTCCATAGACTGGGTTTTCGCAGGCAGTGTGTTTCCGCGGACTGGGTTTCCGGAGGCAGTGCGTTTCCATAGACTGGGTATAGGTTGAGTTTCTGCAGGCAGGGGCTGAACACTTGGGCAAGTTTTGACAACAAAATTTTGGAGTTTCTACATAAGTCCACCAACATCAGGTTGGGCACATTTTTGGGAAAATTGAGTTGTGCACACTTCATAAGGACGTGGCACTTTTGTTGTAACTTTTGAAAGGAAAAGCACGACATAAGGGCATGGCTGGCTTGTTGTATTATTATTTGTATTTTGAAGATTATAACAATTTTGGGCATGTTTCTTTGAGGAGTTTCCCCCTCCGATGTAAATCTCCATTCATGCAGAGAATTTGTTTCGTTTAGACCATCTGTTCATGTAGAAAAATCATTCAGTACTTCATTCAACAACTCATTCAACACTTCATTCAAAAACTTGTTCAGCAATTCATTCAACACTTTGTTCAACCCATTTCCAAATTTTCGTTTGGCCTGTTTCAAAACTCGTTCAAAAACCCATGTGCAAAACTTGTTCAGAAAACTCATGTGCTGAACTCATTCAACCCATTTCAGAAATTGTTCAGGAAAATTTGTTTTGCCCGTCCGTGTGGCCAGATTCCCTTGTAGTTCATCTGAGCCACCTGAATGCTTCAGACCCGTTTTCCTTCTGAACTTGGTTGATTTGATTCCTTTGAATGAATTCCCTTCATTCAATATATATGGTCATTTTCCCAATGAATTATCAAACGACCCATCCATTCACTTCACTTGGATGACTCGGCTCGTTTTCTCCACCTGACTGACCTGATCCGTTTGCTCCATCCAACCGACCAGTGTGACTCTTGCAACTCGTCCAACCTGTGTGACCGATGTAACTCATTTGACTTGTGTGACTCATGCAACCCATGTGACTCGTGTGACTCATGTGACTCATGCATCTCATTCAAACCATGTGACTCATTCGTGTGGAAACCCTCCCCCGAACTGACTACAAGACCTAACTTGGTGGATTAGTGTCGTTTGAGTAAATAAGTGCATGAAAAATCTTGGTTGGTACCGTTGGCTATAGGTACCAAGAGAAGAGTTAACCAGGGTGAGAACTTGTGCATTTGAGCTTAATGGTATGCCTACATCAACCCATCTAAATTTTCTTCCTTTGGGTTCAAATCAGATGATTTTGGGCATGCATTGGTTATTTACTTATAGGACCAAGGTATATTATTATGAGAAAGCTATTGAGTGCCTCAATGATGATGGAGAAAATATAATCTTGCAGGGAATGAAGAAGCCTAAATTAGTGAGAATGGTTACAACTATGAAAGCTAAGCGCAGTTGTAGGAAAGGGTGTGTATTGTTTGTAGAACATATTTCTATCACAAAGGAAAGGATGTTCAGGATGGGGAAGTCTTAAAGAAGTATGTTTTTTCATAGATGTTTGAGGATGCATTTCCTACAAATATTTCAGAGTTACCACCTTGTAGGGAATTTGATATTGATTTGGTACAAGGAGCAACACCAACATGAAAAGAACCTTACAGGATGAGTACTCCATAGTTTTGGAATTAAATTTGTAGCTAAAGGAAATGCTTGATAAGAGATATATTAGGCCAAGTGTGTCACCTTGGGGTGCATCGATGTTATTTTTAAAGAATATGGATGGTACTCTTAGGTTGTGCATTGATTACAAACAGTTGAACAAGGTGACTATCAAGAACATGTATCCTTTGCTTCATATAGATGATTTTTTTAATTATCTCAGGGGCGAAGCTGTGTTTTCAAATATAAGCTCCCCATCCCAGATGACTCGTTGTATCTGATATCATCATCTGACCCATGGTATGGATATATTCTTATATATCTCGAGACCCATACTTTCTTATCCTATACCTCTCACTACGAGCAATGACGTATTTGATACCAAGCCAAGAATTACATCATCGTCGATAAAACCCTTTAACATCGTGGTATTGATATAGTTTTCCAAAGATGACTCACACATGAGGAGGCCAAGAAAGTCCTCAATGAATTCCACTTGGGGGCATGTAGCAGTCATTTTTCTGGTTATGCCATCGCACAAAAGATCCTATCCATTGGTTACTTTTGGTCCACCATATTTTGTGATTATATTCTCATTGTCCAAAAGTGTCATGCATGCCAAATTATGATCATAGGATCTATGCTCCTCCTGCTCCATTGCATCCTGTTATTGCTATAGGTTCTTTGGCAAAATGGGGTATCGATTTCATGACATGTATTCATCACTAGTCTAGGGGGCATGGCTATATCATCTTAGCAGTATATTATTTTACTAAATGGGCTGAGACAATGCCTAAATTCAAAAATATTGGTGAAATGGTTGCATATTTTTTCTTTGATCATGTCATCACATGGTTTCGAGTTTTGTAAGACATAGTCACAAACCATGGGAAGCACTTTCGCAATCGCATGATGACCGAATTCACTGCCAAGCCAAGACTTTCTCATGAATGTTCCACTCTCTACTACCCTTACGCTAATGGGAAGGTTGGGGCGATTAACAAAGTTCTCAAAAAAATTATTTAGCGTATGATAGGGGTCCATAAATCGGACTTCCATTTTCTTCTTTATGCTTCCTTGTGGGCATACCAAAACCTCTTTTAGGACTGCTACTAGATTTACTCCTTTCCAATTGGTTTAACTTCTGGAAGAAATCCTCCCAACCGAATGTGAGATTCCATCACTAAAATGGATTGTAGAAATTCTTCCTTCCACTTATGTAGAATAGTATTTTCACTTACATCTAACTCGTTTAGATGAGACTCAGCGAGATGCTATAATGGCTAATGAAGCCTATAAAAAAATGTGTCAAGGCATAATATGAAAAAAGTGTCAAGCCTTGTGTGTTCTTGGAAAGAGACCCTGTCCTTCTATATGATCAAGGGTATGACAAACTAGGATCAGGGAAGTTCCAACCTATGTGTCTAGGTCCATATATTGTCAAGCATGATCTTGCTAAAGGGGCCTATGATCTAGTTGATTTTGACAGAGTTCCATTGGCGTAGCATAGAAATGGGTTGTACCTGAGGAAATACTATGCTTGATCTTATTCATAGTAAACTGTGTACATATTGTATATAGGTGTGTTGAATGTGTTTACAGTGTGTCTCTTCAAAGTTTCCTATGGTTTCTGTTGATCCCATTTACATTTGGTTTGCAGATGTTGACATCCCTTGAACCATATGCCGGTTAGGTTGTTGGTGCTAGTCGTATTACTTAGAATATATCATTCGCATCATGGGTTATCTCTTCTCCAAATGGAAAGTTAGTGAGTCTATGAGGGATTTTTATTTGTCTGTCTACCAAAAACATCACTGAGTATAGCACAATAGTCAAGCTATTGTCTGATGTTATTTCATATGGTATTTGTCGTCTAGTCATCAAACATGACTCACAACTTGTGTTACTACAATTTACTAATGTCTATTTGGTCAAAAGTCCCACCATCCTTCGCATGTTCTTAAGGATTCACCTTCTAGAAATACATTTTGATTTCATCCAATATCAACATATTTCTGGAAATATAAATACACTGTCAGATGCACTAGCTAATCATGTTTTAGATAGGCATTTGCAATTATTATAAATAAGTTTCAATACACATCTCATCCATTGGAAGCAATAATAGGAACACAGAAACACTATATATATATATATATATATATAAATTTGGGTATTAGAAAGTTTGTACCCAAGACACATATGGCCACATGGCCCATCTCAAAAACTACATGCAAATACGACTATGACCCCCAATAACTAATTATAGTGTGCATGATAACATGCCACTGCACAAGCTATCTTATGCAATACAAAACCAATATGGCTAGGCACTTCAATAGTGTCGCTGAAGTCATATAGGAATCTGGTAGATCAGAGTCTCATCTATCCCATATGTCAACCCCTCCATGTGGTGCTCCACATCTGCTAGGGGCTCGGCTACATTGAGATCCTATAGTGAATCTCTTCCTACCACAATAACATGTACTGGTGCTATTGCCTGCTATGGATCCCCTACACGATGGAGATATGAGGTACCTATAGGTTGAATAAGCCCAACATCTGCATGGACAAATCAATAGTGCAGTCTCGGAAACATCAAAAACACAAAAATATTGTAAAAATTTACAAACTTAAAATGGTTAAAATATCTTACCTGTAGCATCCCATTGCTCACCCTCAGGAAGCACGAGCTTAGGGTCATCATGAAAATCCACTCCTACATATGGATAATCATCTATCCTAATGATTTGTCTATGCAACCATATAAAGAAGGTTAGTGAGAATTTGATCGTCGACGAAACTACATATCGGGACATAAGATTTATCTTCCTCCTCATATGCAGAACCCTTAGATCAATGGGATCAAGGGAGATATGCTGAGGCTGAAGTAATGGAATCCACTCTAAGGGAAAAGAGATCAAAATTGTGTCATAGCCAAAATTCTTCAATTTTCCCTCTCTTGCATTACACAACTGTTATTTCATATTGACGAACACCCCCTTTCTCCATTTGAATATTGTTGGCTCCAAACACTCTAAACCATACCGCATGTATGATTTTCTAGATACATGAAGTTTCAAGCTGTTAGGAAATCTGTTATAGGCCATTTTTTCAATTAACATATTAGTTGCAACAAAATGGCCTATGACAGATTGCCCCCTAAAGTGAAAAGTAAAAAATGGGTAAAATGATTTTGATTGATCCTTTTACCCCTTGTCGTCATCCTTGCACAAATCCCTAAGGATGGCTCACTCATATCCCCAAGTTTCTACCTAAAACGACTTCATTTCAGTCATTTTAAGGCCCAATGCACTCTACTAGCTTGGATACCTGCGTTTACAAATAGGATGTCCCTTACTGGGGTGGGATGATCACCTACAGGTTACCCTATATTGGGGGTGCGTTGATTCTAGAAATTCCGAGAAAGCAAAATGAATCCTGAAGCTTCCTCTTCCAGAAGCTTCCAAGAGTTGTTATAACTATTTACCTTGATGAAAGTCTTGAATCCTATCCTATCATACCTTGGAGATTTCATCCCTTATCCCTTGAGCTCAT
Organism: Pinus tabuliformis; assembly: GCA_031772625.1. Classification (NCBI taxonomy): domain Eukaryota; kingdom Viridiplantae; phylum Streptophyta; class Pinopsida; order Pinales; family Pinaceae; genus Pinus; species Pinus tabuliformis. The sequence goes on along the minus strand of CM062819.1, from coordinate 258,739,142 downwards.
CCGCCCATCAAGAGAGGATGTCAAGCCTAGATTGGTAAATGTATAAGAAATCCCAATTTACTATCCTCTTCTATATATTTGTGGTCATCCACAAGCTAGAGGTTGGATTTTGGACATAGATTTTACCCTCATAGTGTTGTTATGTAGAGTCATTATTCCATGCATTACGGTGACATAGAGGTGCACTTTGTAGCAAGGAAGGTCAAGTCAACTTGGAGGAGATATTATCTAATATCAACTCCTATATTTGGTTGTATCTCACTCCATTTTTGTTAATAAAAATAGTTCTTCATTTTCCTATATGTGATGTTATGATTTCATGCATTTTGATGCCATGTTGATCCATTGAATAAAGTGATTAGATGATGCTACATAGATGTCGTAGATCGTTGGCTTGTGTTGTTTGATTGTGTAGGTTCTAATTATCAAACTTAAGATTCGATCATATAAGCCAAGAGAGGAGTGAATATTATGACATATTCCAGGTAGGCCTCCTCCCATTATCTATTTACTTTAAGAAAAACATTAGCTTGTTTGTCTTTCTGTTGTTCTAGGCTAGGCCATCCAGTATAGGGAAGATACTTCTATTTGCAGTCGTACATTCCCTATAACAGGCATTGAATTGAAGAGGAAGGGTGCATGGAAGACATCATGCAGGGCACCAATCAAGTGCACTTATGGAAATGTCACATATGGGCATTAAGGAGAAATGCCATTTTGAGGATGTTGAGCGGATGGACTAGCTGATGTGACACGAGGACATTTTGTAGATAAAATGATGGATATGTTGGGAATTTGGGCAACAAGACCATGGTTGTTTTGAGGATACATGGGAAGACTGTGAGTGTATTCATGTGACGAAGAGGGTAGAGGCAACTTGTGATGGCATTTATGAATGAGACAATTATGCATGTCAAGGTGTTGGACAGAGATGATTCATGGGAGCTCATGGTGATTTGTGAGAGAGTTGCAGCCAATTGAGACTTCATACTATGGTGGTCTTGGAGTATCTGATTCATTGAGGATCTAAGGTCAGTTTTGTACTTGACTTTGATTCAGTATGGGACAAATACCTTGGGACATAGTATGGGATATGTCATGAGGAGTGACTTGATGGGTATGATAAAAGCACACACCTTGAATTTGGATGGAGTTGCAGTGATGGAGGTGCCTTGTTGTGAGTACTTGGGCATGGACATGGAGGCTGATTGGTCTATGACCATGGGCGACACATGGGTGAGATGATGAGGCAGGTTTAGACTTGCCACTTTGATAGAATTGATGGGCAACATATTGTAGATGAGATGAAGTTTCTTCATGGGCTTGGGTATGGCACATTAAGAATTGGATTGATGGGAAGAGTTCTTGATTGAGTTGAAGTTGTGACATAATGCTAAGAAACGATTGATGAAGGCATGAGGATGTGTGTCTCATGGATTGGATGATGGTTGGACTAGCCATCCAACTAATTCAAGAGATATGAGGGAGCTCATTGTGATGAGATGTGTTTGAGTTGAGTTGGAGTAGCATTGCAATAGTTCACATGATGACAATACATGGTGGAATAGAACTATATGAGTTGCGAGGGGGAATTTTCACAATAGTGGTTGATGATCATGGATTGAGGAGACTTACCCATATGGAGTCATGAGCATTGGTGAAGGTTCATGCGATGGTGAGAAGGGAGTTCATGCAACATGGGAATTTGATGTTGGAACTGGCGACACTTTCTAACATTTTCGTCTTAGCAATGCAGTTTTCTGGGATGATGTTGTTGAGGGTGAATTTTTTTTTAAAGTGGGGAATGATGTTAAATACTCAAGTTGGACGAGCATCTGTGATGACCCAAAAACTCTGGGAGAGTTGAAAAAAGAAGTCACCAATGGGTGTGTTTAACCAAATGGGTGTGCAATGGTCAAGTCACCCACAATGGGCATGTTTAACAAACAGGTGTAGCATTCAAAGCGGAGGGAACTCGCCAAACAAATCGCGAGAATGAGGTGTGAAACCAATACTACAGATGGTCTTGTGGATAGGTGTATGAACAAGCGTGTAGTTGGGTGTGCAACGGGCATGAGGTCAGTTCAGGCGAAGGCGTGTGATGGTGTCCACATAAATGAGTCATATGGGTCGAATGAGCTGCACAAGTCACAAGAGTCACAGAAGTGACATGAGTCACATGGGTCGAACGAGTTGCGTGAGTCACATGGGTTGAATGAGTTGCACTAGTCACATGAGTCGAACGAGTTGCATGAGTCACACAGGTCGGCCAGATTGAGGAAATGAGTTGGGTTGATTGATTGAAGTGAACAGATGGTTTGTTTGATAATTCATTGGGAAAATGACCATATATATTGAATGAAGGGAATTTGTTCAAGGGCATAAAATCAACCAAAGTTTGGAAGGTAAACGGGTCTTAAGCATTTGGGTGGTTTGGGTGAACGACAGGGTCTACGAGGGTGAAACAGAGTATGTGCTCACATAGATGGGAATGACGAATTTTCCTTAATGAGTTATGAAACACCGTGAACGAGTTCAACACGAGTTTTCTAAATGAGTTCGTTACATAGGTTGTTGAACGAGTTTTGAAACAGGCCAAACAAAAATTCTGAAACAGGTTGAATGAAGTGATGAATGAGTTGTTGAACGTGTTTTCTGCACAAACAGGTGGTTTGAACGAAACAAGTTTTCTACATGAATGGGTGGTTTGCACAAATTGATTTTTCCTTACGACACGACACATGAGTAGGATGCACAACCCAACACATAAGTAGGTTGCACGACTAGACACTCAGGTAGGGGCTGCATGATAGGTTCAGACAGGGCATGCATGACTCATGAAGGGGTTGCACTACAGGTTTAGGATTTAGTTGAACAGTGTGGGGGGTTGCATGACACATGCAAATAGCTAGGAATTCCTACATGGTAGGTTGCACGGACTGGTGCACCAGGGCAGATTGTCGCACAATTGTATTTTATTGTAGACTTGTAAGATAAATTTGCAAAAGATTTTATAAGTGAATGAGCAGACTTGATTGGGAGTTGTCTCTCCCTTCATGAATGTGTGTATATTTTTTTTATTATTGTTTTGATGACACCGCACATGAAGTAAATAAATGAATTTAAGTATAAACATTAATTTTTTCTACATTGTTGAAGTAAGAGAACACTTGAAAAAATAATCTAGTGTTGAAGGTTAGGCGTAGTCCAAGAACCGTAGTAGTGGTGAAACGAAATGGTTGGTTAGTTTCACACTGTGTCCATGTGTGGACTCTAGTCTCCACTAGCATGGGGCCCTGGTGATGAAGAAGAAGAGGACGTGATACTTGGTACGACACATTTTCCTTTCGAACTGGGTGGAGTGTGATGAGCTTTTTGATCAATGAGTCATGCTTAGCCAAGTGGAGAATATGCTAAGTGCCCACCATGACTCATGGATATAATGAAGGAAGGGCACACTAAAGTGAAGAGGACATAGTACTTGGATGGACTCCTTCATTTTAGTTTTGTTGAGACCAAGAAGTAGTCTTGGTGGACCTTTAGTGGGGGAGAAAATGATGAAGGGAGGTACCTATGGTGAGATATGAAGGTAGAGTGACTGAGGGCACTAACCAAAATAAAGGACAAGGAAGTGATGACTAGAGTTATGTTGGGTATACTAGAGTGGATAAGTTGGGTAGCTGAAGTCATACACATTTTTCAAGCCAGGTAGTAACTCCACGAATTCAATTCATATTATTCCTTCAGGTTGGTCTTTATTATATACATGAGGGAGACTGTTCACTTCATCTCCTGATGACTGTTCATATTTCTTATTATTTATTTACATCAATTGTATTTATTCACCGAATCCTGATGATTAGGTGTCAACATTGCCCTCTTAATCTGAAGGGATGTTGGTGAGTCCAAACATCATTCTGAATCGTTCAAGCTTTTCTATTCCAAGCGCTTTGGTGAAGATCTCTACAATTTTCTCATTACTGGAACAATGACGGAGATGGATTGTCTTGGCCTCAACATGATGTCAAATCAGATGATATTGAGTATTGATGTGCTTCGTTCGATCATGGAACTTTGGGTTTTTGGCCAACTTTATTGCAGAGGTATTGTCAATCATGAGTGGAGTTGATTGTACTTATTTTACCTGCAAATCTTCAAGAATTTTCCCGAGCCACACAATTTCTTTTGTTGCCTCAGCTAGTGCCATGTATTCTGCTTCTATTGTGGAATCTGCTGGAACTGATTGTTTGCATCTGATATCATCATCCCATGACAAATGTGGAATAGGATTTCATATTTACAAACACCCCCTTTCTCCAGTTGAATATTGTTGGCTCTAAACACTCTAAACCATACCGCATGTATGATTTTCTAGCTGTTAGGCAATCTGTTATAGGCCATTTTTTCAATTAACATATTAGCTGCAACCAAATGGCCTATAACAGATTGCCATCGCGCCCAAAATCATGTTCGAAACGACCCAAGGTTCCCCATCCCAAACGACTCATTGTATCTGATATGATCATCTGACCCATGGTATGGATATATTCTTATATATCTCGAGACCCATACTTTCTGATCCTATACCTCTCACTATGAGTAATGATGTATTTGATACCAAGCCAAGAATTACATCATCGTCGATAAAACCCTTTAACATCGTGGTATTGATATAGTTTTCCAAAGATGGCTCACACATGAGGAGGCTAAGAAAGTCCTCAATGAATTCCACTTGGGGGCATGTAGCAGTCATTTTTCTGGTTATGCCATCACACAAAAGATCCTATCCATTGGTTAGTTTTGGCCCACCATATTTCGTGATTATATTCTCATTGTACAAAAGTGTCATGCATGCCAAACAAGGAAAATTTTAAGGATGGAAAATTTTCTTGAAGTTTAAAACATTGGCGAATCTCACTAATCCCTAATATGCAAATTATAAATGTTTATTGATATATTTGTAAAATTAATCAAATTTATAATTATTTTATATATAGTCTCTCTATAATGTTGGCGATTTTTAAGGTAAAATAATTTTATATTCTAAAATTTGGGCGAATCGTCTTTTATAAAATTGGAAATTGGCGAATCTTTTATGTGGAAAAATCATGGAAAATTAGCCCACTGGGCGAACATTAGCCCCTAAAATTTTCCATGATGCCAAATTATGATCATAGGATCTGTTAGCGCTTGAAATTTCACCTTAGGCTGAGAAAGGTAAACCTCAAGGCAACATCAAACCATTTAGCCTCGTAGCTAGCCCTACGAGGCAGGAGAAGGCTCTCTCCGGTCAATCTCGGCAGATCTTCAATGGGATGAGATGACCAACAAGGTAACACTGATATTAGGCTAGTAAACTGATTAAAAAGGTTGATTTGGGGTTTTTTGGGTTTTTGGTGGCAAATTGAGGAATTGCAATTTTGGGTGCGGGGATTGGACACAGTTTCTGCAGGGGGTTCCTTGGGGCAAGGTAGGAGACAGCGTTGATGCCTTTAACTGAGGTGAATGGTCAGGAATGAAAGATGAGGAGCTAAAGAGAGCAAACAATCACTTTGAATTCTCTTTAGACAGAAGAAAACATTGAAATTAAACAAACTTAAAAGCAGAGCATGGCAAGCATGAATTCTTACTTTAACACTGCATTTGTTTAATGTGCAGAAGTAAAAGAAAGGAAATGAATCACATAACAAGCTTACAAGAACATTGAGAAACACACCATCAACACATGAGTCCACAAGAATCCCAAAGAGGACTGCAAAACCCTGGTCTTCCTTAGCCAAAAACTGCAGAAATACAGTGAAATAATACAATGATAGCTTCTCCCTCAAGAGTCCAACCATGAAAATGAGCAAAAAGGTGCATAATATAGATGATCTAACCTCTTTCCCTGCCTCCATGGGTCGAGCTCACTATCCTAGGAGCTGTTTCAACCACTTCTTACCCTTTACATGAATGAATGTTATAGAAGTGTTAAACAAGAGTAAAAGTGTCTTAGAGTTACAATAATTACATCAAAGATAATCATCTTCCACCCCAAAAAGTCAAACTGGGTCAAAACTGCGTTTTCTGGGCTGTACAATGCAATCTGGCAAAAACTGCCTGACGGGTCGCGCGCCTTTGGAGCGATGTTTGAGGCACTTTCAGGTGTCCAAATTGAGAAAAAGTGGGCTTGTTGGAAAGGTCTGTGAGTCTACTTTCCAACCCAACTGGAATTTTTGAATTTGGAGGTCATTTTCCCTATCAAAACTTAATTCTCCCAAGACGGGTTTCTGCAACTCAAAAAAGGGCCAGAAAGTCATTTTTTGGTAGTTTTTGACCTTTTGGGGGACCAAAACTGCACAAAATCTCAAATCCATTCACAGGCATGTGTAACTTTGCATGAAAAATCTAGAAATGCTGAGTCTTTTCCAAACTGAGTTTCCATGATGTAGGGTCGCGCGGGGGGTGAGACACGTTAATGGGAAAAACCTGCAAATTGCCAAAATTTGCCAACATTCACCCAAAATTCTCAAATTTTTTTAAGATTTGTGCTGTGGCTAGGCTCCTCTCTGCATCATGGACACCATCTTCTTGATGTTCTGGTAGAAGAAAACAGGGATGTTCATCATCCTCACTCGGGTGAAGTGCATCAGGAGGCGAATGTGGTATGAATATACTTGTGAGAATCTGCCCTCACAAGTAAAATAATGCATAATGAGCCTCATGATGGGAGCATACTCACTCCTGAGAAATCTGAAGGGAAACACTCCTTTCAAGTGTCTCATGAGTGCTGGTCTAACGAAAGGCTCAAAATGAACACTATCCAGCACTTTGCGTTTATTCCATATCTCTCCAACATTAGGTATCCCTGTGGCCTGTGCAATCACCTCAGGTGTCAAAGTGAACTCTACCCCAGCAAGGTTGACATGTCTATCATGCAGGTGTAAAACAAACAGGCGAGCCAACTCTCTGTGGTGCTAAATACGAGAGATCCTCTCACAAAACTCATAACATGAAATATACTGAAAGCAAGAGACTGCTATAGGACAAGCCTGTAATTCTGCTAAAGATGTGGGCTCCTCTCGCCTGTGATGTCCACCTTTTCCACCCTTATGTGGCCTCCTATGTACCTCAATCTCTGGAGATGATGAATGGTCATCACTCTGCTCATATGTTTCAGTGTCTGACATGTTTGAGGAAGCAGAATGGACAAAATGTACTGCTGTTTCTGCCTTTAAAAGTGTTGAATTCTATGTTGTTTCAAGGGGACAATGACATGAGGGAAATGTTAGGGGAGGGACCTTTTTACAAGGAATTGGGAATACATGAACATAACAGGGAATTTAAGGAAACATTGCAAACAATTTCTGCATATAGGAATACATTTTGATACTCAGGGATATTGGGAAATCATTTGCAAAGATCACTGCATATGGGAATACAAGTATAAAAAGGGAAAATATGGGAATATGAATACATTTATTAACAGGGGAAGATAATGAAATATACAAAAAAATTTACATATTCACCAACAAATTGTTGTGTTTTCTCATTCATATGGTGCAGCAAGACTAGGGTTTGAGTGTTTTTTATGCTTTAGGAGAGGGGTAGGGTTTGTATTTTTAGTGATTAGGGAGAGGGGAGGGTTTGCATTCTATTTATGGAATAGTATGGGAAGCTAGATATGAGTACACATATGAGTGGAAAGGGTAAGGAGGGAAACAATTACAAAGGGAAATAACCTTGAAACAACACAAACCCTAGCACATTTAACCATTAACATTACATTCATTTGAAATTTCATCCACTTGCACAATTTAACTTTTAAACACAACATGAGGGTCATCAATCATAACCAACCACCAAACTGAAGTGTAGAGGTCCTACCTCGGACAATCTTGAAGATTTGAGGGAGTTTGAACGGTTTCGAATTGAATTTACAGGGGAAACCTTGACGGGTTGCGCGCCACGCCCAACGGGTCGCGCGCGCTTAACGGATCGCGCCTGTTACAAAATGCACTGCGAAAATGACACTGACGGGTCGCGCGCACATGACGGGTCGCGCGCCTGGCCTGACGGGTCACGCGCACCTGACGGGTCGCGCGCCTGGCCTGACGGGTCGCGCGCCTGTCCTGAGCCCGAATTCGACCAGACTTTGCCCAAAACTCTTGAATGCTTTCTCACTCTCACTCCTCAATGCCTTGGATGCAAAATGAGAGTAAAAGGAGGGAGATTGAGTGTTTATATGTTTCATTTGAAAAAATTTCATGCTCAAACCCACTTTCTAAAGTTTTCTCATTGACACTTTTTAAAACTGACTTTTTGGCTTCCTTTGTTCTGAAATTGACTCTTTTAGTGCTTTGACTTGATTCTTTTTGCAGGGAGATCATCTGAGGGATCTTGGCAAGGGGACTAGGGTTACTGCTGCCCTTTTGAAGTCTTTTTGAAATTTCATCACTTTTTACAAAAATTTAAAATGACCTTGGGTTTAAAAACATAGTTTTTTAAATCCAAGGTGAAAATGAACTGTACAAGATAAAAATATCAAAGAAACATCTTTACAATCCTCCCTCTGGCTTGCTGGGCGCTTATGAACTTTCAGAGACATGACCTTGCAGAGATAAATAACCAAAACCCTAGACCTAGAAATTTTGACCTCAAGACAAGACAAGTAAGCTTTAAAAGAGTTTAAGGACTGAAACAACTTTGATCCAACAATGCAAAGAGGGGAACAAAAACACCAGCTCCTCCGTCAGGGTTTTGGAATGCCTAATGGAATGCAAGACACTGATGAGACACCTACTTATGCAAATGCAAAGAGCTTTGATCACTGATGGAGGGCTACTAGACCGACTCTAACAGGATCTATGCTCCTCCTACTCCATTGCATCCTGTTATTGCTATAGGTCCTTTGGCGAAATGGGGTATCGATTTCATGACATGTATCCATCACTAGTCTAGGGGGCATGGCTATATCATCTTAGCAGTATATTTTTTTACTAAATGGGTTGAGGCAATGCCTAAATTAAAAAATATTGGTGAAATGGTTGCATATTTTTTCTTTAATCATATCATCACATGGTTTGGAGTTCCGTAAGACATAGTCACAAACCATGGGAAGCACTTTCGCAATCGCATGATGACCGAACTCACTGCCAAGCCAAGACTTTCTCATGAACGTTCCACTCCATACTACCCTTACACTAATGGGAAGGTTGGGGCGATTAACAAAGTTCTCAAAAAAATTATTCAGCGTATGATAAGGGTCCATAAATTGGACTTCCATTTTCTTCTTTATGCTTCCTTGTGGGCATACCAAACCTCTGTTAGGACTACTACTAGATTTACACCTTTCCAATTGGTTTAACTTCTGGAAGAAATCCTCCCAACCGAATGTGAGATTCCATCACTAAAATGGGTTGTAGAAATTCTTCCTTCGACTAATGTAGAATAGGATTTTCACTTACATCCAACTCCTTTAGATGAGACTCAGCGAGATGCTATAATGGATAATGAAGCCTATAAAAAAATGTGTCAAGGCATAATATGAAAAAAGTGTCAAGCCTTGTGTGTCCTTGGAAAGAGACCCTGTCCTTCTATATGATCAAGGGTCTGACAAACTAGGATCAGGGAAGTTCCAACCTATGTGTCTAGGTCCATATATTTTTAAGCATGTTCTTGCTAAAGGGGCCTATGACCTAGTTGATTTTGACAGAGTTCCATTGGCGTAGCCTAGAAATGGGTTGTACCTTAGGAAATACTATGCTTGATCTTATTCATAGCAAACTACGTACATACTGTATATAGGTGTGTTGAATGTGTTTACAGTGTGTCTCTTCAAAGTTTCCTATGGTTTCTGTTGATCCCATTTACATTTGGTTTGCAGATGTTGACATCCCTTGAACCATATGCCGGTTAGGTTGTTGGTGCTAGTCGTATTACTTAGAATATATCATTCGCATCATGGGTTATCTCTTCTCCAAATGGAAAGTTAGTGAGTCTATGAGGGATTTGTATTTGTCTCTCTACCAAAAACATCACTGAGTATAGCACAATAGTCGAGCTATTGTCTGATGTTATTTCATATGGTATCTGTCGTCTAGTCATCAAACATGACTCACAACTTGTGGTACTACAATTTACTAATGTCTGTTTGGTCAAAAGTCCCACCATCCTTCGCATGTTCTTAAGGGTTCACCTTCTAGAAATACATTTTGATTTCATCCAATATCAACATATTTATGGAAATCTAAATACACTGTCAGATGCACTAGCTAATCATGTTTTAGATAGACATTTGAAATGAATGTAAATAAGTTTCAATACACATCTCATCCATTGGAAGCAATAATAGGAACACAGAAACACTATATATATATATATATATAAATTTGGATTTTAGAAAGTTTGTACCCAAGACACATATGGCCACATGGCCCATATCAAAAACTAAATGCAAATACGACTATGACCCCCAATAACTAATTATAGTGTGCATGATAACATGCCATTGCACAAGCTATCTTATGCAATATACAACCAATATGGCTAGGCACTTCGATAGTGTCGTTGAAGTCACATAGGAATCTGGTAAATCAGAGTCTCATCTATCCCATATGTCAACCCGTCCATGTGGTGGTCCACCTCTGCTAGGGTCTCGGCTACATTGAGGTCCTATAGTGAATCTCTTCCTACCGCAATAACATGTACTGGTGCTATTGCCTGCTATGGATCCCCTACACGATGGAGATATGAGGCACCTATAGGGTGAATAAACCCAACATCTGCATGGAAAAATCAATAGTTTAGTCTCAGAAACATCAAAAACACAAAAATATTGTAAAACTTTCCAAACTTAAAATGGTTAAAATATCTTACCTGTAGCATCCCATTGCTCACCCTCAGGAAGCACGAGCTTAGGGTCATCATGAAAATCCACTCCTACATATGGATAATCATCTATCCTAATGATTTGTCTATGCAACCATATAAAGAAGGCTGGTGAGAAGTTGATCGCTGACGAAACTACATATCGGGACATAAGATCTATTTTCCTCTCATATGCGGAACCCTTAGATCAATGGGATCGAGTGAGATATGCTAAGGCTGAAGTAATGGAATCCACTCTAAGGAAAAAGAGATCAAAATTGTGTCATAGCCAAAATTCTTCAATTTTCCCTCTCTTGCATTACACAACTGTTATTTCATATTGACGAACACCCTCTTTCTCCAGTTGAATATTGTTGGCTCCAAACACTCTAAACCATACCGCATGTATGATTTTCTAGCTACATGAAGTTTCAAGCTGTTAGGCAATCTGTTATAGGCCATTTTTTCAATTAACATATTAGTTGCAACAAAATTGCCTATAACAGATTGCCCCATAAAGTGAAAAGTAAAAAATGGGTAAAAGGATTTTGATTGATCCTTTTACCCCTTGTCATCATCCTTGCACAAATCCCTAAGGATGGCTCACTCATATCCCTAAGTTTCTACCTAAAATGACTTCATTTCAGTCATTTTAAGGCCCAATGCACTCTACTAGCTTGGATACCTGCGTTTACCAATAGGATGTCCCTTACTAGGGTGGGATGATCACCTACAGGTTATGCTATATTGGGGGTGCGTTGATTATGGAAATTCAGGGAAAGCAAAATGAATCCTAAAGCTTCCTCTTCCAGAAGCTTCCAAGAGTTGTTATAACTATTTACCTTGGATGAAAGTCTCGAACCCTATCCTATCATACCTTGGAGATTTCATCCCTTATCCCTTGAGCTCATCCTCCCATCAAGAGTGGATGTCAAGCCTAGATTGGTAAATGTATAAGAAATCCCAATTTACTATCCTCTTCTATATATTTGTGGTCATCCACAAGCTAGAGGTTGGATTTTGGACATAGATTTTACCCTCATAGTGTCGTTATGTAGAGTCATTATTCCATGCATTATGGTCATATAGAGGTGCACTTTGTAGCAAGGAAGGTCAAGTCAACTTGGAGGAGATATTATCTAATATCAACTCCTATATTTGGTTGTATCTCACTCCATTTCTGTTAATAAAAATAGTTCTTCATTTTCCTATATGTGATGTTATGATTTCATGCATTTTGATGCCATGTTGATCCATTGAATAAAGTGATTAGATGATGCTACATAGATGTCGTAGATCGTTGGCTTGTGTTGTTTGATTGTGTAGGTTCTAATTATCAAACTTAAGATTGGATCATATAAGCCAAGAGAGGAGTGAATATTATGACATATTCCAGGTAGGCCTCCTCCCATTATCTATTTACTTTAAGGAAAACATTAGCTTGTTTGTCTTTCTGTTGTTCTCAGCTAGGCCATCCAGTATAGGGAAGATACTTCTATCTGCAATCGTACATTCCCTATAACAGGCATTGAATTGAAGAGGAAGGGTGCATGGCAGACATCATGCAGGGCACCAATCAAGTGCACTTATGGAGATGTGACATATGGGCATTAAGGAGAAATGCCATTTTGAGGATGTTGTACGGATGGACTAGCTGATGTGACATGAGGAAATTTTGCAGCTAAAATGATGGATATGTTGGGAATTTGAGCAACAAGACCATGGTTGTTTTGAGGATACATGGGAAGACTGTGAGAGTATTCATGTGACAAAAAGGGTAGAGGCAACTTGTGATGGAATTTGCGAATGAGACAATTATGCATGTCAAGGTGTTGGACAGAGATGGTTCATGGGAGCTCATGGTGATTTGAGAGAGAGTTGCAGCCAATTAAGACTTCATACTATGGTGGTCTTGGAGTATCTGATTCATTGAGGATCTAAGGTCAGTTTTTTACTTGAATTTGATGTGGTATGGGACAAATACCTTGGGACATAGTATGGGATATGTCATGAGGAGTGACTTGATGGATATGATAAGAGCACACACCTTGAATTTGGATGGAGTTGCAGTGATGGAGGTGCCTTGGTGTGAGTACTTGGGCATGGACATGGAGGCTGATTGGTCTATGACCATGGGCAACACATGGGTGAGATGATGAGGCAGGTTTAGACTTGCCACTTTGATAGAATTGATGGGCAACATATTGTAGATGAGATGAAGTTTCTTCATGGGCTTGGGTATGGCACATTAAGAATTGGATTTATGGGAAGAGTTCTTGATTGAGTTGAAGTTGTGACATAATGCTAGAGAAACGATTGATGGAGGCATGAGGTGTGTCTCATGGATTGGATGATGGTTGGACTAGCCATCCAACTAATTCAAGAGATATGGGGGAGCTCATTGTGATGAGATGTGTTTGAGTTGAGTTGGAGTATCATTACAATAGTTCACATGATGACGATACATGGTGGAATAGAATGATATGAGTTGCGAGGGGGAATTTCCACAATAGTGGTTGATGATCATGGATTGAGGAGACTTACCCATATGGAGTCATGAGCATTGGTGAAGGTTCATGCGATGGTGAGAAGGGAGTTCATGCAACATGGGAATTTGATGTTGGAGGTGGTGACACTTTCTAACATTTTTGTCTTAGCAATGCAATTTTCTGGGATGATGTTGTTGAGGGTGAATTTTTTTTAAAGTGGGGAATGATGTTAAATACTCAAGTTGGACGAGCACCTGTGATGACCCAAAAACTCTGGGAGAGTTGAAAAAAGAAGTCACCAATGGGTGTGTTTAACCAAATGGGTGTGCAATGGTCGAGTCACCCATAGTGGGCATGTTTAACAAACATGTGTAGCATTCAAAGCGGCGGGAACCCGCCAAACAAATCGTGAGAATGAGGTGTGAAACCAAGACTATGGATGGTCTTGTGGATAGGTGTATGAACACGCATGTAGTTGGGTGTGCAACAGGCATGAGGTCAGTTCAGGCGAAGGCGTGCGATGGTATCCACATAAATGAGTCATATGGGTCGAATGAGCTGCACAAGTCATAAGAGTCACATAAGTGACATGAGTCGCATGGGTCAAACGAGTTGCGTGAGTCGCATGGGTTGAATGAGTTGCACTAGTCACATGAGTCGAACAAGTTGCATGAGTCACACAGGTCGGCCAGATTGAGGAAACGAGTTGGGTTGATTGATTGAAGTGAACAGACGGGTTGTTTGATAATTCATTGGGAAAATGACCATATATATTGAATGAAGGGAATTTTTTCAAGGGCATAAAATCAACCAAAGTTTGGCAGGTAAATGGGTCTTAAGCGTTTGGGTGGTTTCGTTGAACCAGAGGGTCTGCGAGGGTGCAGCAGAGTATGTGCTCGCATAGATGGGAATGACAAATTTTCCTTAATGAGTTATGAAACAACATTGACGAGTTCAACACGAGTTTTCTAAATGAGTTCGTTACATAGGTTGTTGAACGAGTTTTGAAATAGACCAAACAAAAATTCTGAAACAGGTTGAACGAAGTGATGAATGAGTTGTTGAACGTGTTTTTTGCACAAACAGGTGGTTTGAACGAAACAAGTTTTCTGCACGAATGGGTGGTCTGCACAAATTGATTTTTCCTTACGACCTGACACACGAGTAGGATGCACGACCCAACACACAAGTAGGTTGCACGACCAGACACTCAGGTAGGGGCTGCATGACAGGTTCAGACATGGCGTGCATGACTCATGAAGGGGTTGCACTACAGGTGTAGGATTTAGGTGAACAGTGTGGGGGGTTGCACGACACATGCAAATAGCTAGGAATTCCTACATGGTAGGTTGCACGGACTGGTGCACCAGGGGAGATTGTCGCACAATTGTATTTTATTGTAGAGTTGTAAGATAAATTTGCAGAAGATTTTATAAGTGAATGAGCAGACTTGATTGGGAGTTGTCTCTCCATTCATGAATGAAGTAAATAAATGAATTGAAGTATAAATGTTAATTTTTTCTACATTGTTGAAGTAAGAGAACACTTGAAAAAATAATCTAGTGTTGAAGGTTAGGCGTAGTCCGAGAACCGTAGTAGTGGTGAAACGAAATGGTTGGTTAGTTTCGCACTGTGTCCATGTGTGGACTCTAGTCTCCACTAGCATGGGGCCCTGGTGATGAAGAAGAAGAGGACGTGATACTTGGTACGACACATTTTCCTTTCGAACTGGGTGGAGTGTGATGAGCTTTTTGATCAATGAGTCATGCTTAGCCAAGTGGAGAATATGCTAAGTGCCCACCATGACTCATGGATATAATGAAGGAAGGGCACACTAAAGTGAAGAGGACATAGTACTTGGATGGACTCCTTCATTTTAGTTTTGTTGAGGCCAAGAAGTAGTCTTGGTGGACCTTTAGTGGGGGAGAAAATGATGAAGGGAGGTACCTATGGTGAGATATGAAGGTAGAGTGACTGAGGGCACTAACCAAAATAAAGGACAAGGAAGTGATGACTAGAGTTATGTTGGGTATACTAGAGTGGACAAGTTGGGTAGCTGAAGTCATACACATTTGTCAAGCCAGGTAGTAACTCCACGAATTCAATTCATATTATTCCTTCAGGTTGGTCTTTATTATATACATGAGGGAGACTGTTCACTTCATCTCCCGATGACTGTTCATATTTCTTATTATTTATTTACATCAATTGTATTTATTCACCGAATCCTGATGATTAGGTGTCAACATTCCCCCCTTAATCTGAAGGGATGTTGGTGAGTCCAAACATCATTCTGAATCGTTCAAGCTTTTCTATTCCAAGCGCTTTGGTGAAGATCTCTACAATTTTCTCATTACTGGAACAATGACGGAGATGGATTGTCTTGGCCTCAACATGATGTCAAATCAGATGATATTGAGTATTGATGTGCTTCGTTCGATCATGGAACTTTGGGTTTTTGGCCAACTTTATTGCAGAGGTATTGTCAATCATGAGTGGAGTTGATTGTACTTGTTTTACCTGCAAATCTTCAAGAATTTTCCCGAGCCACACAATTTCTTTTTTTGCCTCAGCTGGTGCCATGTATTCTGCTTCTATTGTGGAATCTGCTGGAACTGATTGTTTGCATGATCTCCATGAGACAACTCCTGACCTAAGACTCATAGCATATCCTGAAGTAGATACGCCAGTTTCTTTGTCTCCATCGAAGTCTGAATCATAGTATCCAATCAAATTGAAGTCATCCACCTGTGTATACTTAATTACAAAGTCTTTAGTTCCCTTCAAGTACCTTAGAACTCTTTTTGCAGCAGACCAATGTCCTTCACAAGGCTTTTGCATAAACCTAGAGAGGATTCCAACAACAAACAAAATGTCTGGACTGGTAGTAGTTAGGTAGTTGAGACTTCCTACAAGTTGTCTATACTTTGTTGCATCCTAAAATTCTTTTCCTTCTATTGATGTGAGCTTTAAGTTTTGTTCCATTGGAGTAGTAATAGGATTGCATTCTTTCATGCCAAACCTGTTCAATAGATCTCCAATGTATTTCTTTTGAGAAAGAAATATGAACTTCGGATGTTGAGTTACTTCAATACCAAGATAGTAATGAACATAGCCCAAGTCGGTCATTTCAAAACTTTTCTCCAATTCCTTCTTTATGGATGCAATGTAGCTTTCATTGTTCCTTGTCATCAAAAGATCATCTACATATACCACAAGATATACAACTGTTTTTCCAACTTTCTTGACAAATAAAGTTTCATTATCAAGATCATAAGGTTTGAAAATGAGTTTCAGAAGATGCTCAGTTAGTTTTTCATACCAGGCTCATGGTGCTTGTTTGAGGCCATACAAGGATTTCACAAGTTTGCATACTTTATGTTCATGTCCTTTCATAGCAAATCCTTCAGGCTGGGACATAAAAACATTCTCTTTTAGATCTCCATTCAAGAAAGTGGCTTTTACATCCATTTGATGGACTTTCCAACTGTTCTGAGCTCCTAGGGCAAAGAGTGTCCAGATGGTAGCCCATTTTGTTGTGGGGGTAAAAGTCTCCTCATAATCGACCCCTTCCTTCTGTGCAAAACCTTTTGCCACAAGCCTAGCTTTATGCTTGTCAAATGAGACATCATCTTTATACTTGTTCATGTAGACCCACTTGCATCCAATTGGTTTGGTTCCTAAAGGAGGATCAACCAGCTTCCAAGCACCGTTCTTTATGAGGGCATCATACTCCTTTTGCATCGCTTCTTTCCATTCATCATTAGAAGCAACTTCTTTGAAGGAATTTGGTTCAAAATCTATAGACACGTTCAATTCACAATCATAAGAAACATCCATATCAACAGGTGAATTAGAGTCATCTACATCACCTCCATTTTGTCGGTTTGAATTTCTAGTTCCTGTCTTTCCAACCTCATCAGGATGAACACTTTCAAGTGTCGTTGTCAGCCACTTTGGGGGACCTTTCTCAGATGGTCCAGGCTGCTCCGTTGATTGAGTTGGGACTAATTCAAGATTGAGTCTCCCAATTCTATCAATCACAACACTTAAAGCATCATCTGTTGTTGGAGTTTCATGCAGGTGATAGTGTTCTTCAGAAGAAGATTCCACATGTTGATCTAGTATGGGAATCCCCCCTTCAATATGTGGAATCTAATTATCAAATTCTTGAAATGATTTTGTATTTGCGAATGTATCCAAGCGATCAAGTTGCCGCTCAACAACATTGTCAGTTTTGGATGATTCAAGAAAAATTACATCTCTAGATACAACAAACTTTTTATTGACTTCATCATAGAGACGGTATGCATTGGAGGTGTTTGAATACCCTAGGAAGATACACTTACGAGTTCTTGCACCAAGTTTGTTTCTATGTACGTTTGGTATCAAGGCATAACAGGTGGAACCAAAGACCCTGAGATGCTTTACCAAAGGAACATGCCCATACCACATTTCATATGGAGTCTTGTTTCTAAGAGCATTAGATGGAGATCTATTCTTTATATATGCAGCACATAGAACAACATCAACCCAAAACATTATCTTTACATTTTTTAAGAAGAGAATGGAGCATACCATATTTAAGATTGTCCTATTCATTCTTTCAGCTACACCATTCTGTTGGGGATTATAAGGTATAGTTGTTTGATGTTTGATCCCATGTTGGCAAAGATAGTTTTCAAATTCATTTGTTGTGTATTCTTTTCCATTATCAGTGTGAATAGACCCAATATGAGATTGTGCATCATTTTCAATCCATTTATGAAAGTAACTGAATGTTTGAAAAGCATCAGATTTGTTCTTCAATAAATAAACCCAACACATTCTGGTGTAGTCATCAACAAATTTCATCATATATTTATTTCCATTTGCAGAAGGAATAGGCATTGGACCACATAAATCTGAATAAATGAGTTCAAGTTTTCTATGTGCTCTTGAATGTGAATCATGAAAAGACTGTTTGTTATGCTTTCCTAGAATGCAAGCATCACATTTCTTAAATTTCCTAGGTATTGTAGGCAAACCAACAACACCATTTTTCTTCAACAAGTGGAGGCTTTCATAGTTCAAATGTACAAATATAGCATGTCATAATAAACTTGATGGAAGTGTACCTTCTTCATAATGAGAATTGTATGAGAAACGTTGTGCATGAGCAGAGGTACCTTACTGCTTGAGAAGCCTTTCTTCTTCTATTCCCCTCATGACAAGTGAGTGGTCAGATGCTTTTCTCACCTCAAGCTTGCCATCAAACATATGAATGGAGTGACCTTGTTGGTGGATGTGAACCAAGGATAGCAAGTTTCTCTTCAATTATGGGAGATATAGAACATGATGCAGAAGAAAGTCTGGAAGACCAGGCAATTTAAGCCTGATTGTGCCAAGCCCTGATGGCTTGATTTTTGATTGGTTTGCAAAGTATATTGCTCCATCAACATTGTCAGTAAATTATTCAAAAAAATCTTTTCTATGAGTAATGTGGCAAGTTTCTCTTGGATCAAGCAACCGATCATTTTTCCAAGAAGCAAGTGAAGCATTAAATAAATCTTCATTTACACCAATGTGACATTGTGCCACAACATAGTGAGCGGATTCAGGTGCTTTACCTTTGTCTGTGTCATTAGTTTTACCTTTCTGTTGATTTCTTTGCTGCTCAATTTTGTCCCGTGGTAACTTGCATGTAGAGGCATCATGTGATCCATTTCTTTTGCAGCATATGCAGTGCAGATCTACCTTTTCTCCTTTGGAGTGTCTGCCCCCCCGTCTCTGAAGTATCTTCCTCTTCCTTTTTGACCACCTCTTCCTCTAGAAGAATCTTGAGCAGGATTATTTTCTTTATGAGCAAGGCACACAACCTCTTCAGAAGATTCAGGGGTTGTCTTCTTTCCAAAAGCTTTCTCTCTTTCAACAAATTTTTTCACAAGAGAGTCAAAGGTAATATCTTTGAGATTTCCATTTGCTTGCAATGTGTTATAGACATTTTTGTGCCTTACAGCATGAAGCATGAAATGTCCATAATCTGAGGGATCCAAAGTCCCTCAACATGTTGTTCATGCCCCTAGAGGAACAAGGTCAGCAAACCACAGCACTGAATATCAGTTCTCCACCTGAAAACACTCAAAAACAAGCTAATTCTGGATCATGTCAACTGCTCCACTGAGCATCTGCGCTGAATGTCAACTGCTCCACTGTGTACCTGTGCTGAATGTCAACTGCAAAGAAGGCTACCTGCACTGGGCGAGTTTGGCCAAGTGGCATAGTCATTCCTCAAGGTGTCAGTGCCCAGGAAGCTTCTAAAATGACACTTGGATCAGAGAATTCGACTGGTGATGAGTAAGAGGGTCTAGATCTCCAAGTGGAAGCAAGAACCTCCAAGTGGACTCAAGAACTGAAGAATAACTGAAGTGGGAGAGGACACTAGTCAGCTTCATGCCAGCTACAAGCTGACTCATCCTTTCTCCAAATCTCCTATATATAGAGCTCTCTCATGAGGTCTATAGAGGGTGGAATCTTGTGAATGTAAGGAAGTGTTGTTGGTTTGAGTATAGAACTATTGGGTGATTTGCTTGAAGGAGGTGAAGAGGAGATTTCTTTCTACTGGGAGGTGATGCTGGATTGGGCCTTTTGTGGTTGTATCACTTCCTGAACTTTACTTCTTCCATTAATAAAGCATTTGAGGTTCTTCTATATGCATGTATCTCAATGATGTATTGTTATGCTTGTGTATTTGATTTATTCTAATCCTTGAATCAATTATGAATGTATGCTTCTTGTAGTTTCCCTCTCTTGACATTTTGCAGGATCTTGGTGTAGCTGGGCCAGTGAAAGAGCAAGGAGCTGGGAGCAAGCAGCAAAGAGAGAAGATTGGATAAATCATTAGCGGAAGACATCGGTTAGTGGATCTCTTCTTCCTCTCTCTTACATCTCATAAAGAAGTAATCTCAAATAGCTTTGCTTTGATTGTTGCTGAGGTACTATCACCCTTAGAGTAGGATAGGGTCATTCCGTATTGGATACTTTTCCCAACAGCAAATTGGCGACTCCACTGGGGACCGTATCTTGTTGGTTGTTTGTGTTTCTGCTATTCATTTCATAAACACAGGGAGTACCGAATCGAACTGCATTTGGATCTTTCAAATGCAAAGTAGAGGGCAACTACCCTAGCTCAGTTTCTGGGCATGTTTATGATTTGAAGAGCTGATCCACAAGGACTCTAAATAGCTCTTAGTGATAGCTTTTCATCCTCCTTTTCATCCCTTAGTGTGTACTTGACTGATAGCTTCTGATTTGGCCAAAAACTGTGAATTTTTGAGCAATCTGTGACCCGGAAACTGAGAAAAACGAAAGTTTATCTCTTCATTGCAGACACTGTGAAGGTAGTCTGCATTTCAGCGCAGATCCCGAAGGGGCTACCTGCACTGAATGTCAAACTAACAGTGTACCACCTACGCTGAACCAGTTTTGCCTTGTGCTACTGGGGTTCCCTGCTGTTTATTGCCCTGTTTTCATCCTTGTTTTTGCAGCCTGTTATCAGTCAATGTACCTATCTGAAACCAACTTTCCTTGCCACTATTCCGCCTCGGTTGTATAAATAAACTGTATTTGTTCTTTGTGTATTTCTGATATCATTTGCAGTTTCCCATAACGAAAAGTGAACTAGTCTTGCTGTGGCCTCTTAGATCTAGACCTGTGATAAGTGTTGTTTTGATCTTAAGAGTTAGTTTGTTTGTTGTTCATAGCTGATTGAGCTTTTTCTTTCGTCATATGGTTTGAATTTATATATTTCTAGTGTCGAAACAAGTAAATCTTAAGGTGTCTTTTGATTTTGGACAAGTTTGTTTGCTTTCACTTGAAATTGAATTCAAAGTTATACAACAGCTTTCTTTTTGTATTACATCAACATTAAGAAAGAGAAAAGAAATACCTGCATTGTGCATGCGCATTGTGACAGTTTTCATGTTGATTTAGGGAAAAGTGAATTAGTGTGTGCTCTATGATCTGTGTGAAAAGATGATGTCTTTCTTTTCCCTCAGTAGTTAAGATTTTCAAAGTTGAAAGATTGAAAAGCTTGCTTATCATCTTAGACTGCATTTAGGAGTGTTACTATACATCTCGTGGTGATCCATAAAGGCAAACTGCTAAACAAGATCAACCTTAAAATAAATTGAATTTACATAACAACACATTGAAACATAACGCAAACACATAGAGGTCTAAGCTAGAGACGTGTTCCGGCGTCGTTAAACGTGATATCTTAGCGTTGAGTGGTTGGGTGATTCCTCCATGGTGAAGCGATAAGTATCAATACGAACTTGTGCTCCCACGTACCGTCGCATATATATTGGGAGACCCCTATAGGAACAAAACCTTTATCCATAGGAAGCTGTGTCGGCCGCCCTACTGATCGCAATGCAGTGAACACAACATTCACGAAGATCGACCACTCGTACCGTAAAACGTATTCTGTGGTTTTGCGAAAAGTTTGGCACACCCTCTGCCTAGAACTCCAGAGTAGTTTCTTTTGGCCTTTTTCAAACTCTATAACTGAAAAAGTCCATCCGAGCATTTGTCACTTCGGGCTCGTTAAAACATCGAAGGAGACTAGAGTCATCTTTAGCTTTTTCTCGACTCTTAAAAAGTGAAAAATCAAGTTGTGTCTAAAGCGTCGTTATAAAATTTAGTTTAAACGGAACATAATCACCTCCTATTCCTGCGTTGATCTGTAGGTTGAGAACATGGAACGCCCCAACCAAGGAATTCCACATGATGGAAATCCTAGTCCTTTCTCCTCTTGGGGAGAAGTTGGTGCACCCCACATGGCCACATTGTCGCTTCCAGGACTGACAATTGGCCTGCCTATTTGGCTATTCTCAACCAATGTAGTTCAGAACACCATGGTTCCTGAACAGTCGAGTCAACAGTTAGATCAGTCTAGAGCTGCCCACCAGCCTTCTACTTCCTATAACTCTTCCTCTAATCCTTCATCTTCGCAAGGTAGAGCCGACAAAAGCCAAGCTCCCATGGAGAAGAAGGAGAAGAAGAAGAAAGAGAAGAAGAAGAAGGAGCCTAAGGCGACTGGGGACAAGCAAAAGACATCTGACAAAAATCCACACACAGCACAGACCGGACCTAAATCGCCATGTGTCATATGTAGAGGAGACCACTTCCATAGAGATTTTCCCTGTATTCCCCGGATACTAAGGG
Source organism: Pinus tabuliformis (assembly GCA_031772625.1). Taxonomy (NCBI): domain Eukaryota; kingdom Viridiplantae; phylum Streptophyta; class Pinopsida; order Pinales; family Pinaceae; genus Pinus; species Pinus tabuliformis. The sequence goes on along the minus strand of CM062819.1, from coordinate 258,716,598 downwards.
ACTGGTCCCCTCGGTTGCACAATTCGGGAGCATCAACCTCTGATAGTCATGTTGAATGCTTACTGTCAACCAGCGAAAGTGAAGGTTCAAGACAAAAAGGGGGAGCAAGATCCCCCTGCAGACTATGTGAAGGCGATCACGCCATCCACCGTTGTCCCTTCTTAGACGAAGCGAAGAGAGTTTTGGAAGATTGTCCGGTTTCACCGGTGAGACATCCTCCTGGATACAAAAAACTCGTGCCAAGTCCTTCGTTGGTTGAGAATACAGCTGGCCCACTCAAGTGGTCAGCTGAAGCGTCAGTCATTGAAAATGAACCTACTGAATCCAGACCAGACGAAAGTCCAAAGGTCGAAACGGCAGTTGACCCGGTTCTTCCTTCAGAGGTTTCATCCTCAAATGACACCGTCACTGAAGATTCATCTTCAAATGACACCCTCACTGAAGAGAATAAGGATGACACCATCCAGATTCTTTTCATCAACACAGACTCTAATGAGCGTCAGGGCAATGCACCCATTCCTTTATCGCAGGAAGGAACATTGTCAAGGTCATATCCGGCCGTATATTCAGCCCCACCGCCAATCAACCTGGTTGTATCCTTTGATTGGAACCAACTAGGCAGACCCCGATTGCCAGCCAGTATACCATTCAGAATCATCGTCCAAATTTATAGAATGGTAATGGCTGGCACTATCATTGATGAAGGGGCATCTGTGAGTATCCTTTCCTCTATTGCTTGGAAAGCACTGGGTTCCCGGGCGCTTTTGCCTGAGATAAGAAATCTCTCGGGTTTTGATAAAGGAACCAGTCGACCATTAGGGATCCTCCCCAATGTACCTGTTACATTGAAAGGGAATACCGTTCAAATGAACGTGATGGTCGTTCAAGGACCCTTGGATTATAACCTACTCCTTGGACAAGACTATATATATTGCATGGGAGCTATAGTCTCCTCACTCTTTAGAGTAATGTGTTTTCCGCACGAAGGAAGGATGGTCAAGCTCGTAGACCAACTTTCATTTCCAGGATCACGCATCGCAAATAGTCATATACCAACCTTGAATGATCTATTCAATCAAGAAATGTCTCCACCCCCAGTCCTCCTTCCCGATGAGTGCGAGTGATTCGGAAAGATGGGACTGGAACCCAAGGGGCATGCATCCTGGTCTGCTTCGGGCAGAGGAAACCTTGGGTATAAGGTAGAATTTCCACGAGAGAATATGACTAGTCCGTACCCCGTCCGTGGATGGAAGAGGGGTTGTTCTAGAATAGGATTCTATTGTTAAGGTCACGTGTTTGACAAAGGTCATTCACCACTGTCTACTTCGGTAGACAGTGCCGAGGAAATGTTTTCGTTTGAAGAAGTTAACAAAACAATCTTTGGGTAACCAGAAAGAGGCAAGCCTCACCCTTTAAAACAAATGTTTTGATGGATAAGTAGGGGCAGCCTTGAAATTGTACTTTATACCTGGGGGCATGCAAACCTTTTGGAGTGCAAGCTAAGAGCGGTTATTTATCTGTTTTTGGGATTAGCCGTTTCCGAATTTGCATAAAGAAAGGATGAGAGGAAGCATAGCTTTGGTAAGGCGCGAGCTCTATAAAAAATGGGATCTTACAGGAGACATTTCTTATCTTATGACTGGTATATCGAGCAGTTTTACCGCGGAATTTATGCTCGTTAAAAAATAGAAAAGCGAGATCCGAGAAGTTTTAGCACATAGTTCACGCTCATTAAAAAATAAACATAAGATTGAGCATTCAAGCTCATTAAAAAATGAACATACCCCGGTAAATAACCACTGTGATCGTAAATTTATTAGCCATAAAAAGCCTTGGTCGTGTTTTGCACCTGCCACCTCCATTCCATTTGGCCAATCGTTCACCTCCATATGATTGTTTACCCATTTTGAGGAACAGCTGCGAAGAGTGATTTCACCTAACCATCCTTGTGACGCTGCCGTGATTGGAAAATTCCAACCTGTACCTGGAATCTGCTGCTATCCCTGTTTATCACTCGTTCCTCAAAAGACGAGTCTTCTTTGAGCTCTTTTCAACTGACTCGTAAAATATGAAAAGTTTGCCGAGTTTTGGCCTTCCAGCTCGTTAAAGTGACCGGAAGAGCTATCCCTCCTCTAGATTTTAATCTTTTTGGACCTGAGGGATTATTGCACAAAAAGGTCGAGCGCTTGTTTTATTCGGCTCGTTAAAGTTATCGAAAATTCATCCCTTCTGTATTGTTTTATACTTTTTCGGACTTAAGGGATTAGATGACGAAAAAGGAATTTTGGAGTTAACTTTATGTAACTTTTCAGACTCTCTAAAAATGAAAAGGACCGAGTTTTCCTTGTCGTTAGACTCGTTAAAATGATTAAATAGAGACAAACTTGTCTTTAGACGAGAACGAGTTTCCCTATCGCTAGGCTCGTTAAAACATAGCGATGGGCTTGCCCGAAGGGCACGTTATAGAACAAGCATATGTTATCCTCCTCAAGCTTGACAAAAATAAAGAGGTACTGGTCAGAAATGACTAGGGAAAAATTGGGAGAACCTCAAAGATATAATGGTAGCAAGTCGCTCTTGAACATGACACTTTTCCTCCGTATCACATCGGGTTGGGTTGTTTCATTCACCGGTCTCATCACCATGGTCTCGCCAAACCATCCGTATTTGGGGTAATGCTACCGATCCATCGCATCAGTGTCGTTATATGTTCAAGAGATGTTGTTCAGAAAGAGTCAACCGTGTCCCATCCACTACCATGCATTATCCTTCATCCACCCATGATCGCCACCCTGAATCATATTTCACAGATTGTTTTCACCTCCACTAAAATCATTAGCTCCGTTCCGTGTCACTGATGTGGGATTCATTAAGGCCCTCCTTTGACGGATCACTTCTTGTCGACTTCAGCTCATTATCCAAGAAGTTGATCTAGGAACACCCCCCTCAGTACTTTGAAGCTTGCATGCCTCAATGGCAAGTTTCTCACTTCCGGTGATAGGTATACATCAATGACCTTCGACCAGAAGATTTTGCGTGGTGTTCGACGCCAAGTCCTTTATTCACACCACGTGAATTGTACTGCAGTACCTTGAGGGTCATTATCATTATCGGTGATTCCTCTCGCGCTTGTTAACGGTTTACATTATTGACCGGTAATCAAGTGATGTCTTTCCATGTTCGACTTCAGCGCAATTCTCACATGGATCGACTTGTACTTAGAGTGAAGATCGAACGAGTTTGAAGACCCCGGATCTAGTTTCATCCATCCGGGTTGCGATATATATTCAAGAAACATAAAGACATTTGACATGTACATCATTGCAACAGATGATCATCCTACTCAAAGGATGATAATTTCAGCAGAGAATTATCAGTCTACCATCAGACGATCGTCTGTTCTATGTACCAAAATGAATTTATAAAGCTGAGCATGGGAATGCCCGCCTCAGCTAGATCACGAAAGCAGAATGAATCATAATGTATTGTATTGTATTTTATTACAGGTCACCTCTCAGCGATTGAATGAACTTCAGATCCTCCTGATAAAGCATTTCACCCGATAAACGACCTCATACTTTAGGGGGCAACTGTTATAGACATTTTTGTGCCTTACAGCATGAAGCATGAAATGTCCATAATCTGAGGGATCCAAAGTCCCTAAACATGTTGTTCCTGCCCCTAGAGGAACAAGGTCAGCAAACCACAGCATTGAATATCAGTTCTCCACCTGAAAACACTCAAAAACAAGCTAATTCTGGATCATGTCAACTGCTCCACTGAGCATCTATGCTGAATGTCAACTGCTCCACTGTGTACCTGCGCTGAATGTCAACTGCAAAGAAGGCTACCTGCGCTGGGCGAGTTTGGCCAAGTGGCACAGTCATTCCTCAAGGTGTTAGTGCCTAGGAAGCTTCCAAAATGACACTTGGATCAGAGAATTCGACTGGTGATGAGTAAGAGGGTCTAGATCTCCAAGTGGAAACAAGAACCTCCAAGTGGACTCAAGAACTGAAGAATAACTGAAGTGGGAGAGGACACTAGTCAGCTTCATGCCAGCTACAAGCTGACTCATCCTTTCTCCAAATCTCCTATATATAGAGCTCTCTCATGAGGTCTATAGAGGGTGGAATCTTGTGAATGTAAGGAAGTGTTGTTGGTTTGAGTATAGAACTATTGGGTGATTTGCTTGAAGGAGGTGAAGATGAGATTTCTTTCTACTGGGAGGTGATGCTGGATTGGGCCTTTTATGGTTGTATCACTTCCTGAACTTTACTTCTTCCATTAATAAAGCATTTGAGGTTCTTCTATATGCATGTATCTCAATGATGTATTTTTATGCTTGCGTATTTGATTTATTCTAATCCTTGAATCAATTATGAATGTATGCTTCTTGTAGTTTCCCTCTCTTGCCATTCTGCAGGATCTTGGTGTAGCTGGGCCAGTGAAAGAGCAAGGAGCTGGGAGCAAGCAGCAAAGAGAGAAGATTGGATAAATCATTAGCGGAAGACATCGGTTAGTGGATCTCTTCTTCCTCTCTCTTACATCTCATAAAGAAGTAATCTCAAATAGCTTTGCTTTGATTGTTGCTGAGGTACTATCACCCTTAGAGTGGGATAGGGTCATTCCGTATTGGATACTTTTCCCAACAACACAATGACTTAAGATAATTGGAGTAAGTAGGATAAAGTGCCTTGAGAAAAGTAATAAGAGGAATATCCAATTCAACCTTAGTGGATTTGATATCATGCATTATGGATTTTACTTCGGATGCAAGAGCAAGAGGATCATTATTTTGTAATTCAAGAGTGAAGAGTTTAATCATGAGTTGAACAACTTCAAGTGCAGAATGTGAGTCATAGAGTTCTTTCAGCTTTTGCAAGGCTTTGAAAGCAGTTGAAAATGGTGAAATATAGTGACTCACCTCTTCATTTACAGATGCTGCGATTAATGCATAAGCTTTGTTGTTCTTATTTTCCTAAATGACAAGCTCTTTGTCTGAGTTAGGTTGTTCTGGCTGTTTGTCTTCGTCTCCAATGCACACTCCTTTCCACAACTCATTGAAAATGAGGGTGTGTTTTATCATTCGGGACCACTCAGGATAGTTCTCTTTGCCAGTGAGAACTATTCCCACAATGGATATGATTGAATGCATACTGTCACAAAAAACTTTCGTTGCAAAAGTTTTACTCCTAATGGGAAAAAATATAATTTTGATATGACAGGACAACAAATTTAGTTGTCAATATAAATTCAAATGGACATCGTTAAAGTATAGAATATATATGGGTGAGGCAGCGTAAATATATGGTGAGTGACTATGTATATTTATGGCAGCCTAAATATACCAGCGTAAATATATTGTGGAGCAACTCTAATACACAAAAAATTGTACAGTGCATTCAACTGGACAGCACTCTGAACTGGACAACATAAATACACAAAACTTTATAGCGCATTCAACAGAGGTATATATCAGCAACATGATACCATACAATGTTCTGATGCAAGATAGCGTTCACAATGCTCCATACCACATCATTCTGATACCGAGCATATAGTGGTGGGTCGTATCTCGCCTTTATAATCGAACTCGGACCATACTGGGTGGAATTTTGACTAGCTACCAATTGGCTCCGAGGATGAACCGTAGAGATCCACAGCTTCAAACCCTCGACAAATCACCCATCGCCCTCTGATACCACCGATCTCAGCAGAGGTTCCCGCGGAGGATGAATTTCAAAAGATGAAAATGAGTTGGGAGGAGTTTTATGTAGCGAGAAGTTGAGGGTATGGTATGAGGAATATAATGCAATGTCCAGATACTCTTATTTTGGAAGTAGCGCAGTAGAAGTCATTCCATCGCGGTGGTTTTCAGAGCCACGGGTGTCTTCAAAGGTTTCTATTCTGGTTACACACAACATTTTCTCGAAATTTGGCAAGATCAGAGACCTTGATGTTGTTGGGAGCAAGGTTGTCCATCACATCTGCATTGCACTGTAAGGTTTGGGTTTAGTATGAGAGATACGACAACTTTTACAATGTTTTCAAAGCATTTTGTGGTCGATCAATGCAAAAGGAAGGTTCAATACTAAAGGAAAACTATCGTATTGATGGTAGACAACGAGAGACCTCTTTTGGAAAACCGAGAGGGTAGAGAAAATGTTACGACAGAGGGCTATTACGACCATATAGAAAAACTGTGCCAATTGTTAAGATGGCACAGAGAAATGATTATGGTAGAGAGCCCAGAGGGCACAGAAAGGACCATTATGAACAACTCAGGGAGCACAGAGGGCGCAGACAATAATTATGGCAGAGAAAGCTGATACAAGGAGTTACAACTAATTTCGGGAGCTGGCTCTGATACCATGTCAGGCCAAGTAGTAACTCCACGAATTCCGTTCATATTATTCCTTTAGGTTGGTCTTTATTATATACATGAGGGAGACTGTTCACTTCATCTCTCGACGACTGTTCACATTTCTTATTATTTATTTACATCAATTGTATTTATTCACCCAATCCTGGTGATTAGGTGTCATGGCATCCACTGTGAAGAGGCATCAAGAAAGTGCACTTATGAAGATGTTGGACATCAAGGAGAAGTTAGAAGGCAAGGATGTTAGGTATGATGGACTTGTCAATGTGACATGAGGACCTTTTGTAGATGAACTGATGGGGATGTTGTGCATATTTGAAAATCAAGAACATGGTTGCTTCGACGAGACATGGGAAACCTAGAAGAGGTTAATACGACGAGGAGGGTAGAGGCAACTTTTGATGGAATTTGTGAACGAGAAAAGTGTTCTTCTCGAAGTGTTGGATGGAGATGGTTTATAGGAGATCATGGTGACATGGAGATAGTTGCAATCGAGGAAGACTTCATGCTATGGTGGTCTTGGATTATCTATTTCGTTGAGGAGTAGAGGTCAGTTTTGTACTTGAGTTTGATGCAGTATGGGACACATACCTTGGGACATATTATGGGATATGCTGTGAGGAGTGACTTGATGGAGGTTTGTGCGATGAGAGAAGGGAGCTCATGTAGTAGGGACGGTTGATGTTGGAGTTGATTACACTTTGTGACATTTGGACTTGGAAATGGAGTTTGTCGAGATGGTGCTGTCGAGGGATTTTTTTTTTTTTTTTAACTGGAGGAGGATGTCAGGACCTTGATTTGGACGAGCGCCCATGACAACCCACCAACTCATGGAGAGTCGAAAAACCAAACTTAGGCGATGGGCACATTTAACCGAACACAAATGGGTAAGTTGGAGGGGCACGCACACATAATTGAGGGGTGAGTCAGCCAGGTGAGTTTAACCGAGAATGTGTGATGGGTAAGGTGGACACTCGCCCAACATGAAAAGAACGACATGCAGATGGGCATGTGAACGGACGTTTGGATGGGTGTGTTGATGGATGTGTGGATAAGCGTGTGGACGGGCATGCAGATGAATGTGTGGATGACTGTGTAGATGGGTTCACGGATGGGTATGCAGACGCGCATGCGGACAAGTGTGTGGATGGTTGTGCGGAGGGGCATGAAAACGAGCATGTGGATGGGCGTGCAAACAATCATATAGATGGGCATGCAACGATGTTAGCTAGGTTGTACGAACGAGTGTGTGGTTGGGCCTGTAGACAAGTCGACTGGGGTGTGCGGACGTTCTGGCTGACCCAAAGGAAGGTGAATGGATGTGACCTTTGGTGAAATCATTGGGATGATTGGCACATAAGTACAAGTGGAGTTTCATTCATTCATCCATCGAAGAAACTGAACCAAGAGGAAATTTCATTAAGGAAAAACCGAAGTGCAGGACAACAAGTTCCGCAGCAGTGAGTTTCCGCAGACTGGGCTTCCACAGGCAGTGCATTTCCACAAATTGGTTTTCCAGAGGAAGTGCATTTTTTTGGACTGGGTTTCTATAGGCATTAAATTTCTTTAGATTGGGTCTCTGTAGGAAATGTGTTTCCACAAACTGGGTTTCCACAGGCAGTGCATTTTCACAGACTAGGTTTCTCTAGGAAGTGTATTTCGACATACTGGGTTTCTCCAGGAAGTCTGTTTCTACAGACTGGGTTTCAGTAGGTAGTGAATTTTCACAGACTTGGTTTTTGCATACAGTACATTTCCATAGACTCGGTTTTCACAGGCAGTGTGTTTCCGCGGATTGGGTTTCCGGAGGCAGTGCGTTTCCATAGACTGGGTATAGGTTGAGTTTTTGCAGGCAGGGGCTGAACACGGGCAAGTTTTGACAACAAGATTTTGGAGTTTCTACATAAGTCCACCAACATCAGGTTGGGCACATTTTTGGAAAAATTGAGTTGTGCACACTTCAAAAGGACGTGGCACTTTTGTTGTAACTTTTGAAAGGAAAAGCACGACATAAGGGCATGGCTGGCTTGTTGTATTATTATTTGTATTTTGAAGATTATAACAATTTTGGGCATGTTTATTTGAGGAGTTTCCCCCTCCCATGTAGATCGCCATTCATGCAGAGAATTTGTTTCATTTAGACCATCCGTTCATGCAGAAAAATCATTCAATACTTCATTCAACAACTCATTCAACACTTCATTCAACAATTTGTTCAGCAATTCATTCAACACTTTGTTCAACCCGTTCCCAAATTTTCGTTTGGCCTGTTTCAAAACTCATTCAAAAATCCATGTGCCGAACTTGTTCAGAAAACTCATGTGCTGAACTCATTCAACCCATTTCAGAAATTATTCAGGAAAATTTGTTTTGCCCGTCCTTGTGGCCACATTCCCTTGTAGTTCATCTGAGCCACCTGTATGCTTCAGACCCGTTTTCCTTTCGAACTTGGTTGATTTGATTTCTTTGAATGAATTCCCTTCATTCAATATATATGGTGATTTTCCCAATGAATTATCAAACGACCCATCCATTCACTTCACTTGGATGACTCAGCTCGTTTTCTCCACCTGACTGACCTGATCCGTTTGCTCCATCCAGCCGACCCGTGTGACTCTTGCAACTCGTTCAACCCGTGTGGCCCATGTAACTCATTTGACTTGTGTGACTCATGCAACCCATGTGACTCGTGTGACTCATGTTACTCATGCATCTCGTTCAACCCATGTGACTCATTCGTGTGGACACCCTCCCCCTAACTAACCACAAGACCTAACTTGGTGGATTAATGTCGTTTGATTAAATAAGTGCATGAAAACTCGTGGTTGGTATCGTTGGCTATAGGTACCAAGAGAAGAGTTAACCAGGGTGAGAACTTGTGCATTTGAGCTTAATGGTATGCCTACATCAACCCATCTAAATTTGATTCCTTTGGGTTCAAATCACATGATTTTGGGCATGCATTGGTTATTTACTCATAGGACCAAAGTATATTATTATGAGAAAGCTATTGAGTGCCTCAATGATGATGGAGAAAATATAATCTTGCAGGGAATGAAGAAGCCTACATTAGTGAGAATGGTTACAACTATGAAAGCTAAGCGCAGTTGCAAGAAAGGGTGTGTATTGTTTGTAGAACATATTTCTAGTGACAAAGGAAAGGATGTTGAGGATGGGGAAGTCTTAAAGAAGTATGTTTTTTCATAGATGTTTGAGGATGCATTTCCTACAAATATTTCAAAGTTACCACCTTGTAGGGAATTTGATATTGATTTGGTATAAGGAGCAACACCAACATGAAAAGAACCTTACAGGATGAGTACTCCATAGTTGGTGGAGTTAAATTTGTAGCTAAAGGAAATGCTTGATAAGAGATATATTAGGCTAAGTGTGTCACCTTGGGGTGCATCGATGTTATTTGTAAAAAAGATGGATGGTACTCTTAGGTTGTGCATTGATTACAGATAGTTGAATAAGGTGACTATCAAGAACATGTATCCTTTGCTTCATATAGATGATTTTTTTAATTATCTCAGGGGCGAAGCTGTGTTTTCAAATATTGATTCAACATCAAGATATCATCAAGTGCACATCCAAGAAGAAAATATTTACATTACCTCATTTTGTACGAGGTATGGGCATTGTGAGTTTTTGGCGGTTCCTTTTGGTCTTACTAATGCTCTAGCCACCTTTATGTGCTTGATGAAAAATGTGTTGCATCCTTATTTGGACAAGTTTTTGATAGTGTTCATTGGTGAGATATTGATATACTCCAAGAATGAGGAGGAGCATGGAGAGAACCTAACAGTAGTGTCGAGATTGTTGAGAGAGCATTAGTTGTATGCAAAGCTTAGGAAGTGCAGTTTATTTCAGTCTTAGATTAATTACTTGGGGAATTTTGTTTCTAAGAAAGGCATAACAATGGACTTAGAAAAGATTAGAGCTATCATTGAGTGGCCAACTCCTAAAAATGTGGATGAGGTCATATCATTCATGAGACTAGCATGTTATTACACGAGGTTCATCAGGAACTTCTCACGAATTGGCTATCCTATCACATCCTTGCAAAGAAAAGGGAGGAAGTTTGAATGGACTAAGGAGTGTGCAGTTAGTTTTAAGCAACTGAAGCATTTTCTTACAGTTGCTCCAATTTTGAAGATTACAAATCCTGATAAGGAGTTTGGATTATGTATAGAGTCCTGATGTAGGAATGACAGGTGGTATGATATGAGTCAAGGAAGATGAATGAACACGCGCAAAACTATGTAACTCATGATCTTGAGTTCAAAACTATCACTTATGCCTTGAAGATGTGGAGGCATTATCTTCTTGGCAGGAGGTTTATTTTTGTGAGTGATCATAGTGGGATGGGGTACTTGTTTGACCAACCTAATTTGAATTCCTCGCAAGCTAGATGGTTGGCTACCCTCATTGAGTTTGAATTTGAGATTAGATACATCAAGGGAATGTAGAACAAGGTTGCAGATGCTCTCAGTAGGAGAGTGCAAGTGAATCACATTTTAGTTGTTAGCACTTATGGGACAAATTTACAAGAAAAAATATTACATGTAGGGAAACATGATGAGAGGTACCAATAGTTGAAGTAGAGGTTGCATTAATAGGGTGAAAGTAATAGGGATGAGGTGTATCATGACATGACAAATGGCTTGGTCATATTCAAGAACATTTATTATTACCAGATAGCAGTGATATCAAGAAGCTTATCTTGAGGGATTTTCATGTCAAGCCATATTCCGGTCACCCAGGATATGAGAAGACTTTGACAGTAGTCAAGAAGTTCTACCATTGGCTAAACTTGAAGAAATAGGTGGCTGAGTTTATTGCTAGATGTTTCGAAAGCCATTAGTTGAAAGCTAAGTGTAAGCATCTAGCTGGTTCATTGCAACCTATTCTAATTTGAGAACAGAAATGGGATGTCATTCCTAGGGACTTCATTATAGGTTTTCTGAGGACATCGAAGTAGCTTGATTCCATCATGGTTTTGGTTCACAGGTCGAGCAAGGTCACTAACTTCTTTGTAGTGAAGTCTACGAATTCAATTAGTGAGGTAGTTTAGATCTTCATTTGGGAGATAATGAGGTTTCATGTTGTTCCCAAGAAGATCATATGAGACAAAGATGACAAGTTCACTTCCACGTTTTGGAAGGAGTTGTTTTTAGGCTTAGGGACAAAGTTATCTTTCAGTACAACTTATCATTTGCAGATAGATGGACAAACATAGAGGGTCAACAATATTCTTGAGGACATGTTGAAGATGTATGTCATGCATCAATATAGGAAGTGGTACAAGTATCTTCCACTAGTAGATTTTGGATATAATAATGGGTATCAGGAATCCTTGAGGATGAGTTCATTTGAGGCTCTTTATGGGCAGATTTGTAATACTCTTATTAGTTGGAGTGATCCAGTGAACAAGGTGTTGATTGGACTAGACATGTTGGCTAAGATGGAGCAGGAGATGTAGGTTATCAGAACTAATTTAAAGGCAACACAAGATAGGCAGAAGAGTTATGCAAATCATCACAGGGCATTCAAGGAGTTTCAGGTTGGGGAGCATGTGTATTTGCGCATCAAGCCCAAGAGGAGATCCTTGAGGATTGGGTCATGTTCCAAGCTGACACCTCGGTATTGCAATCCTTTAGAGATCCTTGAGAGGATTGGACCAGTGGTCTACAGACTTGCATTGCAAACAATAATGAATTTCCATGATGTTTTCCATGTTTCATTGCTTAAGAGATATGTCTAGGATATTGATCATGTGATTGATTGGTATATATTGTAGGTGGAACCGAAAGGAGAGTTCCAGCTAAAGCCATATACATTTTGGAGTAGAAACAACTCATGCTCCAGAGAAAATCAGTAAAGAAAGTTAAATTGCATTGGAAGCACTTTCAACCTGATGAAGCTACATGGGAGATGGTTGATCAGATGCGGGCTTTGTATCCTTCATTATTTGTTGCTTCAAGAAAATACGTTTTTGGTGCGCACGCGCACACACACACACACACATATATATATGTTATAGTAAATACTACAATGATCTATGTTAAAAATCTCCAATAAGTGGTATGTTTGTTTTGCTTTTCAAACAGAATGTCATTGTAAATACTACATTGAGCTATCTTATAAAGCTCCATAGACAATATGTTTTGTTTTCAACGGTTTGCTAGGCATAGGTGTCATATAACACCGAGGATGATGTTCCCCTAAGGGGGAGGGGTGTGTAACAACCCTGTGTTAAAGTTTTATGTAATAAAAGGATAATAAAGGAAAAATAAGACTAAGGTCACAAAACACGTATTCCAAGCTGAATGCTGGGCAAACACTTTAGTGGGCATCACTTGTGGTTTAATACTGACTATGAAAATTGGCAAAGGAATTGGAAAATGAAAAGAGGCAATAATGGACATGAAATTATGAAAATAGAGGAAAATATGAGAAAAGAAGGTGAAGAGACACAAATTTGCATGCAAGGGAAATTAGAGGAAAAATGAAGGAAAATGAAGAAAAAGGGTGATAAATGATAAAAAGGCATCAAAGAAATAGTTCAGAGCTTTTGTTGGTTTAGTCTTGGTTCCTTCCTTACACTCTCATGCACTCTTGCACACTTAGAGTATTCTTGGAGCACTTTAGCAATCACTTGGATTTGGAGAAAGGAAAGAAAGCAAGCAAAAGGAGGAAAATGAAAAGCAAAGGAAAGTGAAGGAAAGCAGGGAGAAGGGTGGATCAACAACTTCAATACGTAACATGTTGCATGTGTGATTTTCTTCCCGGGATGTGAATGCATGACACATGCATTTGTTTATTTGGTTCATTTTTTGTCGTTGACATGGGTTTTGCCTAGTTTGATAGTGGTTTCAACATTGCCTTACCATTTCCTAGATAGCCATGGTGTGATGGGATTCATTTTTGGTTGAGCTTTGGATCACAGGAAGGTTTTGGAACTAGTGAGGTGGTTTAAGTAAAATCCCAAGGGTTGGGGGTCAAGATGGTTTTCTCTGGGAAGCTCTTGATAAGTGGGTGGAGACAGGAAAATTATTCAAGGTATGGTGAAGGAATTTTGAGGCATCCAAGCATGGTTGGCTTTGTGATCTTGGGACCGGTTTGGGTGAGATCACAGTAGCTTGAGGGTGGAGGTGGTTTGAACTCTGGATTCCCTGTTTGGTTATGTCTTGGTTTACCCTATGAGATCCCACATTTATGCTTAGAATATCGCAAGAGGGTGGTTGGCTGAAATAAAGATTTGTTTCAGCGCAATCTACGGTTGAGTGGTATGCGGAAGTCTCTGAATTAGTTGGATTTTGCATAAGTTAATATGAGCTATTCTTTTAATGTAACTAATGAGCACATGTACTTGTTATTATGTGGATTTTATGGTTGACTTGTCATAGTTTCTATTATGGTTATATGCTAGTTATAAGCAAGGTTCTATGATGTGCTTTAGTTATGACTCTTGTTCATGATTTGATAGTTTATTGAATGGTTGATGGATGCATGGTCTAACAAATGTTGTTGCAACTAGCTTGGGAGGGAATTGAGCCTTCTTGGTGATTCTCAGATGAAAGTCAAAAGTTTATGATCAAATATGCATTCACGACCTGTAGCTTTCATGTTTACCATATGTTTGACGAAATGTCCATCATGTACTAGACATGTTCTAGTCAATATCATGTTCAAGTTTTGAATGGTTAGCCTTCTTATCACATTAATTATGTTTGTGGAAACTTACAAGTAGTTTTGGGTAGTGGTATGGAGGCTTGCATGAAAAAGTGGCATAGATATCGTGACCACATGCACAGAACTAGGGTTTTTAGGTCATAACCACTGGCAGAAAGACCTATGGGTGAGTTATAGCCTCACAGCCACATGCACAGTGTGTCAAGGATGTGGTTGGGGTGTTAAGTAAGTGAAAAAGAGTTCCAGCTCAGGGATTGATCACTTGGGGTGGTTTTCAAGCTCTTGAGTGATTTGTAGTCTCTAAGGGATGCCAGTAAGTTGTCAGTTTGTAGGCCCCACTTCCATCATTGAAACTTAGAGGTTGGGTCATGTCATAGTAGCACTCAACTCATGTTTACCCTGAAGAGCTTATAAAAGTAGGTAAGTGTGGGAGGGGGCATTTCAAATTTGTACTCTTGTAATGGTTAGAATGTGGGTCTAAACCAATGAACCATGGTTATCCCAGACAAATTGTAGATGAAAGAAAGAAAAAGGAGCTTTGTGTTTTGTGACACATCAATTAGAGGGGCAATATAAATAGAACAAGATGTAGTTTAGAAGACATTCTCTAACTATTGAAGAAAATGGAAAGTTTGATGAAAGCAAACACTTAAATAAGTGTGCTCCAATGGAATTGGGGGCACTTATGTAGTTCAAGGGAGGTTTTAAGTTTTTGGTACACGAAGCTTAAAATAAGTTCAAAATAACGAGAGAGAAATCGAAAAAGGTATTTAGGGACTCTACTAAGGTCAAACATGCAGGCGAGAGGGAAAATGACAAGGTTTAGGCTATGGGAAAATGACAAAACATCGAATAAGAGACTAGAATCACAAGCTTGAACCATGAAATTGGAACTAAAACGAGACATTTTGACCAATGTGAGTCATTCTGATTATGTAATGGAGGTTCTTATGTCATCCTAAAGTGGATTTGGTATGAATAGTAAATAGTGCATCATTCACACAAGAATAAATAAGGGAATGTGTGTATGTCTATAACAAATATGCAAATTCTATAAATTAGAACAATAATTCCTAAAACAAAAAATTAGAAATGGACATCAAAATAAATCAAATATGAATATTTAAATAACAAAAACAAAAAATTTAAAAAAATACAAGAAAACTTTAATACTTTGTTTCATTTGGTATAAAATCCTAAACTATCTTATGCCTTTATATATAGAGCTTATTAAAAAAGTGTAAAAAGTTGTGACTTAATAATGGCATATCAAGACACTAAACAATATAAAAGATTAATGAATTAATGCACACATAGATTTACTTTACTTAAAAAATCGCCATATTGATATTTAAATATAGTTATTATATTTTTTTACTATGAACAAATTAATATATAATATAAAATTAATTACATATTTTAAATTTAATCATTTTGGTTAGAGTGATTTGGTGAATATTTTGTTTCTCCAATTATATAGCTTTAAGTCTATTATATCCCACCCACTTTAATGATTTCTCCACAAATTCACTTATAAATTAAATTCTACATATACACCATATTCATATGATGTGACATAAAATTACAAAAAAATTCTCACAATCATAAAACCAAATTGAAATTTCACTTAGTTTCTTTTCTTTGAATCATATACTATAATGCCAAACTGTGCAATCTCTAATTTATTTATCTAAAAATGACATATCCCACACTTTTAAATAACCCAATAAAAACTACTCTATTTGAAATACATAAACATGCCCATTTCTATCCATGATAAAAGGTAAACTCACTTTAAATTTGCTAGACGGTGGGAAGCAATAGGCCAATCAAGCAAGCACTTACAGCGATATTAGGACTGCACTAATATTCTATAAAAGCTATTAGGACTGCACTTACATATACCGTTTTAACTTTGAAATATTGCCTATCGATAGATTTCTTTTTGTGACACAGGATGAGGAGAATTTGGCAGTTTATATAGTTTGAAATAGCCTGAACCCTCTATTTTTGGATGTGATAACTAAAATAGAGTGATAAATAAAACAGAACTATGTAAATTTTCTATGAAACATGGGACATCAAGCACAGATAACTAGCTACAGAGCAGAAATACAAACACAACTGAAAAAGAACAATGTACTTTATACCCTCCTTTGATTGCGTTTTTTCCTATAAAAAAAGGCAGTTAGAATGTTGGCGATGACTCCTCTCACTGAAACTCAAGAACAAAATTTATTCACCACATTATCCTCTAGGTATTCAATTTTGAAACGGTCCAACACTGTCTTGCTCTTTAATTCCTTGCCCCAGAAAACTCTCATGTATTCTCCATACGCATATCCTCTGTACAGAGCCGGATGTTGTTCATCAACCAGAGACGGTGCAGGGGCAATGAAGGCATCCTGTGAAGGGCTATAAAACGTAGAAATTGATATACGTGCAGTGGTCGTGTTCGTTACTGCTCGATGCTCAACACTCTTAAATCTCCCATTGCTCACTACCTGCCAAATCACTGCCATTAATTATTTCATGCTCCAGCTTCTAAACCTTGGAAAATGATATTAGATCAGCTTTTGGTAATTACCTGCAGTTGATCTCCCAAATTGATGAAGAAGGCGTTAGCTATGGGTTTGACAGCAACCCATTTTCCATTTTTGAGTACTTGCAAGCCATTAACATCGCCTTGCATTAGAACAGTGATGCCACTTGCGTCTGAATGACCTGATAAACCCAGGGTAAGATCTGGGTTTGGGCATGGAGGATAATAATTGATAATCATACTTTGGCTGTGTACTTTTCCCAAGCTTGTATTCAAGTAATTAGAGTCCAGCCCTAGAGCTTCAGAAATGGCAGCCAGTAACCTTAAAGCCAGTGCTCTCACCTCCATAGAATACTTGGCCGCGATCTCTCTGTCACCAAAACATAGGTTAGGTCAATGTTTTTGCTGTTTTACTGGCTTGGAATAAGGGACACTCATGTATCTATATATGTGTTTTTTTTGGGAATTAATTCTGAGATATTTTGGAGTTTTTAGATTTTAATGGGATAAAAATATAAATGGAAATAAAATTAATCATTCCCGTAACCTAAGAGGATATAAATAACATGAAAGTAAGTTTTATCATCAACACTAATTTTGGTTAGACCATCTGCAATTTTAGTATTTAGAATTAATTTACAAATAATCTTATTGGTATATAAAAAAATTAACCCAAAATTGTATAACCCAAATTCATATCGAACCCCAATTTTAGTATTTAGAAATAATTTACAAATAATCTTACTGGTATGTAAAAAAATTAACCCAAAATTATATAACCCAAATTCATATCTAACCCCAAAAAGGAAAAATGAAGCACAGCTATAAATCCTGAAAAGTGACCTCCTTAAGCAAGACATCATAAAAGCCCCACAACATAAAACATCATAAATAGAACAATTTGTAATCGATTACCTGTAGGCTGCAGGTTTTTGGGGCCAAGAGTTCATGACTTCCTTCAGAGGATGACATGGGTGCACCAGATATTCTCTCCAGTTAAGGACCTTTTCTTTGTTATTGAAGCGTGTAGAAAAACGAACCCTCTGCATTGGGTCCTCTGAGTAGAGGCATGCTCGGTCCTCCACAGGCATTTCGAAGAATTCTTTAGCGATTTCCATCATGCTTTTCATGACTATCTCTGGGACGCCATGGTTCACTATCTGGCCTCAACAATATATGAAACATGATTATTTGCAGCCATTATATCACAATTTTGCACCCAGCCAGGAAAGTTGTGGGTGGAGTCATCCATGGTGTGTAATTGTGATTTAAATATTTTAATCAGGGTGAGCTTAATGCATCAAATCTCTGTTCTTTAAAACTTTAGTGGAATCTGGTGAAATTTTTCATAATTTAAGTTTAAGTTGATTGGATGAGTTTTCATTATTTTTTAGGATGAAGTTTTCGGTGTATTAGGAGAGATTATCGTTATTTCGAAAGTAGTTTTAGTGAATCTAACCAATGAATTATTAGAAATCAAAATTTGCAAATCACATCAACTCAGAAGAGTCAAATGAAATAATAACCCTAAATTCCACGCAGGGAAGCTGCAAATTGACAGTCTAGAATTGTTGATGAATACCTGGAAACAGCCATCCTCCTCCAATGCATGTTGGATTTCATGGACGACCTCTGCTCTGTTAGGGCCATCAAGGGTCTGGAGATCCACCACCGGAATGCTCTGAGAGTAAGACACCTCAGACAACTGGGGGCGTTCACTGGGAGGCAGGATATATTGACCCTGCACCTCACTTCTGTTCACTCCATTGGAAAGTAGCTTTTCTATAATGACACTGAGGTCCCTCTGAACGTCTTCTGATTTAGATGACATCTCTGTGAACCTCTGCACAGCAAAACAAGTTTCGAATTGGCTTCTTGTAAGAAATAAGTCCTCTGTACACTATACTACATGGAATGGAAGTGCAGGAGCATTCTTAGTTAGTGCTTAATTATTATTATATTAAGAGACATTTTTTACTGCTGGAATTGCAGGAGCATTCTTACTAAGTACCTAATTATAGTTATGTTAAAAGATATATTTTTTATAATAAGTATGTAATTTTTTTAAATAGTTAAGAAAATTTATTATGACTTAATTATTATGAAATTAACTGTGGGTAAAGTTATCATTAGTTATTATTTTTAAAAATATACTCACTTATCACTATTATTCAAGGAAAAATTACTAGCTAATGGTGGTCTTAACAAGTATCTAATTTATAAATGAAAAGTAAAATAACTAGCATTTACACCAGATGTTGCAAAATAATTTGCACCTTCATCACTCTTGTTGCAAAAGTTAAAAGAAATTTTAACTGGTTAATATTTTGTATTATATTATTATACTAAATTAAGCTATGATAAAATATTTGTTAATTAGGTGGAACCTTTATCAACTGCACATGCAAATATTAATAATTTATGTAAGCATAATTTGTTCCTTCCTAATTTAATAAGTGAATCATAAAATAATCTAAAAAAAATAATAAAACATGAAATATAAAAATATAATTTGTGAAAGAAAAATTATAATATTATAAATAAATATCATATAACAAATCCTTTATTATTAAAAAAAAAAAACCTCAATCAATATTTAAACACCTACTTTCTTCTACTTTAATGCTCATCTTCAATTCCCATTTATATACACTTCTTTATTGTTGGCTCCCGTTAATGGCAGTGTAGAAGGTCAACGCTCCCGTTAATGGCAGTGTAGAAGGTCAACGCTCCCCTGTGTTTAGTGGCATATGCTTAAATCTAGCGATGTGTCTGTTTACTAATGGCCGTGTAGAAGGTCAACGCTCCCCTGTGTTTTGTGGCATATGCTTGTATTTTTACTAACACATGCCACTTTTGGTGTAATGACAATCGTGTCTGCAACAAGTGGTATGAGAGTCAAAGGTCTAAGGTCTTGAGTTCTAAACACACACATTGAGCTCGGGTTGGGGGAGATTGTTGGTTCCTCGTTAATGGCTAGAAGGTCAACGCTCCTCATGTGTTTAGTGGCATATGATGTGTCTGTTTACTAACACCTGCGGGTTTTGGTGTAACCACAATAGTGAGTACAACATTTATTTAGAACTCTATAACTCATTTATATACACTTCTTTTTTTAGAGCTCAATAACTTATTTATGTAGTGATCACAAAGAGAGTGAAACGGTGAACTTGCTTTTAGACTCATTGTAATTATGTTTTAATGGCATATTTTTTTTTCCTAGTTGTTGCCTTCAAAAGTGGGGTTTTTTCTACTTGAATATTATATAAGGGAAGAAATGATGTTTATTTTTATCTTTAAATATTTTTTCCAGGTTCAAATATAGGTAAAAACATGTTATAGGGTTTTAGTTATTAAATGGTAGTTTAGAATAATAAAATATAACATTAAAAATCAATATAGGTATTAATATATAAAATAAAAGATGTATATATGTATTTTTAAAAATTAAAGAGACATCTTGACTTTGTTTTGAAATATTGTATTATGAGACAAGAAAAAGATGGATCTAAGTTTATGAGTGTGTAAATTGTTATAGTTAGTTATTTTGTTGCTTGAGTTTTTTATAAAAAATTGTATAAAAACTTTTAAAACTCTTAATATTTCCTCCATTGAGTTTTGAATAAATGGGCATTGGTTATATTGTTGAGATAGTCTTTGAAGGTCATTAGGTGTACTGTTAAGAAATTCTTTGAGGTTAAAGTAATTAATTAAAAACCTATGGATAGTAAAAGCTATCTAGCTATGTTGTGATGTTAATCAATCTATACAAATATGTTTTTAATGGTTGCTTATTACATATTAATAAATTTATAAATGGTGCATTTGGATAATGTTAAGAGGAGACTAAATTGTTAAACTAAGATGAAGTGATTTCACAAGGTACAACTAAATTAGTTGTGGTATAAGCTCTCATTAATGCTATAATATATGGATGGAATTTGGTACATCCTCTTGTGAAATTGTATTACCTAGAATATTTGTTCTAATGAAAAAACCTAATATTTTCTATTTGTATTTGAAAATATTTTAGTTTCTATAATTGTAATTAACTCATGTCTTAAATAGGTTTGGAATCTATGAAATATTAATAATTCTAACTTAAGATCGCTTAGATTATCATTCAATTTATTATATATCAAGAACACATTCATTTGTTAATTTATGTTTAGATAAGTTTGGAACTTATGAAATATTGATAATTTTAACTTAAGATAGTTTGGATTATTATTCAATTTGTTATCTATCTTTATACATTTTAGATGAAAAAGTCAAGTTTGACATGCAAAGGCTATATTAAGAGGTATTGCAAAACACCTTAGTCCTCGCCACTCAAGTTAGAAATTATTCTCTACCAAAAATTGCATAAGATAAATTGATAATGGTCAATAAGAAAAATCGAATCAAGGACTTGCATTATTTTTTTGTGGTCACAAAAGTTGCTAATCATTTTAATTTGGCCATTATAATAAAATATGAATTTGTGTATGAATTATTTCTTCATAGAGATCTCTCATTCTTATTATTGTGACAACGGAGGAATCATGTGTTATTTTTCACTTCAACAAATAGATATTCATGTGGGATATTGAACCCATGTGTAAATGTTTACACTCATTTATGAACACTACAACATTTCTCTCATCCTAGTTTTTTAATGAACTAATCTTGAAATGTTTACACTATAGACACTACAACATTTCTTCCAAATTATTCATTTAATTTTTTTTAATAAAACAAATATTGATATAATAATTTAAATTTAAAAATATCATCTTTTTAACAAATATTCTCTTTTTTATAAATATAAGAAAGTTACTCAATTTCTTTAATCTTTAATATATAATATCAAAAAAAATATATTTAATAATTTATTTCACATCCACAACTATCCCATACCAAATAAAAAATATAAAATTTCTCTAAATATACTTATTTATACACTTATTCATACTTAATAAAATCCAAAATTTATTTATATTCTTCATTAATATTATTTAATCAATAATTTAACCAATTACTTTTATAGACGTGCCTTATATTATTATAACTTTAAATATTATTATTTTTTAAAATTAAAAGTATTGCAGGTTACTTATTCATGATAACTAATATGAATTATATATTAATTTTGTTTATGAGCTTACATTATTCAAGTGTTCTGTATAGTTATTTATTTATTTATTTTAGATTTTTTTAAAATTTTATTTTGTCCTACACGATCAAAATTTCAACTTTGATGAGAGAGACATTTACATATTATATTGGAATGTAGAATGAGTCTCTTGGCTCAATGAATTATATATTATAAAATTTGAAATTTGATCCCAAAATCCTTGTAAAAATAAGGTTTCATACTCTTTACATATGATAAAAATAATGATTTACATAAGACTTAATAGAATCGTTCTCTTTAAAAGTAACATAGATCTATCTTAACTCTGGGTTTACCAAGTGCCTAGAGAGATCAAATTTCTCAAAATAATTTTTTTTTCCCTAAAAGGCAAGATTTAGGTAAAGGTTTGTGCATGGAAATATTTTATTCCTCTTGACTCTCGACAGATTTGATGTTAAAATTGATCTATGTTGATTTTGAGCAACACAATAATAAATTATGTGTATGTGAGTTATATAGTATATACATAACTGACATTGAAATATTTTATTTATGATTAATATTCTACACATTAAAATGTTAATATATGCCCCAATCATATTCGATAGTAGAAAACATATATCTATAGGACTCTCTCTCTCTCTATAAAAAAATAGTTGTGTTATAAGAAGATTATTTATAACAAAACTAATTTTATGTAGAGAGAGTCCTATAGATATATGTTTTCCATTGCTTTTTGTTATTAATATTTAAAATGTTATATATCAACTTCATATTAAAAAAATGAATGAATTACAAATGAGCGAATTTTCTCTCTCTCTCTCTCTCTCTATATATATATATATATATATATATTTCAGATTTTACATATTAAAATGTAAATACATGCCTCAATCATATTTGGAACTAAAAAACAAATACCCATAGGACTCTATCTTTCAAAAATTATTTTTGTTATAAATATTTTTTTTAATGTTACATGTTTGTTTGTTTATATATATAAAATTAATTTTTATATATGCAAAATTTAAAGAAAGGTTTGTACATGGAAATATTCCATTACTCTTGACTCTTGGTAAATTCGAAATTAAAATGGATCTATGTTGATTTTGAGCAACACAATAATAAAATGTGTGTGTATATTATATAGTATATGCATAACTCACATTGAAATATTTTATTTGTGATTCACATTCTACACATTAAAATGTTAATACATGCCAGTTTATTTATGATTCACATTCTACACATTAAAATGTTAATACATGCCCCAATCATATTAGGCAGTAGAAAACATATATCTATAGGGCTCTCTCTATTTAAAAAAAATAGTTTTGTTATAAGAGAGATTATTTATAACAAAACAAATTTTTATAGAGAGAGAGTCTTATAGATAAATGTTTTCTACTACTTTTTGTTACTAATAGTTTAAATGTTATATGTCAACTCCATAATAAAAAATGAACGAATTCTTTCTCTTTCTAAATATAAAATCCATATTAATTGTTTTTAATATATATATATATATATATATATATATATATATATATATATGAATTTTACACATTGAAATGTAAATACATGCCCTGATGATATTTGGAAGTAGAAAACAAATACCCATGGGTCTCTCTCTTTCTAAAATTATTTTTGTTATAAATTATTTTTTTTAAATGTTACATGTTTAAAAGAAAAATAACATCAAGTTTAAATTTTAGAAAATACGAGCTCTAGTAGTGTTTTGCCCCTCCATCCCATAAAATTTCTGAAATCTTCGAAAAATATAACACAGACATGACATACTTGATCTATGATCCTTCTCTAATTAGCAGTCATTGGTAGATGGATGAGCATGCGAGCTTAGGGGTGGGGGGGAGAACCCCTCCTATCGTAAATTAGTGACAGGAGAAACTAGCGCCAAGGTTGGCTCATGTAGGGGTGAAAAATAGGAAGGCGACAACAATGGAAACCCTGCCATGGGGGTGTAATGGCAAGGACAAATCAAGGGCCAATGCCTACCGAGAGTAGCCAACAAAACCGATATTTGTGATTCCAAACAATAAATTGGAAGAATACTAAAAATATATGAAAGATCACGCATTAATTTGCAATTTTATAGGGATTTGGCCATCAGAGAAGGATCTTATTAAAGTGATTCAATTAAAATGGAAACCAAAAGGCCACATAGATTTGAAGCTTAGAGCCAAAGGATTTTTTATTGTGATCTTCACTAGACTTGAGGATAAGGAGTGGGTTTTTGAAAATGTGTCATATTTCTTCTATAATGCGGGTTTATTCATGTGATTGTAGGAGGAATGTTATAACCTAGATTAGGAAACGTTTATGGCAACACAAATATGGGTTCAATTATACACCTATCCTATCGATTTTTGGGATTTGGAGGTCCTAGAGGGAATTAGAAACTCCATAGGACAATTTGTCAAAGTGGTTGATTCTCCGAGAAGGGGACACTATACCTCGTATGTAAGGATATGCATCTATATGAATATCCCTGAGTCTCTGCCTGAGTATATTGAGATGAAATATCAGGATGAATTCTAACACCAACCCATGGATTATGAGCGTATACCTTTTCGATGTCAAAAATGCCATCAATATGGACATTTGTTCCGAGAGTACCGTCGAAATAAAATAGGCACAATGGTACATGAAGACCATAAAGAAAACCCTAAAAATCAGGATGAGAACGAGGGTTTCCAAGTTGTTACCAATAAAAGGAAGAGCCAGAAAAAAACCAGATCGGTTCCCAAAAAACACAAAATAAAAATAAAGGTAGCAATAATAGGTATGAAGTGTTTGTGGAAGTAAACAAACAACCGAAGGAATCAGTCCAATCGACATGCAATGAAGGGGAGGGTGCTATGCCTAAAGGAAACAATAAACCAAAGCAAAAAGCTCAAGAAGAGTAGACAAATCGGGAGGAAGTTGAAAGGGAAAAAGATCAAGAGATCATGGAAATTGATGGGGTAGGAGATGATCTAAGCATCGAAGAATTAAATCTCAAATGGCTACTAAATGAATGAAAACATCTGAATGAATGTTTCATACTAGAGGACCAAAAGAGATTGTACCAAGACCCAGTTCAGAAGTATCAGGCTAAGAAAAGCCAAGAAACTAGGGATAAACAAGGAAGTTTGGAATCCCAAGCTCCAACAGGCCCTAACATAACATATAGGCTAAAGGGGGCAAGAAGAGAGGAAGAAATAATTTTCAAGAATCCATCAAAATATTGGGAGATATATTAATTAACTTAGGAAGGGTGGTACTACTTTCAACGATCTTCCACCAAATTAACAAGTCTTCCCAATGATTATTGTTTCGTGGAATGTGAGAGGTCTCAATAGCCAAGGAAAGCGAAGGTATCTTAAGGAAAGGGTCAACCAAGAATGAAGCATACTTCAAGAAAATAACGTACCAAAATATCAACTAAAGGACATCGTAAAAGGTTTCAATCCCCATTATGAGATGATGGTGTTGGATGCTCGTGGAAGCACGAGAGGGCTAGAATTTCTATGGAACCCTATGGTGATAATGTTTGATGATGGGATAACTTACCCTAGAATTCTCTTGGGGAGATTATGACATATCGGGAACTGAAGATGGGCCATAATATCGGTTGTTTATGGTCCCCACATTATAGGAGGAAAAGTTGCTTTCCTCCAAAATATAGGAAAGTTGTGAAGGATATGTTCAGAGGATTTATGGATTCTAGGTGGTGATCTTAATCTTATCTCATGGATGGAAGAAAAAAAGGGTGGAATTCATAGACTACACCCATAGATGGAAGCATTTAGAGATATAACCGAAGACCTAAGACTAGTGGATGTCCCAACTATAAATGGAATCTAAACTTAGAATAGTCACCGGGGAGGAGTCCATCAGGTGGCTTCTCGTCTGGATAGGTTTCTCGTATCAGATAAAATGGTAAGCATAGATATTTTCTTTAATTCCTCCATCCTTCCATGCTCATGATCTGATCATTGGCCGATAAGACTCAAGCTAGCCCCCTCAAACTTTCCATTTATATTTGAATCATTTTGGCTCAGGGACCAGGCATTCATGGGAAAGATGGAACCCTGCTGGAAGGCTATTACAATGCAAGGTAGAAATTACATGCATACTTTTCTACTCAAACTAAAATATCTTAAACAACAAATCAAAATATGGAATAAATCTGAGTTTGGGAATATAATAGTTAAGAAATGTCGATTGCAAGATAAAATGCAAGGAATACAACAAAAGATGATCCTAGAACGCCGCTCATAAACATTGGAACATGAATAAGGGTAGGTCGTCAATCAAATAGAGGAAACGTGGAAACAGGAAGAAATCCTCTACAAACAAAAATCGAGAGTCCAATGGCTTTGGCAAGGTGAGAAGAACACTAGTTTTATTCATAAGTCTATGATTTAGCATCGATAGCAGAACATGATATTCTCCTCAAAGGATAACAAGGGGAACCGCCTCACCCGACATGAGGAAATGGAGGGCCTTTTAGTAGATCATTTCAAACCCTTTCATCAGAGCTAGATCTAGACATATTAGAAGTCATCCATTGAATAACTAGGCACATCCCGCAATTGGTCAATCAAGATCAAAACCTTGCCCTCATGAGGGAAGTCACTATCAATGAGGTCAAAGAAGTAGTTAAAGGAATGGAAAAAAGCGCTTGAGGGCTAGATGGATTCACTGTCAAATTCTTTCAAGCGACTTGACACTTCATTAGACAGGACATTTTAAATGTGGTGGAAGAATCTAGGTGGTCTCAAAAGGTAAATCCTAGATTGAACTCTACCTTCATTTCTTTAATTCCAAAAGTTTCTCATTCAGAGGGTCCATTTAGGTTCAGGCCCATTTCTCTATGTAACGTTATATAAAAGAATCATATCCAGTATCATGGCCAAAAGGCTTAAGCCCCCCTTTCCCAAGCTCATCTCTCCATAAAAAACCAGTTTAGTGGAAGGCTGCCAAATCCTGGATGGAATTATTACCTCTCAGAAAATAGTCCACTCCTTGAAACAACTCAAATCTCTAGGAATGATGATAAAACTTTACCTCTCTAAGGACTATGACCCACTTAGTTGGTCATACCTTCTGAGTATCCTCAGGGACTATGGTTTTGACTCAAGGTGGTTTCAATGGGTTTCTTCCCTTATTTCTACTCTTGTTTTCTGAATTATGATCAATGGCTCCCCCTTGAGATCCTTTAATCCCTCAAGAGGTTTATGCCAAGGTGATCCCTTGCCTCCCTTATTATTTATCTTGGTGGCTGAAGGATTAGGAAGATACATTCAATGGGCCTCCAGAGCTTCTCAAATCAAAGGTCTTTGTCTCCGGGGTAATGATATGCATATCACTCATCAACAATTCATGGACAACATAATGATTTTCTGCATAGTATCCTTGAGGGAAGCACATTGGTTAAAAAACATTTTGGATGAGCTTATGCAAGATTTTGGAACTCTGCTAAACAACGAAAAATCCAATATATTTTTCTTCAATACGCCGAAGACCATCCAAACTTTTCTATCTAGAACACTAGGCTTTGGATTTGGACTCCGTCCTATCAAATACTTTGGCATGCCTTTGTTTTCAATTCCCTAAGGACAACCTACTTGAAGGAGCTTCTTCAAAAGATTCATACTAAGCTTAATGGCTTGGTGTTTAGATCCTTGAACCTTGCATGTAGAGTAGTCCTTTTGAAACCCATTTTACAATCAATCCTGGTCTATGAACTTTTGGTTTTAGTTCCTCCTAAGTCTTCCTGTATAGCTATGACAGATATCTTCAAAACAAAAATGGATAGGAGCACAAAAAGCTAAAAAATGGGCTCTGGTATCTTGGACTAATGTTATTAAACCAAACTAGAAGTGGTTCTTGGATCGGGAGACTCGAAGATTCTAGACAAATTGCTTGGGGCCAAATTATGGTGGCGTTATTTAAAGGGAGGCTCTGATCTCTGAAGAACATATGGACAAGAAAATATAGTATGTAGAGTTATTCAGGATCTAAACTAAGATATATGAATGTCCCCAAGGGTTCCTCAACTTGGAACTTAGCCACCAACAACAGAGATCTTGTCAGACACCACATATTCTAGGAAATCTAGGATGGAAAAAGTTCCTTCTTCAAGTAAGATGATTGGAAGCAACATGGGAGGTCGTTTTGTCGACAAAACCTTAGTGAAATATTCCTTTTCATAAGAAGCCAAAATTGTGCCACAGCATATAAGCTTTGGAAACCCATACAGAATAATATGAATTGGATGCAATGGAAGGACCAAAATGACTGAGTGGACCCTTCATTAAATAATCAATGGAAGGTGTTAAGCAAATAATTACAGCCTAGGAATGTTATGAAACCAACTCACAAAAGGATAGAAAAGATAGATCAACGCCTTATAATTCAGCCTCTTCGAGGGGGCAACCTCCTTTGCATTACACAAATGAATGATTCTTTGATGATTCAAATGAAAAAACCTCCTTTCTATATATAGGAGTCTAAGGAGTCACAATATAACACAACCAACCTAACAATAATAATATAAAGGCAAAAAAATAACAATAGAGGGATTCTATGGGGCACAATAATAACAATATGGGGACAATAGGGGCACAACAATATTAATAAGGGATACAACTACAATAGTAATGGGGTAATCACTAGTATTATAGGGACCTAACATGCCCCTCTCCTTCAAAAAAGTGTTTTCCTCAATGTTTCAGTAGTTCGGGATGCTTTTGTATAAAATTCTCATCCTCCCATGTGGAATCTTCAGTGGATAAGTTCTTCCACTTGATGAGATACTTCGAAATTGATCGATTTCATAGCTGTCAAGTTCTTGTTTCTGTGACTGCTTCCGGTTCCAATATAATTTTTCCTTCCTCGTCAAGTTCTGGTAATATTCTTTGAATTGGGAGCTTGTCACCTATAACCTTCTTTAAACATGAAACATGGAAAACTAGGTGCACTCGAGAAGCTGCAGGAAGCTCCAATTTGTATGCCATAGTACCACTCATTTGCAACACCTTGTACGGACCATAATACTTTGGTGATAATTTATTATCCTTCTTAGCTTGCTTGAGGGACATTTGTTTATATGGTTGTAGCCATAGGAATACCCAATCACCTACATCAAAAATTCTTTCACTGCAATGTTGATCTACCTATTGTTTCATTCTATTCTGTGCCAACACGAGGTTATCCTTTAAGAGTTGAAGGAATTGTTGTTCATGCTCAATGTGATGTTCCACTACTTGAACCTTAGAATTTTCTCTTAAATATGATGTGATGGATGGTGGCTGATATCCATAAAGTGGCATAAATGGAGTAATTTTTTTTGCTGTATGGAAGGAAGTGTTATACCACCATTCAGCCAGAGGTAACCATTTGACCCATTGTGTCTGTTTATCAGATACAAAGCAACGAATATATCCTTCCAAACATTTGTTTACTATCTCAGTTTTCCCATGAGACTGGGGATGATAAGATGAGCTATGAGCTAACTGAGTACCGAGACAAGAAAATAATTCTATCCAAAAATTTCTAGTGAAAATGTGATCTCTATCACTTATAATAATCTTCGGGTTTCCATGTAGCTTTTGAATTGTTTCCATAAATGCAGTAGAAACTGTACTAGATTTAAATGGATGTGATAATGCAAAAAAGTGTGCATACTTGGTAAGTCTGTCAACTACCACCATGATGACACTCTTTCCCTCAGACTTGGGTAAACCTGTGATAAAATCCATTAAAAACTCCTCCCAATGTTGGCTTGGAATGGATAAAGGTTGTAATAGACCCGGGGTCTTAATTGTTTCAACTTTATTTTGTTGGCAAACCAAACATTCTGCCACAAACTTTTGAATATCTGATTTAAGGCCATCCCAAAAAAATTCCTTCTTAACACTGTGGTAAGTTTTTAAAAATCCTGAGTGCCCTCCTAAGGGAGAAGTGTGCAATTTCATATGAATCTTTTGTTTGAGTTGGGAATTCTTCCAGAGGTATAAGCGATCTTTGTACCATAACGAATCATTTTACTAGATAAATGTATTAGATTTACTGGAATCTTGTTGTAACTTTCGAATAAGTGCCCACACTTCTTCATCATTCTTCCATTCCTCCCTTGCTTCGTTTACCCAATCTGGTGGGATAATAGAAATGGTGCACAACAATACTTCTACATTCTCATCCTTTCTTGAGAGTGCATCTGCCACCACATTTTGCTTCCCTTTTTGTAGATAATTTCAAAGTCATAACCCAACATCCTTGTGACCAACTTTTGTTGCTCTTCAGAGGATAATCTTTGTTCTGAAATGTATTTAAGGCTATCATGAATTGTTTTTACCTTGAAGTGTCTTCCCATTAGGTAGGGTCGTCATTTCTTAAGTGCATTTAGTATTGCCAACATTTCCTTCTCATAAATAGCTTTGTGTAAAAACTTTCCCTTTATTAGACGACTTTCAAAAGCAATGGGTCTTTCATTTTGCATTAAAATAGCACCAATTCCATTTCCTGAAGCATCACATTCCACAATAAAGGTTATTGTGAAGTCCTGTGTAGCTAAGACCAATTCTTGGCACATTGCCTCATTAAGATGTTCAAAGGCCTTTATTGCTTCCGGAGTCCATGAAAATGCATCTTTCTTCAATAATGTTGTTAGAGGTGCTGCTATTCTCCCATAATTCTTAACAAACTTGTGATAATACCCTATCAACCTGAGAAATACTCGCAGATGCTTTATGGATGTGTGGATTTTCCATTCCTTAATGGCTTTAATTTGGCTATGGTCTACCTTAACTCCTTCATGAGATACAATATGACCTAGATATTCCACCGCTTGTACTCCAAAGAAACATTTGGATCTTTTTGCATATAATTGTTTCTCCTCCAATAGTTGTAGCACTCTGTCAACATGTTCAACATGATCCTCCCAAGACTTGCTGTAGATTAGTATATCATCAAAAAATACTAACACAAATTTTCTAAGGAAGGGTTTGAAAATGGAATTCATCAAACCTTGAAATGTAGAAGGTGCATTGGTAAGGCCAAAAAGCATGACCAAAAATTCATAATGACCCTCATGAGTTCTAAATGTTGTTTTCAGAATGTATTCAGTCTTCATTCTCATTTGATGATATGCTGAATGAAGATCCAACTTGGTGAAGTAAATTGATCCATGCAATTCATCCAGTAGTTCATCAATGATAGGAATAGGAAACTTATCTTTAATAGTGAGCTTGTTGAGCTCCCTATAATCTGGACACATGCACCATGATCCATCCTTCTTGTGCACCAATACTACTGGAGCAGAGAAAGAACTTTGACTAGGTTGAATTATGCCAGCCTCTAGCATTTTTGCAACCATATGTTCAATTTCACTCTTTTGGGCATAGGGATATCTGTACGGCCTGATGTTTGGAGGAACACTTCCTGGAATTAGATGAATAGCATGATCATGATCACGTATAGGTGGGAGACCTTTGGGAGTCTCAAATACCTTAGAATGATTGTCCAAGAATTTTTGGAGATCTGGAGAAATAGATGATTTCTATGTGGAAACATCTAGCGAACATAATTGTGCAAGTAAACCTATTTGTTCCTTTTTTAGAAGCTTTGTCATACTGTTAGAGTTGATTATATTTCTCGGTTTCCCTACAATACCCCTTAATTCAATTTCCTTTCCTTCTACAGAAAATTTCATGAAAAGTTCTTGACAATTAAAAGCTATTGTATCCAAGGATTGTAGCCATTAGACTCCTATTACAACATCAACACCTCCCATTGGAATGGAAATCATTGGGCTAGTCAATACATATTCTCCCATGGACAGCTTCATATTATGGCACTTTCCAGAGTAGTTTATCATTCCTCCATTTGCAACCATCACTTGACACTCTGATGTTGGATATAGGAAGCAATTCAATTCTTTTGCTATCTTACAATGAATAAAATTGTGGGTACTTCCTGAATCAATCAACACTATTACCTTTTTCTTCTTGATTTGTCCTTCTATCTTGATGGTTTGAGGAGTGGTAATTCCAGCTAATGCATTACAAGATATGGTCAGATTCATTTCTTCTTTATCTAGGCTTTGTTCCTGGAGTATATCCTCTTCTTTTGACCTTTCTTGCTCCTTTTCTTCTTCCTCTTCACAATCTATGTAGAACAATTTCTTCTCAGCACACTTATGACCTTTAGTGTATTTTCTATCACAACTATAACAAAGCCCTTTTGCTCTTTTTTCTTCCAATTGTTGTGGTGTCAACCTTATAGGTTGTGGAAGACTAGGGGCAACAACAATTCCATCTTTATAGTTGTGAGTGGTATGCTTCCTAGTTGCCATAATTTTGCTTTCCATTTTTCTTGCTAACCTGAATGCCTTCTCTAATGAATCAGGTTCCCAAAGGCAAACATCATGTTGGATATTATCCTTTAAAGTCCTATGAACACATCAATCATATGCTCCTTTGGAATATTTTTTACCCTTATGTTCAATTTTTGGAACTCCTCAATGTGCTCTATTATTTAACCCTTTTGTTTGAGACTTATCAATTGGCTAAAAAAAGTGTTGCTTTTTGTATCCTCATAATGTGCTGTCAATTATTCTATAAAAATTGCCCAAGTGATAATTTGTTTACGAGAGCAAAGCCATTGATACCATACAAACTCATTTGGTTCCAAATACAAAGTTGCAATACGTACCTTTTGTGTGTTTTGCACATTATTGAGATCGAAAAATTTCTCTATCTGTAATGTCCATGTTGCAGGATCCTTGCCATCAGACTTCCTCATATCAATTTTTGGAATATGTGTTGTGGGGAAAAATTCCTATGCAGGACGATCCTATCCACCTAAGGTGTGACAACGCCTTAGCAACAAACGAATACAGCTATTATGATTTCTTCCTTTATGAAATGTGAAAGAGGGGATATTGGTAGACTTACCGTTGTCTTCCGGTTGTCCCTCGATCTAGATCCTCTTCTCTTTGTGTGTCCACAGCTACTTGCCTCCTCACTTGCTCAAGAGAATAGCTACTTGAATCCCACGAGGTCACAAGAGAACAGCTACCTGTGACAAGAGAACAGCTACTTGCGACAAGAGAAGAACACAATACAAAGGCAAATATACATATTCATAAATGATTCAGGATTAGGAGTAAATCAAATACACTAATGCAATCATACAAAATACACCAGCATATAGGAAAGAATCAAGATAGCTTTATTGATAAGTAACAGGGTTCAGGAAGAGATACAACCCATAGGGCTCCAATCCAGCATCTCCTTCCCAGCAGAACGGAATTCCTTCTTCAGCTCCCTTCAAAGAATTAAACACCCAATGTTTCCAACCACAAACCAATAGCAATTCTTTGCAATCACCAAATTCTAGCTTATTCTGGATCATGTCAACTGCTCGACTGAGCATCTGCGCTGAATTTCAACTGCTACACTGGCTACCTGCGTTGAATGTCAACTCCAACACTAGCTACCTGCGCTGAGCGAGTTTGGACATGTGGCAGAGTCATTCCTCAAGGTGTCAATGCCCAAGAAGCTTCCAAAATGACACTTGCATCAAGGAATTCGACTGGTGATGAGTAAGAGGTTCCAAATCTCCAAGTGGGGAAAAATGCCTATGCAGGATGATCCTATCCACCTAAGGTGTGACAGCGCCTTAGCAGCAAACGAATACATCTATTATGATTTCTTCCTTTATGAAATGTGAAAGAGGGGAGATTAGCAGACTTACCGTTATATTCCGGTTGTCCCTCGATCTAGATCCTCTTCTCTTTGTGTGTCCACAGCTACTTGTCTCCTCACTTGCTCAAGAGAACAGCTACTTGAATCCCACGAGATCACAAGAGAACAGCTACCTGTGACAAGAGAACAGCTACTTGCGACAAGAGAAGAACACAATGCAAAGGCAAATATACATATTCATAAATGATTCAGGATTAGAGGTAAATCAAATACACTAATGCAATCATACAAAATACACCAGCATATAGGAAAGAATCAAGATAGCTTTATTGATAAGTAACAGGGTTCAGGAAGAGATACAACCCATAGGGCTCCAATCCAGCATCTCCTTCCCAGCAGAATGGAATTCCTTCTTCAGCTCCCTTCAAAGCATTAAGCACCCAATGTTTCCAGCCAGCTTGAGATCTGACTAGTATCCTCTCCCTCTCTCAGTTCTTGAGTCCACTTGGAGGTTCTTGCTTCCACTTGGAGATTTGGAACCTCTTACTCATCACCAATCGAATTCCTTGATGCAAGTGTCATTTTGGAAGCTTCCTGGGCATTGACACCTTGAGGAATGACTCTGCCACATGTCCAAACTCGCTCAGCGTAGGTAGCTAGTGTTGGAGTTGACATTCAACGCAGGTAGCCAGTGTAGCAGTTGACATTTAGCGCAGATGCTCAGTGGAGCAGTTGACATGATCCAGAATTGGCTTGTTTTTTAGTGTTTTCAGGTGGAGAACTTCTGTGAATTGTTGTGGTTAGTTGGCCTTGTTCCTCTAGGGGTAGGAACAACATGTTTAGGGACTTTGGATCCCTGAGATTATGGACATTTCATGCTCAATGCTGTAAGGCACAAAAATGTCTATAACAGTTGCCCCCTAAAGTATGAGGCCATTTATCGGGTGAAATGCTTTATCCAGGAGGGTCCGAATTTCATCCATCTGCTGGGAGGAGACCTGTAATAAGATACAATACAATTCATTATGATTCATACTGCTTTCATGATCTAGCTGAGGCGGGCATTCCCATGCTCAGCTTTATAAATTCATTTTCGTACATAGAACAGACGATCGTCTGATGGTAGACTGATAATTTTGGCGAAATTATCATCCTTTGAGTAGGATGATCATCTGCTGCAACGATGTACATTTCAAATGTCTTTATTTGTCCTAAATATATATCGCAGCCCGGATGGATGAAACTAGATCCGGGGTCTTCAAACTAGTTCGATCTTCACTCTAAGTACAAGTCGATCCATGTGAGAATTGCGCTGAAGTCGAACATGGAAAGACATCGCTTGATTACCGGTCGATGATGTAAACCGTTAACAAGCGCGAGAGGAATCACCGATAATGATAATGACCCTCAAGGTACTGCAGTACAATTCACGTGGTGTGAATAAAGGACTCGGCATCGAACACCACGCAAAATCTTCTGGTCGAAGGTCATTGATGTATACCTGTCGCCAGAAGTGAGAAACTTGCCATTGAGGCATGCAAGCTTCAAGGTACTGAAGGGGTTGTTCCTAGATCAACTTCTTGGATAATGAGCTGATGTCGACAAGAAGCGATCCGTCACAGGAGGGCCTTAATGAATCCCACATCAGTGACACGGAACGGAGCTAATGATTTTAATGGAGGTGAAAACGATCTGTGACATATGATTCAGGGTGGCGGTCATGAATGGATGAAGGATAATGTATGGCAGTGGATGGGACCCGGTTGACTCTTTCTGAACGACTTCTCTTGAACATATGGCGACACTGATGCGATGGATTGGTAGCATTACCCCAAATATGGATGGTATGGCGAGACCATGGTGATGTGACCGGTGAATGAAACAACCCAACCCGAATGTGGTACGGAGGAAAAGTGTCATGTTCAATAGCGACCTACTACCATCAAAGTTTTCTTGATTTTTCCCAATTTTTCCCCAGTCATTGCTGACCAGTACCTCTTTATTTTTGTCAAGCTTGAGGAGGATAACATATGCTTGTTCTATAACCTGCCCTTCGGGCAAGCCCATCGCTATGTTTTAACGAGCTTAGCAATAGTGAAACTCGTTCTCGTCTAAAGACAAGTTTGTCGCTATTTAATAATTTTAACGAGTTTAACGACAAGGATGAGTTTTCGATAATTTTAATGAGCCGAATAAAACAAGCGCTCAACCTTTTTGTGCAATAATCCCTCAGGTCCAAAAAGATTAAAATCTAGAGGAGGGATGGCTCTTCCTGTCCTTTAACGAGCTGGAAGGCCAAAACTCGGCAATCTTTTCATATTTTACGAGTCAATTGAAAAGAGCTTAAAGAAGACTCGTCTTTTGAGGAACGAGTGATAAACAGGGATAGCAGCTGATTCCAGGTACAGGTTGGAATTTTCCAATCACGGCAGTGTCACAAGGATGGCTAGGTGAAATCACTCTTCGCAGCTGTTCCTCAAAATGGGTAAACAATCATATGGAGGTGAACGATCGGCCAAATGAAAAGTGGAGGTGGCAGGTGCAAACACGACCAAGGCTTTAACGGTTGATAAATTTCATTCACAGTGGTTATTTACCGGGATAGGTTCATTTTTTAGTTAAAAATGAGCTTAAACACTGGAGGAAACTCTGCTCACTGCTTATATTTATTTTTTAACGAGCATGAAGACCGCGTTAAAACTGCTCGGATCTTGCGTTTATTTTTTAACGAGCATGAACTTTATGCTAAAACTGCTCGATTATATGGTCAAATTTCGATTTTTACCATAACTAGCTTTTCTATTTTCAAGGATAGTACTGCATTCTTAATTGCTGCATCAAACTTAGTTAGAAATGAATAACATTTGCATGAAAATGAGATTATAACCCTAATATTTCGCTTTGAACTTCGTAAAAAGCCATTAAAAGGTGTTTTTACCTCTCATTTTACCGTTTCATTTGAACTTGGTTTGTTGGAGCTCTGGAGGTGCCTCTTCCCCCTTGATTTTCACCAGCTGATTCCGGGAGATTCTGCGACGATTTTCAGCGCCGTCTGGACCAGGTAGGAGCTAAACCCTAGCTCTTTCTTTTCATGGTTTCCTTTTTCAATTTTGTGCCCGTTTTCCTGTCCCCATGAGCCCCTGGGGTTTTGCTAGGGCGCTTTGGCATCAGCGCAGGTAGTCCATTCGAAACCTGCACTGAATGTCAAGCTGCCTTAAGGCAGTTTGACCTTCAACGCAGGTAGGACACTTGCCAACTGCGTTGATCTCAAAAAAACAGTTCTATGCACAGTTTTTTGATGAAATTTTTCCAAATTTTCATCAAATTCAGGAACTTACTCTTTCTCTTGTTTGTTTTGCAGGGATCTTTGAGCAAAATGTCCCTTACATGGCGAGAACGAGAACATGAAGAGGAGGACATGATTGCCCTCCATGACTCTGTCACGGTGAACGCGCTGCGGAACTGTGGCCTGCTGAAGTTTTTCCGTATCTCTAGCATGAGAGCACAGATCTCTTTACTGTAGTATATGCTTGATGCTTGGGATCCTATCAACCAAGTATTCCAGATTAGGGGAAAATCCATCCCCTTGACCATAGAGGACATTTACTTCTTGACTAGGTTGTCAAGGCGGGGTGCCCCCATTTCTTTGTCAGGTTCGGCCCGGGGGAACGACTCCGTGAGAGATTATGTCCGTCAGTATTGCAGGGAAAGTTCCCAGCCGAGCAGAGACGGCAAGGTTGTTATCCGTGAGATCACTGACAGGTCTCTCAGGTCCATTCTGTATACTATTGGTAGGATGGCCGGTAGTGCATCTCTACATGTTGCCAACAGATCTTATGTGCAGCATGCCTTGGAGTGTCTCCAACCGAAGGTATTCAACTGGTGTGATGCAGTACTTGTTTAGATGAAAATTCAATTGACCAAGGTAAAGGACGGGAAGCTGAAGAACTTTGGGTATGGTTCTATTTTGACTGCCTTTGCCTTGGAGAAAATACCACTGATGTAGCCTCAGTATATCGCACTCGACTTGCCTTCTCCTACCGAGCCACGCATGCAGAGATGGGTTGATCACATGTCTAGGCATGCTGGTCAATCTCAGATTACTTCCAATGATACCTTCTTCAGGTGGTTCGAGCGCCAGGAGATGGTCTATTCTGAGTATCCATATGTTGGTATGGACTTCCGAGGTGATCCGGACTTGGTACTGCCGGATGGCGAACAATGGGGTGCTATAGGTAAAATCTTTGACCATATTACTGTTTACTGTTCTTATTTATAATGTCCTTGTGCTTTATTCTATCAAGACATTAATCAAACTCATGTGTGCATGCAGATGTTGGTCCTGTTCGTCCAACAGCTCGCCCGAAAGCGCCAGTTGCTGCCCCAGTAGGGGAGACTGCTGGGAGAGTTATTCTCCGTGATCTTGATGTGGCAGAGATTCTTATAGCTGTGCAGGAGCAGGTTGAGAGCCTTACTCTCGGCATTCCCGATGTGAGGATTGATGAGCTACCTTTACAGTTGCAGCGCCATACTACTGGTGTGCCTAGACTATGGACTCATCTCTTGCGTATGATTGCACAGGCCGTGACGTGCTATCATGAGCATCACTAGGCTAGGGTGCCCCCTAGCATTTTTGAGTTTTGGGTCATCTGAACGATTTTTGTCTTGGTTACAAAACATTATGTATGAACGATAAACAGCTTATATATATATTTTGATCTTCGGGATTTATTTTGGTTGAGTTATATGATCCATATGTACAACATTGATGATGTGTCTCTTTTTATAAATGTCGCAAATGTCTGTCTAACACATAGCTTGCTAATGAGTCGGTTAATGTGTTTAAGTTTATGGAAATATGCTGGTATTGAATTGAATCAAATCGTCTTTCCAAAATCTTAACCCTTAGGAAGATGCGATAAATAGCTGGATTGCGAACGGAATATATGCCATTGAGTTGTAGTATCACAAGCTGTGAGTCTAGCCTGACAATTAGTCGGCGTATGCCACAGGTGATGGCATGAGAGAGTAGTTCTATCAACGCGCTATACTCAGCAATGTTATTCGTTGATTGCCCAATACACACACCTCTGAAACTTACTAACTCGCCGCTTGGATAAAAAATGGCCCAGGCTGCGGAGGATAGGTTCCGCGAACTACGACTCGCTCCGTCGGCATATCCAACACATGTATCCAGAAGGTTTGACATCTGCAATAAATGTAAAAAGGTGGATCACTTGACCAAAACAAACACTTTAGCGAAAACAAAATACAACAAAAGCATACAGGTTACTATTTAAGCATAGTAACGCTTGAGGTACAACCCATTACGGGGTTGCGCCAGTGGGATTCCGTCATAATCCATTAACTCGTAGGCTCCTTTTGCTAACACCCTTTTAACAATATAGGGGCCCATCCATAAGGAATTAAATTTACCTGCTCCCAATTTATCGGATTCTTGGTCATAAAGCAAGACCAAGTCACCTTCTGAGAAGACACGGGGTTTGACATTTTTGTCGAACTGCGCCTTGACTCGTTTCTTATGGGCTTCGTTAGCCAAAGCGGCGTCACGAAGGGTTTCATCCAATTGGATTAATTCCAAGAAACGAGCCTCTTCTTCCGAAGTTCCGGGGAGGAGATCAATTGCGAGTTTAAGCGACGAAATTTCGCACTGGATTGGCAAGACTGCTTCCAGGCCATACACCAGTTGGAAAGGTGTGAACCCGGTCGCGTTCTTTACCGACGTTCGGTAAGCCCACAAGGCTGAGTACAGGATTAGGTGCCACCTTCTTTTATGAACCCCGATCATCCTTTGCAACATACGCTTCAGGACCTTGTTGATTGCTTCAACTTGTCCGTTGTCTTGCGGATAATACGGGGTAGAGCTGTCGTGAGATAGCCCTAGCTTGGCAGCTAATTCGACCATCATGTGATTGCGAAAATGTGACCCATGATCTGTAACTATAGCCTGTGGTACGCCGAACCTGGCGACTACATGATTGAAAAAGAAAAGGGCAGCTGTTTCACCAGTGTTATCCAATGTAGGCATCGCCTCGGCCCATTTGGTACAATAGTCAACAACGACTATAATATACCCATGCCCCCCGTTCGAGGTGGGGTTACATTGCATGAAATCGATGCCCCACTTGGTGAAAGGCCCAACAACAATTATCGGCTGTAAAGGTGTGGGTGGTCTTCTGGTTTTGCTATCGAAAATTTGACAAGCATGGCAACTTCTGACTGTGGTTATGCAATCTTTGAACATGGTTGGCCAGAAGTATCTTGCTCGTAAGATTTTCTGTGTTGTTTCATATCCAGATTGATGCCCCCCACACGCGCCTGAATGACACTCATTCAGGGCTCTTTCGGCCTCCTCATGGGTAAGGCACCTCCTCAGGACTGTATCGATACCACGATGGTAAAGCGTATCACCGACGATCATGTAGTCTTTAGCTTGGTATCGTATACGTTTCTGTTCTGAGTGAGAGGTGTTAGGCCTGAATTTTTGGGTTTGGAGATAAATTATGATATCTCCATACCACTCATTGCTTGTAGATATCAGAAACAAACTTTCGTCCACGATTGACTCTTCTGATGTTTCATCGTTGGACGACGATGGGAGATCGCACAACAATTCTGCGAAAACTAGAGCTTTCTTTGATTTGGATTTTACAAATTCCAGATCAAACTCTTGAAGGGTCGCTATCCATTTTGAATATTTGCCCCCCAGCAACTGTCGTGACAGTATATAAGTCATGGGGTTGCAATTTGATAAAATGGTAGTTTTCCGAAAGAGGACATAATAAGAATATTTACTTTCTGTATCGTTTAAGTTTTTACTTAAATAATATATAGGATGTTCAATTCCATCGACTTCTTGAACTAAAACCATCGCAATGGTCGTATCTGCTGCAGCCAGATACATGTTAAAATCTCTTTGATAGTCCGGGGCGTACATTAATGATGCTTTTACTAGACAATCTTTCAGAGCATCAAAGGAAGCTTGCGCCACCTGGTCCCAGACAAAAGGTACATCCTTTTTCAAAAGACGAGTATAACCTTTAGCAAGTTCTGCATAATTTGGAATGAACCTCCTCAGAAAGTTTGCTTTCCCTTGGAGTTTCTGAATCTGAAGCAAATTTGAAGGTGGAGGCAAATTAATGATTGCTTGAACCTTGCAAGGGTCGAGACGAATCCCATCCTTAGAGACTACAAAGCCAAGTAAACGACCAGAACCAACGCAAAACACACATTTGTGCGGATTAAGTCTTATCTTGTAGTGTCGGCAACG
The DNA here is from genome assembly GCA_031772625.1 of Pinus tabuliformis. Classification (NCBI taxonomy): domain Eukaryota; kingdom Viridiplantae; phylum Streptophyta; class Pinopsida; order Pinales; family Pinaceae; genus Pinus; species Pinus tabuliformis. The sequence continues at coordinate 258,675,852 of CM062819.1, read as the reverse complement.
TAGAAATATCGCTCTTAAATGCTGCGGATGATCAGTCCGCTTTCGCGAATGAGCCGGAAGGTCGTCGAGATATGGTTGAACTATGTTCTTGATGTCATGGAAGGCATAATTCATTGCCCTCTGAAACGTCGCCCCTGCGTTCTTTAAACCAAAGGGTAATTTTTGATAAGCGAATGTGCCCCACGGACAGATGAATGCAGTCTTTGACTGGTCCTGTGGGCGGATATTTATTTGATTATACCCGAAGAATCCATCCATAAATGAAAAGATTTCACATCCGGCGCATTCATCAATTATCTGGTCGATGAAGGGTGTAGGGTAGTTGTCCTTCGGACAAGCTTGGTTTACATCCCTATAATCGACACACACTCTAATTGTTCCTTGTTTCTTCATAACAGGGACAATATTCGATACCTAATCAGTTAGAGGAACTGGGTAGATGAATCCAGCATGGAGAAGTTTTTCAACTTCTGCCTTAATAGCCGTAGCTTTCTTGGGGTGCACCTGCCGAAGCCGTTGTCTTACTAGTTTGACATCAGGATACATTTTAATTTCATGTTCAACGATACTCGAGTCTATGCCTGGCATTTCATCATATGACCAAGCAAATACATCTCTGAATTCGCGAAAAAGAGCGTTATATATTTCTAGTTCTGAAGGGGAACAACCTTTGCTGACATAAATATTCTCTACAACATTTGTTTTAGTCGAGATATTTATGGCTATAGTCTCTTCAATATTGGATAAGTTTCGCTCGGAATCCACCATATTTACAGTATTTGATAGGAATTCAAAAACTGAAGGGTGATAAAGGTCATGTTGAGTATCTTCTTCATATTCTGGAAGAAGGGAACGATGGTGGTAATCATTCCATGGTGCCCCCTCAATCAACATTGATTGTAAGATTCCTTCTTCAGTCCCAAGTACTCTCGACCAAGGATCTAATGGGGTACCATATTCTCTAGACCTATCTACCCAAACGCTTGACGAGCGTTGATTTGGGTTCGCCTCCCACGCCCGAAACATTGATTGCTACAATATTTCTATAGGGCTTCGGGGCAAAACCATTGCATGATCCATGTTGACATCGTCTCTTGCGACCTTCATAGAAGATATCATGTTGCAGGTTGCTACTAACGCAATATTTCCTATATATATAGGAGGTGGAAGCGCGAAAGTTCCCATCATTGTGGGGTCTTTCAGTAGGCCTACTCCGATTTCTTGTAGCGAATAGTTGCTCTCATGGATCATGGGAATGCTTCCTGTAACTTGTGAACCATTAGGGAGGAAGTTCTGTTGGTCGACGACCGTAATCCCTCCTTCAAACGGGAATGCGATCTTCCTAAAATAAGTCGACACAACAGCTGCCATGGCATATATCCATGGTCTTCCTAGTAGGATGTTATAGTCAAGATTCCCATCGATGACCTCAACATCAATTTCCACTGTTTTTCCTCCTAGTTCAACCTTCAAGTTATTTAGGATGCCGTACGGGGTGTACGTCCTTCCGTCAAATGCTTTTAGTGTCGTCGAAGATCGCGACAAGGTTGGAGATCCTAAAGTTTTCCAGCAACTCATCGACATAATACATGTAGATGCCCCCTCATCAATAATTGTTCGGTGAATAGTTTTGTTGAGGGCTTTCACTTGAATAAGGAAAGCTAGTTGAGTTGGTAACTGAGGATCGTATCCTTTGTGATCAAAGGATACAAGATTGGAATCCTTAGGATCAACCCCACCAATAGCTGATAACAAAGCCTGCCTTTGGGATGGGCAATTTTGTAGTACTTCAAGAGTCGACATAGCGGATGGCGATTGGGCCAAATCTTCCACTATATTATAATGCTGCGCCGCTCTGGCGTGAGGATTAAATGTCGACTTGTGTACTACTCCCTTTGGCGGTTTTATTGTTAATTCAGGAATGATGGGCGGTACAACTTCTGTCGAAGTTGTTGTCGAACTACTTGGTTGATCTTTACCTTTGTCGTTCGACAGCTGCGGATTCCCGTAATCTTTGTTCCTTGTTGAAATCAAAGCATCATTCTGCTGTTTTGAAACCGACAACATAAGCACTTGCGACGGGGAAGCATTTCCACTATCAACCAGATTTTGACCTAGATTGGGAAATGGATCAGTTAACACAGCTGGATTTTTTGGACTCTTAAAGAATCTTTTTAACTCAGCTTTGTACGGACAATTTGCTGTCCGATGATCCTCCTCATCACATATTAGACATGGATATTTCCTATTTCCAGGAGGGTTCGAAGAATTCTTTCCAGGAGATGACTCACCCTGTTTCTTCTTCTTCCCTTTGTTTTGCTTCTTCTTGCTTCCTGGTTGATTGGTTTCTTTACCTTTATCTGCTGATACGGCATTTACTTCCGAAGCAAGAATTTCTTCTTTTGCATTTTTATCCGAATTCTTACGGGCTTTCTTAGACGAAGCCTTTATCGATTTCGCGTTTGCCGTGCCAATCACGCCATCACCGGCATGAGAGTCACTATTGGATTTAGGAGGAGGAGGAATTGAAAATTTCGGTCTAGGGGCGTCAGGTATTTTGTCGTAGAACGTGCCAGACTGAGTATAAACTAAGTCTAGATACTGTGCACGAGCGATAACTTGCTCCTCTGTTACGACCCCCCCCTTTGCCACATCTTCCGTTATAGCAGGAAGTAACAACTTTATAAACCATTCAGCTAACAGCTGATCGGGAACGTATGCTTTAACCATCCTACGACGACGACGCCATTCATGTATATGATCGGATATATGAGTAGCTGTTGTCTGTTTGAAGTTGGTTAATATTTCTATTCCCGTTTCATACCTTATCGGTAATTGAAAATGGGTTAAGAAAGTTGTGGCTAGGGAGCTAAAATTGTCGAAAGAGGCTCTAGGTAATTCAATATACCATTTAGCCGCTGGACCTGTCAATGTCCTCTGAAAAAGGTGAAGCCTTATCGAGTCATCGTTCAGGGTGTTCGACGAACACCACAGATGAAAAGTCATCACGTGATTCGATGGGTCTCCACCTGGATTTCCATTGAATTTAGGAATGTCAGATGGAAGTTTGTGAGGAATCGCTGGCCACCAAGGGGCATAAGCAATCGGATCGTTGGTTAATCGGTGTAAATCGGGTAACTCTAAAGTTGCCACGAATGGTAACTGTTGATTCAGGTTAGGCGAAGCATACCCAGGGTATGATGGAATCGCTTGAGCGGTGGGTCTTTGCATACCAGCATAATGTAATTGATGTTGGTATGACTGATACGGTTGGTGGACTTGACCACTGTTCGCAAAGATCTGTTGCTCAGAACCTTGGTACACTTGCTGGAATTGTGGTTGTTGGTATTGCACTAGCCACGGTTGTGAAGCCATGTTCTGTTGCGCTATGCTAACCGTTGGACCAAGGTGTGGGGTAATTGTACCCGTTTGGACCTGTGTCACCCCACCAGTTGGCGATTGTGGTTGTGACCCATGGTCAAGGGGCTGTTGCATTACAACCTGAGAAATCTGAGGTTGACATGCAACAGGCATCGCTTGAACTTGTGACACTGTTACAATAGCCGGTGTGGTTGGGATGTTCGTCATAGGTACACACTGTTGCATAGAATATACAACCCTTGGTTGTTGAGGTAGCATAGGTACCCAACCACTTGATGTAATTCCAGTATAACCTGAATATTGTTGTGAACTCCCGTATGGATACCCTCCCGGAGGGGGTAATGAAAGGGCATACTGCCCCCCATACGGTAGCAATCTGGAACTCAAGGGGATTGATTGTCCTTGGGGACTGGATTGCCCAAACTGACCTCCAAATGGATCAATCTGGCGAGTCTCAACATAAGAGTTGCCGGATATTATTCCGGATGAACAAACTGGAACAGACCACACTGTCGAAATAGTCCCTTGGTGGACTCCTTCTAGCTGTTGCGAGCTAGTCGGGACAGATGGTACGCCGGCAAACATTGTCGGAGTGACGGCAGGGGCTTCTGCTGTCGCTGTGTCGTTCGACACAGTCCTAGATGTTGACGGTTGTTCAAACATTTTGAGTCTATCCAATAGATTTCCTAGCAATTCTACAGGAACTTCCACTTGTGGTGGATTAACTTCTGACGAAGGAATTAGAGTGACCCCGACTCCAAAATGGGTTGGAGTACTTGCTTGCGGATCCTCTGCAATTTCCTCTATCGCAATCAAACCAGGTGGAAGAGGAAGACCGTCAGGTCCGTAAAATATTTCTGGTGCCGAAGAAGGGGTTGTTTCGACAGCGACAGTTGTTTGAGGAACAAAACTCTCTGGACCGGTTACAGATGGAACTGGTTCAGTTACACAAGTATTTGCCCCCAGACTGGGATCAGTATTACTGTCCCTCTGTGGCTGTTGAACTTCTTCTATAGAGGCAGGGTTTCCAGAAATGTTTGGAGTAACCGGAATCTCAGATGTTGTCGGAACACTTGTTCTAACTTTGATGGGAGATTTTGAACCGGTTAAACGAGTTCGCTTTGTCCGTACTGTTTTCGATTCCGGAGACAAAGACGGTTGACTCGTAAGCCTCTGCGAACGACGAGGTTTCAATTGACTTTCTTCCACGATTGCGGATTACTCGATCAACCAAAATAAAAAGGGGAAATTGGTGTTTCCGAATTGAATGAATTTTATTAGACGCTTTAGACACAACTTGCTTTTTCACTTTTAAAGAGTCGAGAAAAAGCTAAAGATGACTCTAGTCTCCTTCGATGTTTTAACGAGCCCGAAGTGACAAATTCTCGGATGGACTTTTTCTGTTATAGAGTCTGAAAAAGGCCAAAAGAAACTGCTCTGGAGATCTAGGCAGAGGGTGTGCCAAACTTTTCGCAAAACCACAGAATACTTTTTACGGTACGGGTGGTCGATCTTCGTGAATGCTGTGTTCACTGCATTGCGATCGGTAGGGCGGTCGACACGGCTTCCTAAGGATAAAAGATATATGCCTATAGGGGTCTCCCAATATATACGCGATGGTACGTGGGAGCACAAATCCGTACTAGCGCTACTGTCTCTCAGGAGGAATCACCCACCTTCTTCGAGATCGACAGTCACTAGGCTTAACGACGCCGGAACATGTCTCTAGCCTAGACCTCTATGTTGTGCGTTATGTTATAAAGCGTTGTTAGGTTCATTCAGTTTATTTTAGGTTGATCTTTTTAAAGTTTGCCTTTCAAGGTTCACCACGAGATGTATGATACAAATTCCTAAATGCAGTCTAAGATGATAAGCAAGCTTTATTATCTTTCAACTTTGAAAATCCTAGCTACTAAGGGAAAAGAAAAACACTGTCTTTTCTCAAAGAGCAATCAGCACACTCTAATGCACTTTCCCTAAATCCAACATGCAAACTATCAAATGCAAAATGCACAATGCAGGTGTTTGTTTTCCTCTTTCTTAGTATAAATGCCTACCAAGAAAGCTTTTTGCACAACTTTGAATTTGCTCTTAAAATGATCAATACAAACAAGTTCACTCTTTCGAAAACAACAAGGGTAGAAGAGATTACAATCACTTTGCTACTTTCGAAATAAAGACTTGTTTTGACACTTTGAAAAAGACAAATTCAAACCAATAAGCAAAAGTAAATCTATAATCAATCTGCAAACAACCAAGGAACTCTCTTCTAAGATTATAATCAAATATGAATCAAAGGCTACAGGATGACTACTTTACTTATGAAAAGGAAGAATGTAAATGACGTCACAAACACATAAAAACATTCACAATCTTTTTGTACAAAAAAGAGGTGGAATCTAAGCAAAGAAAAGGCTTATCAGACTGGTACCTATGCTGGTTAAAGGCTGCAAAAACAGAGATCAAAACAAGGCAACAGAGGACAAAGAACCCCAGCTGCACAAGGCCAAACTGGTTCAGCGCAGCCTCAACACTGAGGACTTGACATTCAGCGTAGGTAGCCCCTTCGAGACCTGCGTTGAAATGCAGTATGCCTTCATAGCAGTTGCGCTGAAAGAGAAACTCTCGTTTCCCTTGGGTTCTGGGTCATAAAATGCTCAAAAATCAATTGTTTCAGGCCAAATCAGAAACACAAGCAAGGTATAAATAGAGGGATGATTTGATAGGGTACTAAAGACTATCACAAGGATCATCAAATCATTTGTGGATCTAGTTTAGATCATAGACAAGTCCAACAACTGGATCAAAGCAGCAACTTTCTACTTTGCATCCGGGAAAGATGCAGTTCAGTAGTTGCTGTCAAGTCTATGAAGTAAACAAATGACGGAAACACAAATGAAATGAATAAACAAGTTCTCCCCAGCGGAGTCGCCAATTTTTTATGGGGAAAAATGCCTATGCAGGACGATCCTATCCACCTAAGGTGTGACAACGCCTTAGCAACAAACGAATACAGCTATTATGATTTCTTCCTTTATGAAATGTGAAAGAGGGGAGATTGGTAGACTTACCGTTGTCTTCCGGTTGTCCCTCGATCTAGATCCTCTTCTCTTTGTGTGTCCACAGCTACTTGTCTCCTCGCTTGCTCAAGAGAACAGCTACTTGAATCCCACGAGATCACAAGAGAACAACTACCTGTGACAAAAGAACAACTACTTGCGACAAGAGAAGAACACAATGCAAAGGCAAATATACATATTCATAAATGATTCAGGATTAGAGGTAAATCAAATACACTAACGCAATCATACAAAATACACCAGCATATAGGAAAGAATCAAGATCGCTTTATTGATAAGTAACAGGGTTCAGGAAGAGATACAACCCATAGGGCTCCAATCCAGCATCTCCTTCCCAGCAGAATGGAATTCCTTCTTCAGCTCCCTTCAAAGCATTAAGCACCCAATGTTTCCAGCCACAAACCAACAGCAATTCTTTGCAATCACAAAATTCCAGCCTCTAGATCCCATGGAGGTGAGATTCATATATAGATATTTGGAGAGAGGATGAGTCAGCTTGAGATCTGACTAGTGTCCTCTCCCTCTCTCCGTTCTTGAGTCCACTTGGAGGTTCTTGCTTCCACTTGGAGATTTGGAACCTCTTACTCATCACTAGTCGAATTCCTTGATGTAAGTGTCATTTTGGAAGCTTCCTGGGCATTGACACCTTGAGGAATGACTCTGCCACATGTCCAAACTCGCTCAGCGCAGGTAGCTAGTGTTGGAGTTGACATTCAATGCAGGTAGCCAGTGTAGCAGTTGACATTCAGCGCAGATGCTCAGTGGAGCAGTTGACATGATCCAAAATTAGCTTGTTTTTGAGTGTTTTCAGGTGGAGAACTTCTGTGAATTGCTGTGGTTAGTTGGCCTTGTTCCTCTAGGGGTAGGAACAACATGTTTAGGGACTTTGGATCCCTTAGATTATGGACATTTCATGCTCAATGCTGTAAGGCACAAAAATGTCTATAACAATATGGTGAGTCTTCGATCCAACATTAGAGTCTATGAAATCATGATTAACATTTCTTTTGTTTGCATCATGAGTTTCTTTCACTACCCTTTCACCATTAATAAGTATTTCTTGCAGAAAATTTGTCAAATTTGTCTTCAAATCTACCATGTCTGTCTTCAAATCTGTCTTAAAATCTATCTTAAAATCATCCATCTTAGCTTCCACACCATTCATATTAGCTTCCACACCCTTTATCTTAGATTCCATGCCATTTATCTTAGCTTCTGTTAACTTTTGTGAGAGTGACATTTGTTGCACTTGGTCTTGTAATTTTGATATATCATGTAGCATTTCTTCCTCTTCTACATGAGTCATGAGAGAGATTCTAGGTTGCTTACTAGGTGTTTGAATTTTCTTTCCTCTAGGCATCCGTTACCAATAATAATGCTCTACTATGCCCTTTGAATTCCTTCAAAATAATTTTTCAAACCAAGCTTAAGCAAAAATTTTAAAAAATCTACACACCTTTTTTCACTCTGTAGGAGCTCGATATTGCCTCTGATGTGTCTCTGTAATTTTGGATCATACAGTTTTGAAATTGTGACCTGCAGTAGCCCTCTGTGTCCTCTTTCCAATGCCACCAATCAGATCCAAATTGGATTCTCCAAGGAAGGGTTACACCAAATCTCCCACAATGACCTGATTATAGACTAGTTCAGTAGAGCGAAATTGTACGACATGCCACGTGTCCCTGTTTCGACTTTTGGCTCTGAGAAATATATACAAGAAACTAAAGTTTGTCCTCTTTTTGTACCTTCTTATGAAATTTCAATCCGATGCTCAGAGAGAAAGTTATGACGATTTTCCCCAGGTCACCTGTTTGGAATGTAATTCAAGAGTCTGCAAAAATACCAACTTCCTTAGATCATATCTTCGTAAATATAGCGCAAAAAAATCTGAAATTTGGACCCAAGGTTTAGTGCGATTTGTCTTAAATGTGTTTTTTTTTTGCTTTTGATACATCGCAAAAAAAGTTATAGTGAAAATGCCACGATGACCTATTTGGAGCAGCAAAACCCTAGAATCCAAAGCTCTGATACGAAATGTTATGAAACCAGCTCACAAAAAGATAGAAAAGATAGATCAACGCCTTAGAATTTAGCCTCTTCGAGAGGGAAACCTCCTTTACATTACACAAATGAATGATTCTTTGATGATCCTAATGACAAAACCTCCTTTCTATATATTGGAGTCTAAGGAGTCACAATATAACCCAGTCGACTTAACAATAATAATATAAAGGCACAAAAATAACAATAGACGGATTCTATGGGGCACAATAATAACAATATGGGGACAATAGGGGCACAACAATATTAATAAGGGATACAACTACAATAGTAATGGGGTAATCACTAGTATTATAGGGACCTAACAAGGAAAATTGCTAATCAAGATGTCTAGGACATATTAATATGGGGATGTTCCACAAGGGGAATTTTTAATGTAAGAGAAGCATACAAACAAGCAACAAAAGACACTCCAAACAACTACAGACCCATTTGGAGGAAGATATGGAAAGAAAATCTCTAGCTAAAGGTGGCTCTCTTTCTTTGGTTGGTGTGCAGAAAAATAATATTGACCTAGGATCAACTTAAAAAGAGAGGATTTCATGGACCATCTTGTTGTATTATGTGCAACATCCAATAAGAAACTGCAGAACATTTGTTGAACACATGCCCATAGTGGAGAAATTGTGGAGCAAGTTAGCTCTTCCCTCTGGACACCTAGATAGGGATCATCATAGTATTACCAAAAATATTAAAGCATGGAGAAAAGGGATGTTCTCAAGTCCAGTCCTCAATAAAGCATGGAGTTTGTTATCAGGCTTTCTCCTATGGGAAACATGGAAATAACACAACAAAAGAATATTCAAGGATCAATATTTAAACCTGGAAGGAATTTGGAAACGAATTATTCAGAATCTCAAAGAGACAAACCTAGCTGATCAATGACACCCATATGATTTGCAAGTCTTCCCCCAAGAGGCCTAAATTCTCAATCAATTAAATTTATCTCCTTAAATGATTTCTCCTTCTTCATGGAAGCTAATGTTATCTCCCAAATTATCTTCAACCCATTATTCATCCCATCCAGAGGGTTTTGTGAAACTCAACTTCGACAGAGCCTCCAAAGGCAATCCTAGGGATGCTAGGTATGGAGGAATTTTCTGATATTATCAAAATGAAATCAAGATCCTCTATGCTACATATTGTGGGAACACTAGCAACAATGAATCATAATTCAACACTTTAGAGAAAGGCTTTAATCATCATTGAAAGAGAAGGATACAAGAAATTGATGATAGAAGGGGATTCTCGCCTTGTGATTGAGGCCCTTAAAAAACTCAATCAAGGTTCTAACAATGAAAATATCATTCATAATTGGAGAACTAATTGATTGATCTATAATATCTACAACCTCATCACTGGGTTTGATTACATAATTTCGTCCCATGTTAGACGAGAAGGTAATAGGGAAACATATTTTCTGGATAATTAGGGACTCAAAAACATTAGAAGGATGTTGGGCCGACCATGACACACAATAGAAAACAATCAAGATTTGGATCAATTGAAACAGTTCTTGACAAAAGATGCTAGTGACAACAAACTTCAAAAACAATATTTGAATATGAGACCCCCATTATAGGTGAGAGCTGGTGTAGTGGTCTCAGTGGGATCTAAACCAAGTATGGTGTAATATTAAGGCACAATGAGAGGTGGTCGGACGATGGCCTACATTTATTTCCCTACATGTGTAAGGTAGAAATGAACGTGGTAAGGCGTATTGTGAGGTGCTAGTTTCAATTAGTAAGTTTGTCTTTAAGGTTTCGCTCTAGAATCACAGTTTGTTTGATTGTTGTGTTTAAGTGTCTCCTCCAGGTTCCAAGGGTTGCTCTGGAATGGTGATTTTTGCGCATCATTGTCTCCTAGTTTGTAAGTGTTTGGTGCAGGGATACATCAATTCTGACTTGATAAAGTGTTTGTGCCTATCTATCCCTGTACGAGCTACTCGATAGTTCGAATGAGCTTTTGGACAATAGGTGCTATAATTCTTAGGATTTGGTTTAGTATGCCCTCTTGTGGTTCACAAGTTAGCCCTATGGCTCGACCCTCCTCTCACAAAGGGAACGCGGGACCGGGGGCGGGGTTCAGGCTTAGAGCCAAAGATAAGGTCAAGGGAATGGTGTTGGGAAAGCATAGCCTCTGAAACTCAGGGGTTAAGGGCACTGTGGTATTATTAGTAAGACCCAGGAAGTCACTTAGGTTTAACATATTAAAATGCCTCCGCCTGTCTGATAGTTGATTTCAGGTTGGGAATCAGAGTTAAAGAAGTAGGTCGAGAACACCAATGTGGACTTGGAGGAATGAAAATCTTTGGTTTAGTATCCTAGTAACTCTCGAGACAGATATCCTTATTTCCAGTAGAAAGTTTATTTATACTAGATTATGAATAATATAGTGGAAAATGCAATAACATCCATTTATGTTGGTCCATCCAAACCTGATACATACCTTGAAGAAATTTACACGAAATTTCAACTGATGCAGTGTCAAATTCAACTCCAAAATGCTCGTCTCAGTCAGATTGAGAAGCACATCCCTTTCCTTCCTCAGATAAAATTATTGGATTCTAGTGCCAAAGATATGACACCTATTGACTCCTCTCATGAATAATTTCTTTATTAGCATGGTGATGTTTTATTAAAATTTTGAGAAGTTTTCATGATGACTTTAAAGTCTTTCAGTTTTTGTTTTAGGTATATAGCTATTAGGACAATTAAGGATTTTCAGACTTATATTGCAATATTAAACAATTTGAGAATCTTTAAATTTTGGATGACTTATAATGCAATTAAATGGCTAATAGACCTAGTTTCCCAGTGAGCAGTTGAAGCCAACTAACACCGTTGGATGTGTATGTTTACCTTGTTTTTTGAAATGGAATAGAAATGATCTGCCAAGCTTACAAACAAAAAAATATTACATGTTTGTATGTTCACACACACACACACACACACACACACATATGTACATGTCAACTCCATATTAGAAAATGAATGAATTACAAAGTTTAAAATTATTTCTCATTATATATAATACATATTAAATTTATTTTTGGTTATTAATACTTTTAAAATAATTATGTCAACTTCATATAAATAATGCATTAAATTACACATCCATTACAATAACAAAATTAAAATATAATAAAAAATATAATTTAAAATTCTTTGTTTCTTTTTATATAAACCTGATATAAAAATATAAAACTATGCTATTTAATATGAACATTAAAATATTTTATTTGTGACTAAGAGTAAAATATTTGTTTTAACTTACTACATGTCAATTAAATATAGAATGAATTACATATCATGTGATATATATTATACAAGTCAACTCCATATTAAGTAGTGAAAAAGTACATCTTCTTTTTCTTCTTCTTCTTCTTCTTATTATTATTTTACATTTTCAATTACTTTATCTCTATATAAAGTCGATGTAAGATTAAGGTGAAAATCGAAGTTTGCATCTCTAAAGATTTGATTCTTTTATATCTCTGGGTATTTGATTCTTATTCATTCTTGGTAGATTTAGAGCTAAGATATACAAATTTTAAATGTTACCCTTTTGGATGGGACTTTCTCTTAAGACCAACTAATAATGTTTGAAAAGTAGCCATTGTTGGGAGTGTGAGGTCCACATATCTCTAACTAACCACACATACATAATAATGTCAATAAGATTTATACTTGTGTGGAAAGGTTATTATTAAACCCTTCCACCTACCTTAAATCCAAGCAATTGAGTTTAACATATACTTGATATATAACCTAATATCTAAAAAAATATACGAATTAAAAAATATATGTAAAAGTTAAATTTATTTCACACGCGCATCCATCAAATACCAAATACAAAACCATCAAATTTCATTAAATATTAGTTATTTTTATTATTTAGTAGATAAAATTAAATAATTGAAAAACTTACCCTTTAAGAAATTAAATTCTTTAATCATATTCAATAAAATCCTTTTTTTTTTAATATTTATTAATCATTTTATTTTATAAATAATTAATAATTCAATTATTTTCATATACATGGTTTATGCTAATATTATTATAACTTTAAATATTATTAAATTTTAAATTAAAGGTATTCCATGTTATATGTGCACGATAATAATTATGAATTATATATTATAAAAATTCAAATTCAACATCAAACACATAGAAAAATGTTATGAAACTAGCTCACAAAAAGATAGAAAAGATAGATCAACGCCTTAGAATTCAGCCTCTTTGAGGGGGCAACCTCCTTTACATTACATAAATGAACAATTGTTGGATGATTCAAATGAAAAAACCTCCTTTCTATATATAGGAGTCTAAGGAGTCACAATATAACCCAGCTGACCTAACAATAATAATATAAAGCCACAAAAATAACAATAGAGGGATTCGATGGGGCACAGAAATAACAATATGGGCACAACAATATTAATAAGGGATACAATTACAATAGTTAATGGGGTAATCACTAGTATTATAGGGACCTAACATGCCCCTCTCCTTCAAAAAAGTGTTGTCCTCAACGCTTGAGTAGTTCTGGATGCTTTTGTATAAAATTTTCATCCTCCCATGTGGAATCTTTAGCGGATAAGTTCTTCCACTTGATAAGATACTTCGAAATTTATCGATTTCGTAGCTGTCGAGTTCTTGTTTTTGTGACTGTTTTTGGTTCCAATATAATTTTTCCTTCCTCATCAAGTTCTGGCAATATTGTTTGAACTGGGAGCTTGTCGCCTATAACCTTCTTTAAACATGAAACATGGAAAACTGGGTGCAATCGAGAAGTTGCAGGAAGCTCCAATTTGTAAGCCATAGTACTAATCTTTTGCAACACCTTGTATGGACCATAATACTTTGGTGATAATTTATTATCCTTCTTATCTTGCTTGAGGGACATTTTCTTATATGGTTGTAGCCGTAGGAATACCCAATCACCTACATCAAAACTTCTCTCGCTGCGATGTTGATCTGCCTGTTGTTTCATTCTATTATGTGCCAACACGAGGTTATACTTTAAGAGTTGGAGGAATTGTTGTTGATGTTCGATGTGATGTTCCACTGCTTGAACCTTAGAATTTTCTCTTAAATATGATGTGATGGATGGTGGCTGATATCCATAAAGTGCCATAAATAGGGTCATTTTTGTTGTTGTATGGAAGGAAGTGTTATACCACCATTCAGCCATAGGCAACCATTTGATCCATTGTGTCTGTTTATCAGATACAAAGCAACGAAGATATCATTCCAAACATTTGTTTACTATCTCAATTTGCCCATCAGATTGAAGATGATAAGATGAGCTATGAGCTAACTGAGTACTAAGACAAGAAAATAATTCTGTCCAAAAATTTCCAGTGAAAATGGGATCTCTATCACTTACAATAATCTTTGGGCTTCCATATAGCTTTTGAATTGTTTCCATAAATGCAATAGAAACTTTACTGGCTTTAAATGGATGTGATAATGCACAAAAGTGTGCATACTTGGTAAGTCTGTCAACTACCACCATGATGACACTCTTTCCCTCAGACTTGGGTAAACCTGTGATAAAATCCATCGAAATCTCCTCCCAAGGTTGGCTTGGAATGGATAAAGGTTGTAATAGACCCAGTGTCTTAATTGTTTCAACTTTATTTTGTTGGCAAACCAAACATTCTGCCACAAAATTTTGAATATTTGATTTAAGGCCATCCCAAAAAAATTCCTTCTTAACCCTGTGGTAAGTTTTTAAAAATCCTGAGTGCCCTCCTAAGGGAGAAGTGTGCAATTCCATAAGAATCTTTTGTTTTAGTTGGGAATTCTTATAGAGGTATAAGTGATCTTTGTACCATAATAAATCATTTTTCCAGCTAAATGTATCAAATGTACTGGAATCTTGTTGTAATTTTCGAATAAGTGCCCACACTTCTTCATCATTCTTCCATTCCTCCCTTGCTTCATTTCTCCAATCTGGTTGGATAATAGAAATGGCGCACAACAATGCTTCCACATCCTCATCCTTTATTAAGAGTGCATCTGCCACCACATTTTGCTTCCCTTTTTTGTATATGATTTCAAAGTCATAACCCAACATCTTTGTGACCCACTTTTGTTGCTCTTCAGAGGATAATCTTTGTTCTAAAAAGTGTTTAAGGCTATCATGATCTGTTTTTACTTTGAAGTGTCTTCCCATTAGGTAGGGTCGCCATTTCTTAAGTGCATGGAGTATTGCCAACATTTCCTTCTCATAAATAGCTTTGTGTAAAAACTTTCCCTTGATTGGATGACTTTCAAAAGTAATGGGTCTTTCATCTTGCATTAAAACAGCACCAATTCCATTTCCTGAAGCATCACCTTCCACAATAAAGGTTTTTGTGAAGTCTGGTGTAGCTAAGACCTGTGCTTGGCACATTGCCTCTTTAAGATGTTCGAAGGCCTTTGTTGCTTCTGGAGTCCGTGAAAATGCATCTTTCTTCAATAATGTTGTTAGAGGTGCTACTATTCTCCCATAATTTAACAAACTTCCGATAATACTCTGTCAACCCGAGAAATCCTTGCAGATGCTTTATGGATGTGGGGATTTTCCATTCCTTAATGGCTTTAATTTTGCTAGGGTCTACCTTAAATCCTTCATGAGATACAATATGACCCAGATATTCCACCTCTTGTACTCCAAAGAAGCGTTTGGATCTTTTTGCATATAATTGTTTCTCCTCCAATAGTTGTAGCACCCTGTCAACATGTTCAACATGATCCTTCCAAGACTTGTTGTAGATTAGTATATCATCAAAAAATGCTAACAAAAATTCTCTAAGGAAGGGTTTAAAAATGGAATTTATCAAACCTTGAAATGTAGAAGGTGCATTGGTAAGGCCAAAAGGCATGACGAAAAATTCATAATGACCCTCATGAGTTCTAAATGCTTTTTTCAGAATGCCTTCAGTCTTCATTTTGATTTGATGATATCCTGAACGAAGATCCAACTTGGTGAAGTAAATTGATCCATGCAATTCATCCAGTAATTCATCAATGACAGGAATGGGAAACTTATCTTTAATAGTGAGCTTGTTGAGCTCCCTACAATCCGGACACATGCGCCATGATCCATCCTTCTTGTGCATCAATACTACTAGAGTAGAGAAAGAAATTTGACTAGGTTGAAGTATACCTGCCTCTAGCATTTCTGCAACCATACATTCAATTTCACTCTTTTGGGCATAGGGATATCTGTACGGCCTGATGTTTGGAGGAACACTTCCTGGAATTAGACGAATAGAATGATCATGATCAAAAATAGGTGGGAGAACTTTGGGAGTCTCAAATACCTTGGAATGATTGTCCAAGACTTTTTGGAGATCTGGAGAAATAGATGATTCCAATGTGGAAACATCTAGCGAACATACTTGTTCAATTACACCTCTTTGTTCCTTTTTTAGAAGATTTGTCATACCGTTAGAGCTGATTATCTTTCCCAGTTTCCCTACAATACCCCTTAATTCAACTTTGTTTCCTTCCACAGAATATTTGATGAAAAGTTCTTGAAAATTAAAAACTATTGTACCCAAGGATTGTAGCCATTGGACTCCTAGTACAACATCAGCACCTCCCATTGGAATGGAAATCATTGGGCTATTCAATACATATTCTCCCATGGATAGCTTCATATTATGGCACTTTCCAGAGCAATTTATCATTCCTCCATTTGCAGCCATCACCTGACACTCTGGTGCTGGATATAGGAAGCAATTCAATTCTTTTGCTATCTTACAATGAATAAAATTGTGGGTACTTCCTGAATCAATCAACACTATTACCTTTTTCTTCTTGATTTGTCCTTCTATCTTGATGGTTTTAGGAGTGGTAATTCCAGCCAATGCATTACAAGATATGGTCGGATTCATTTCTTCTTTATCTAGGCTTTGTTCCTGGATTATATCCTCTTCTTTTGACCTTTCTTGCTCCTTTTATTCTTCCTCTTCACAATCGATGTAGAATAATTTCTTCTCAGCACACTTATGACCTTTAGTGTATTTGCTATCACAACTGTAACAAAGCCCTTTTGCTCTTTTTTCTTCCAATTGTTGTGGTGTCAACCTTATAGGTTGTGGAAGACTAGGGGCAACAACACTTCCATCTTTATAATTGTGAGTGGTATGCTTCCTGGTTGCCATAATTTTGTTTTCCATTTTTCTTGCTAACCTGAATGCCTTCTCTAATGAATTAGGTTCCCAAAGGTAAACATCATGTTGGATATTATCCTTTAAAGCCCCTATGAACACGTCAATCATATGCTCCTCTGGAATATTTTTTACCCTTATGTTCAATTTTTGGAACTCCTCAATGTGATCCATTATTGAACCCTTTTGTTTGAGACTTATCAATTGGCTAAAAAAAGTGTTGCTTTTCGTATCCTCCTAATGTGCTGTCAATTCTTCCGTAAAAATTACCCAAGTTATAATTTGTTTATGAGAGCAAAGCCGTTGATACCATACAAACTTATTTGGTTCCAAATATAAAGTTGCAATACGTACCTTTTGTGTGTTTTGCACATTATTGAGATCGAAAAATTGCTCCATTTGTAATATCCATGTTGTGGGATCCTTGCCATCAAACTTCCTCATATCAATTTTTGGAATATGGTGGGTCTTCGGTCCAACATTAGAGTCTATGAAATCATGATTAACATTTCTTTTCTTCTCATCATGGGTTTCCTTTACTACCCTTTCACCATTAGTAAGCATTTCTTGTAGAAACTTTGTCAAATCTATCTTCAAATCTTCCATGTATGTCTTCAAATCTATCTTCAAATCATCCATCTTAGCTTCCATACCATTCATCTTAGATTTTGCGCCTTTTATCTTAGATTCCACGCCATTTATCTTAGATTCCAAACCATTTATCTTAGCTTCTGTTAGCCTTTTTGAGAGTGACCTTTGTTGCACTTGGTCTTGTAATTTTGATACATCATGTAGCATTTCTTCCTCTTCTTCATGAGTCATGCTAGCGCTTTTAGGTTGCTTACTAGGTTTTTGCATTTTCTTTCCTCGGGGCATCAATTACCAATAATAATGCTCTACTATGCCCTTTGAATTCTTCAAAATAATTTTTCAAACCAAGCTTAAGAAAAAATTTAAAAAAATCTACACACCTTTTTTCACTTTGTAGGATCTTGATATTTCCTCTGATGTATCTCTGTAATTTCAGATCTTTCCAGTTCTAAAATTGTGACCTGCGGTAGTTCTCTGTGTGCTCTTTCTAATGCCACAAGTCTTATCCAAATTGGATTCTCCAAGGAAGAGTTATGCGAAATCTCCCACAGTGACTTAATTATAGACTAGTTCAGTAGGGCGAACTTGTACGACGTTCCACGAGTCACTGTTTCGACCTTTTTCTCTGAAAAGTATATATAAGAAACTACAGTCCGTCCTCTTTTTGTACCTTCTTACGAAATTTCAATCCGATGCTCAGAAAGAAAGTTATGATGATTTTCCCCAGGTCACCTATTTCGAATGTAATTCAGGAGTCTGCAAAAAGACCAACTTCCTCAGATCGTATCTCCGCAAATATAGCACAAAAATATCTGAAATTTGGACATGAGGTTTAGTGTGATTTATTTTCAAATTGGGTTTTTTTTAGCTTTTGAAACATCACAGAAAAATATATATAGTGAAAATGCCAGGATCACCTATTTGGAGCAGCAAAACCCTAGAATCCAAAGCTCTGATACCAAATGTTATGAAACCAGCTCACAAAAAGATAGATCAACGCCTTAGAATTTAGCCTCTTCGAGGGGGAAACCTCCTTTACATTACATAAATGAACAATTCTTGGATGATTCAAATGACAAAACCTCCTTTCTATATATAGGATTCTAAGGAGTCACAATATAACCCAGTCGACCTAACAATAATAATATAAAGCCACAAAAATAACAATAGAGGGATTCGATGGGGCACAATAATAACAATATGGGGACAATAGGGGCACAACAATATTAATAAGGGATAAAAATACAATAGTAATGGGGTAATCACTAGTATTATAGGGACCTAACAAAAAATAAGGTTCCATACTTTTCACATATAGAAAAATTAGTGATTTACGCAAGATTTAATAAAATCACTCTCTAAAACTAGCATAGATTCATCTTAACCTTGAATCTATCAAGTGCTAAGAAGAGGAAAATCTTTCAATATTAAAACTCTTTTTTAAATGTAAAACTTAAAGAATTGTTTGCATGTAGAAATATTTGATCTCTTTTGGTTCTTGATAGATTGAAAATTAAAATAAATCTATGTTGATTTCCATGAAAAGACTTAAATTATGAAACAATATGCTTTCCAAAAATGATCAAAGTAATTTAATTAAGCATGCATATTCAATAGTTTATCGGCCTCCAATCTACCATTATTTCTTCCACTTTTTCTTTAGCAACCGAATCAATTAGAAGTTTTGCTATTTGGATTTTCCTTTTATTCAACCATAGAAATTTTACTATCCCATATCCTCAAGGATGGAATTTTGGTGCCCAATTCTTATGCAACAAGTTTTGCAACTATATGTACTTGTATTCAACCATTAATAAGTCAATCAAGTGGACCATCGACCATTTAGGGATGCAAAACATGCTAGTCACATGAACCAATGAAGCAATAGACCCACTTGACCAATCAACAATATCAACTATTAACTTTTCCAATAGGTCAACCTTTGCAAATTCCACTACCTCCAAGTTGATGATGGCTTGCACATGCTTTGTTAGTTGAGTTGTCTTACTGAGTTCAAAAATATGTGTGTTAGGTCGACCGATCAAGCAGTCAACCTCCATGTTTATTCTTTTTGGTTTTATATCGACTCCTCCAACCTCTTGGTCAAATCATGGTCAAGGCCCAAACTCCTTTGAACGTTTTTCAATGTTTGACCAATGGTAATAGTTAGTAACATATATGACTTGTTCTACATGATTCTGAAAAAATATCAATCATTATCCATGGTTCAAACTACTCTATCACCTCAAATTTAGGTTTTGATCTAAATAGAAATCAACATCCACCCATTATATTCATCCACCCAAGGTATTTATTCACCCATGGAATTTACCCATGGTATTGAACGTGGCATCCAACCATGGTATTTACTCATGGTATTGTAAGTGAGATCCACCTATGGTATCTACCCACCCATGGAATTTATCTGTGGTATTATAACTAAAAAAAACTATAAGTAACAAGTCACATTTTGTAAAATGACAATTTGTCCACCACAATATAGCCTTTACAGTTACTATCTGTTTTAATAAATAAATAAAAATCTTTGTGGTTTTGTTATTATGTGTTCTCCTCTTTTCTTCTGGCATTTCAATTTTTTAGATCTTGGGGGTCTCCCCCAAAAATTTGGATCAGTGGTATCAAATTATGGTTACAGCTCCATAGGAATGAGGGTGTGACACATATTTTTAGTTTCAATTTTTTTTCAGCAATTGTCATGCATGTGCTACAATATCCTTAGAGTACTTTCTTGAGAAAAGAGAAATTTTTCTGATGACAATTCGTGGACATCATCTCTCCTATCATTTTTTGTAGCTTTTGTGCAAAATTTTAGAAAAATGATTGCATATCTAATATCCTCTTGAAAAATCACCCAATTCCAAAAAAAGAATGGTCGAAATGGAGTCCGGATGAGGGAGATATCGCTGACTTAAAATAAACTAATTTTTCAGATTTTTTGCGACGAAAAGACAATTGTAGCACAAATATGAGTTTCCAAAGTGTCTAGATAGGGATTTCAAACTCATGGGAAGATGCAGAATTGTGATTCTCTTTCCAAAAGTAGGTTATAATAATATTCTAAGTTATATTGACCGAGTTATGCCAATTTTAAATTATTTTTTATATCTAGAGTAGCGTTTGGAGCGGGTTCTGTTTGGAGATGTGCTCTCCCACCCCGCTTTAGTAGGAATTTGATTCACATTCACCAGTTTCAACATAGAAACATCCGTCTTGGGTTCTTTGGAGACATGCCCTCCCACCCCAAGCTACGTAGGCACCTGCTACTTCATCAACATTCAACATAACATTTATAGGTCAACTGCACAAAATGTTTGTCATCGAAGTCCATTTGCTAGGCCACACAATGTTAGTATCATAGTAGGTCACAAACATTACAGGGTATCTCTATCCTCGTATCTTCATTTGTCATGGTTATGGGTCATCCACAAACCCACACTTCATCAAATTCCATTTGCCAGGCCACACACTGTCAGTATCACAGTTGGTCACACACATTACAGGGTATGTCTATCCTAGGATCCTCGTTCATCATAGTTATGGGTTAATCACACAAAACACTTCTCTTCAGTGGCTCTTCATATTCAATAAAGGCTTCTTAGGAGAGAAAGTCATGCAATGGGGAGTGTTTCTTCTTAAGGAGGGAGTAATGATCCAAATGGAAATCGACATCCACCCATTGTATTCATCCACCCAAGGTATATCCACCCATGGAATTTACCCATGGTATTTTAAGTGGAATCCACCCATGGTATTCATTCACCCATAGTATTTTAAGTGGCATCCACCCATGGTATTCCTTCACCCATGGTATTCATTCACCAATGGTATTTACTCATGGTATTGTAAGTGAGATCCACCTATAATATCTACTGACCTATGGAATTTATTTGTGGCATTATAACTAAAAAAGGACTATAAATAACAAGTCACATTTTGTAAAAGGACAAATTGTCCACCACAATGTAGCTTTTACAATTATTATATGTATTAATAAATAAATAAAAATATTTGTGGTTTTTTTATTGTGTGCTCTCCTCTTTTCTTTTGACAATTAAATTTTTTAGATCTTGGGGGTCTCCTGTCATGCAAAAGCTAGGGTGAAGCCACTACTTCCGTCTAATTTCTAGGCTCCAAACCGATTTCAATACTAAAACCCTTAATTCATCAATATAAATGATGATTGTGGATAGAATAATATGTACATAGATTGTAGATGTTAAAGATGCGTTGATCCATGTTGATTGTTGATCTAGAAAAAATAAATTAACTAATTAATGCAAAGTAGAACTAGCTAGAGAAAAGAAAAGCAACTATCATATGCAAAAGATTAGAAACTGGAACCTTCACATTGAAAAACTGATCACACCTTCCATTAATAAAATATTGTTACATATAAATAAATGTAGTGTTTTTTCAAGATAGGCAGACTATGTTGGATACACAATCACTTGGTTGAGAGAATATCTCAACCACACAATAATCTAGGAAACATATAGATCCAAACAACTCCTAAGGAATAGGAACAAACTCCTTTACATAGAAATAATCAGAACTGAGACAAGAAGGAATTATATTTTCCAAGTCGGCCCCTAATGACTACTTGTCTCGATCTAAATCACGGGGCTCTGCTGTCATGCAAAAGCTAGGGTGAAGCCACTACTTCCATCTAATTTCTAGGCTCCAAACTAATTTCAACAGTAAAACCCTTAATTCATCAATATAAATGATGATTGTGGATAGAATAATATGGATGTAGATTTTCAATGTTAAATACGCGTTGATTCATGTTGATTGTTGATCCAAAAAAATAAATTAACTAATGTAAAGTAGAACTGGCTAGAGAAAAGAAAAGTAACTATCATATGCACAAGATTAGAAACTAGGATATTCACATTTGAAAAAATGATTACACCTTTCATTAATCAATAATGTTACATATAAATAAATGTAGTGTTTTTTCAAGATAGGTAGACTATCTTTGACACAAAATCACTTGGTTGAGAGAATATCTCAACCACACACCAATATAGGAAACATATAGATCTAAACAACTCCTAAGGAATAGGAACAAACTCCTTTACATAGAAATAATGACAACTGAGACAAGTAGGAATTATATTTTCAAGTCGGCCCCTTAATGACTACTTGTCTCAATCTCAATCTTGGGGGTCTCCTGGCATGCAAAAGCTAGGGTGAAGCCACTACTTCCATCTAATTTCCAGGCTCCAAAATGATTTCAACAATAAAACCCTTGATTGTTCAATATAAATGATGATTGTGGATAGAATAATATGGGCGTAGATTGTAGATGTTAAAGACGCGTTGATCCATGTTGATTGTTGATCAAGAAAAATAAATTAACTGAGTAATGCAAAGTAGAATTGGCTATAGAAAAGAAAATCAACTATAATATGCATAAGATTAGAATATGGGACCTTCACATTTGAAAAACTGATCACACCTTCCATTAATGAAATAATGTTACATATAAATACATGTAGTGGTTTTTCAAGATAGGTAGACTATCTTGGATACACAATCACTGGTGGAGAGAATATCACCACACACTAATCTAGGAAACATCTAGATCTAAACAACTCCTAAGGAATAGGAACCAACTCTTTTACATAGAAAGAATCACAACTGAGACAAGTAGGAATTATATTTTCCAAATCGGTCCCTTAATGACTACTTGTCTCGATCTCAATCTGCAAAGTCTAGTTGTGGTCCTCAAGTTTACAAACATGATAAAAATAATATGTTGACATCCATATAAAGGAACAACCATCTACCTAAATGCATGGGTAGCAACCGTTGCAACTGTCAATCAACTAGGATGTCCTTCATGTACATGGTTCAATCAACCAATATCTACATACTTGTACTTGTACCTGTGAATCCCCCTCCATCATTGTCATCATGGGTTTTCTCGAATTACCAATAACCATACTTTGGGTTTTATCGACTTATCCTAAACCATGGCTAGGGTTTTGTCAGTGGACCCTAAACCATGTTTACAGGAATCCCTGTCCACTTCACTCCCACACATGGTTTATGGCTTACCAAAAACCTACATTCCAAAGTGGTTTTCGGCTTACCACAAATCTGCACTTACATACGTTTTTACAAGTGGTTTTTGGCTTACCATAAACCTGCACTTCCAAAGTGGTTTCTAGCTTACCAAAAACCTGCAATTACAAAGTGGTTTTAAGATTACCACAAACTTCATGTGGGTACACATGCATTAGAAGGCTAACAACACAACTTCAGGTACATAATATTACAAAATTTTGAAGGATCACTACAAAATATCCTAGACTTGCTTACTAATAAATGTATGTGACATATAATACACCATCATCATGAGTTGATTCTACAAACTCAAACACACTTTCAGTATGTTATCTTTTGGATCTGTTTCCACTCATCTTGGATACACCACACCATTCATATGCTAGAGTACACCACTGCCTTCTCACTTGAATCTTACCACTATAATATTTAGTCATCATAATCTTTCTACTTTTGAATCTTTGGCATCTCCATTTTATAACTTTGGCATGCCGGTCTTGGATCTCCATGCTTTACTTATCACTAGTTATATTCGCGGATTCTAACAACATGAATTCATATTGAGATCATGAATCTCAATATGTATACAAATTTCTGAGACATATTTTACATGTATAAAAAATTCACATTCACCCATACCAAAAAAAATACCAAATAACAATATAAATATAAGAAATCATCTAGAGATGACCATGATTTTATGCATGCTACAAAGATGGTATGCTCCATGAAGTGCCTTCCTCCAAGGCTTTACGATGGTTTCTCTTACAGAAATTTGTATGATGACATTCTCCAAATTCAATAAATATCCTCCCTGTGTTGGTTTCAACAAAAGAAGCAGGTTTAACACACATTTCCTTGCAGAAATCAGACTAATGATATATTAGATATCATTTTGGGATTCAACTGCGTTAAGTAAGTCATTTACGTATGACCATTTCCATGAGAGGTAGTCGTAATTGACTAATTTCTCATGATTTTTGAATAGTTCACTTAGCACTCATTGCATCGGGTGATGCTCACAGGGGTGAAGAAGTGGGATTGAAACTAGTGAAATGAATCACATAGCATCAATCATCACTTCCGGGGCTTGCACCCGGTAACCAGGACTTCCTAGGAGGTCACCCATCTGGGAACTCCTTTGGCTCAAGCGCGCTTAACTGTGGAGTTTTCCCCACAATCAAGCCCACTTAGCTTGCTACCCCATTTACAAAACCTTAGCAAGTATTGTGCCTCATGAACCATTCAAGTAGAGATCCCTTGACTCTTTTTGAATTTAAGTATGGGGGTTTATGTAGTGCATTATATTAGATATCATTTTGGGATTCAACTGCGTTAAGTAAGTCATTTACGTATGACCATTTCCATGAGAGGTAGTCGTAACTGACTAATTTCTCATGATTTTTGAATAGTTCACTTAGCACTCATTGCATCGGGTGATGCTCACAGGGGTGAAGAAGTGGGATTGAAACTAGTGAAATGAATCACATAGCATCAATCATCACTTCCGGGGCTTGCACCCGGTAACCAGGACTTCCCAGGAGGTCACCCATCCCGGAACTCCTCTGGCTCAAGCGCGCTTAACTGTGGAGTTTTCCCCACAATCAAGCCCACTTAGCTTGCTACCCCATTTGCAAAACCTTAGCAAGTATTGTGCCTCATGAACCATTCAAGTAGAGATCCCTTGACTCTTTTTGAATTTAAGTATGGGGGTTTACGCAATGCATTATATTAGATATCATTTTGGGATTCAACTGCGTTAAGTAAGTCATTTACGTATGACCATTTCCATGAGAGGTAGTCGTAACTGACTAATTTCTCATGATTTTTGAATAGTTCACTTAGCACTCATTGCATCGGGTGATGCTCACAGGGGTGAAGAAGTGGGATTGAAACTAGTGAAATGAATCACATAGCATCAATCATCACTTCCGGGGCTTGCACCCGGTAACCAGGACTTCCCAGGAGGTCACCCATCCCGGAACTCCTATGGCTCAAGCGCGCTTAACTGTGGAGTTTTCCCCACAATCAAGCCCACTTAGCTTGCTACCCCATTTGCAAAACCTTAGCAAGTATTGTGCCTCATGAACCATTCAAGTAGAGATCCCTTGACTCTTTTTGAATTTAAGTATGGGGGTTTACGCAGTGCATTATATTAGATATCATTTTGGGATTCAACTGCGTTAAGTAAGTCATTTACGTATGAATATTGTTTTTCACATCCTTGATGTGTTATATGTTGGCTCCACATATAAAGAAACTCAGTGTTGTACGATCTCACCGCACCTAGTCAATGACTCTACAATCATTGCTTGAATCCCAATTATGTATTTCTGATTGTTTTGGGTGATTGATCATTGGAAATCAACTTATTAAAAGGAATCTATAAATACCAAGGGCTTGTTGGGAATTCTTGTCTTAATATTTTGTAAGATCCTAAGTGAGTAGCCATTGTCTTCGAGGGATGAAACCTCTCCTTCAATGGCATGTCATCACTTGAGCGCCTAGGAGAGGGGCACATCAAGGTCAACAACCTTGCGTCTAGTTATCAACTCCATCACTGTGTATTCAAGGGCCAGATAACCAAAGGTGTCGGCCATCCTGGTTTAGTAAAAAAAATTTCCATTGGGGCGAACTTGACCAACTCGAAATATGAGACCTTGGCCTAATGCTTCTTCAACAGGCTTCTCTGAAATGTTATTACTATTTTCTTGAGGGATATGAGCCTTGGGATCTTCCTTATTAGTGTAACTGGCACTGAGAAAAATGCTTCCTAGATGAACTTGGAACACAACCCCCTCCTTTGCCCATGATTCCTGATTACATTCCACCTCCAATGATCCCAATCAAAGACTCTCTCTTTACAAAGATTCAGAGATTTCTTCAATATTATTACATATCGGAATTGTTCTATGCAGACTGGAACTTCCCTCCTGAGATGGATGCCATTTCCAATGGAGCCTCCCTTCCATTTTGAATTGAAGTCCCCTTCAAATATACCCTGCTTTATGCTTCTCCATAAATATCACTCTATGCATATTGCTTTGCCATCTCAATAACTATATTAAGCTTTCATATCGTTGCCTAGAAATATATTGGAGGGCTTTAGATATCTGTCAATGACGGTTGTTTGAGAAAGGTTCTCTAGGTACTCAAGTCCACAGGTGACATCAAGGGCAATGCTAAGGCTTTGTTTCCATTCTAGTGGCCTCAGCCCAACCATCCCCCATTCAAATGGATGCAGGCTCAACGACCCCTGGGGCATATGCTTATACACTAGCATCATCTCATGGTTGTCGATACAATACCAGAAGTGACCACAACGTGTTGATGTCTAACCTTAGTATGGACAATTATATCTTCCCGGAACTCGCTCAACCCCTTGCAAGTCACTTTTGTTGCCTCCATCAGCTTCACGACAATCTGGTACCAAGATAAAAATCAACAATCCACAGTCACAAAATAAATGTATATACTCTTTATTTCCCTTGGCTTGGCAGAGGCCAAGTCCCTAATCCCATACAGACTTTGATACCAATTCTAAAAATTGATCACACTTTCCATTAATCAAATAATGTTAAATATAAATACATGTAGGTTTTTCAAGATAGGTAGATTGTCTTGGACACACAATCACTTGGTTGAGAGAATATCTCAACCACACACCAATCTAGGAAACATCTAGATCTAAACAACTCATAATGAATGGGAACAAACTCCTTTACCTATAAAGAATCACAACTGAGACAAATAGGAACTATATTTTCCAAGTTTCACTCCATTATTTATTATTAAGAAACCTTGTTCTAAGAGTGACAACATGGTCCACTGGGATTAATCCATAACGTTCATGACCTCACCATGCTCATCTATTTCACCCAATTCAACGATTTCATGAGTATATTTCAACAAAGATGGGTCAACTTATCTTCAAAATTCAAATTATTTCTACAAGATGGTAGGATGAAATCTATTTTGAGTTGTCCCATGATTCGTCAAAGGAAGAATGAGTAAAAATCATTATTAATGCATTTCCTCACACGTACTTGATCTCACATCCCATGACTCAACTTCAACTAAAGCTCTAATGGGCAACGAGCATGTTTGATCAACCAATAAATTGCAATAAATAGCAATAGGTTCAACATGGAATAATAATCTTTCATTCCATATACTCTTAGAATGTTACCATTCATCAAACAATATTATTGAACACCCATCAACTAGTAGTTGGCCCAATTTCACATGTATGGTTAACTATGGCTTCTGGCTTAGTGACAAGCTGACCATCTTGCATGTGTTGATAAGGGAGAGTTGATTCTCATTTTATATATTTGTTGCAAAAATCTTGGAAGAGCATCATTGATGGTATGTGGGCAAAGAAAGCCTTTTTTTCTCAACCACAACTGTCAGAGTTCTCCACTTTCTTTAAAAGAAAAAATTCCTCAATAACATCTCTTCTTAAGCACTTTCTTTCTTCCATAAAATTACGTAAATATTTTGTACATGTTTGTCTCAGTTTCAAGTCAACATATTATTCTTGTTTGTAGGTTTTCATGAGTATTCGTCACAGATACTTGTAGGTTGCAACTTTTCTCTTCCCCAAGCCTTAGCATCACAAACAATTTTCCAAGCACCCAATTTTTATTTAGTAACAACATGTTGAATAGATATTTGCTTGTACTCTAACCTTTTCTTTTTCAACTTCATGTCAACATCTTAATCTTGTTTGCAGGTTTCCATGAGTAGTCTTCATAGATACCTATAGGTTGCAGATTTTCTCTTTCCAAAGCCTTAGCATCACAAACAATTTTCCAAGCAACAAATTTCTTTAGTAGAAACATGTTGAATATATCTTTATTTGTATTCTAACCTTTTTGTTTTCTATGTGCAGGTTCATTCCACTCCCTCACTTGTCGCTGATATCACCGAGCTCAAATGAAGGAGGAAATGGTCCCATATATTGTAATCTTAACTTATGACATGAAAAAATAGGATACATGTTAGGAATAGCATGAAAACAAGTTCATTCCACTCCCTCACTTGTCGCTGATATCACCCAACTCAAATGAAGGAGGCAATGGTCCCAGGTATTGTAATCTTAACTTACGACATGCAAAAATAGGCTACATGTTGGGAATAGCATTAACACCCATATAGAAAGAAGAACAAAATTGGGAAGGAATTCCAACCAAGTTTCTATTAGCATTAATGTGTATTTACACAAAGATGATATGATTGGAGAAAATGTACCCACTCTCAACCAATTTTTCACTTTACTTTATACATTTACCAACTGTAACTCACATTTACATAATTTAATATGTACGATGACAAACATAGGCCTAAGAGGCCCCTCAACATGGAGGGTGGTTTCTCATTCCTTTAGTAAACCTCAAGAAAAATTTTGTATTTATAGTGGACATTAGATTGAAGTGCAATTATTTGTAATCTACATGTTATATATTTCCAATGTTTGATGTCAAGTTTTGCTACTTCACAAACATCCTTTTCAAGATCTACTTATCTACAAACTTTTATGTATGTGTGTACTATGCATAGGGGCTTTACCTTGTTGAAGATTAAATTTTCATGTTCAATCATAATGGGGGTTTTAAAATTGTGAAAAACAAAGGCAATATATTGTAGGTATTAATGGTTGGAATGTGGGGTATGAGGGTTTATTGGCATTGAGGGGTATAGAAAATGATATGTAAAAAAAAATGTTTTCTTCTTCTAATTTGAAAGATGTTTTGGGAGGGGATCTTCACAAAAGTGTTTTGGGAGGTGTTTATCAATATCTAGTGAAATTATGGGTACTCTTTAACATCCACGTATGCTAGTGCTATGCCATAGGTTCATTGCATGAAGACCTCATTGGATTACTCAAACTTTGAGTCCACTTAGTTTGTGTATATCCCAATCAAGTTTGCAATGGAGATTAAATATTGGTCATCATAGAGAATCATGGGGAAATGTCGAAGTCTCACCCCTACTAAGTATGTCATTGGAGTGTTTGCTGGGTTGAAGTCAAGGGTCCATCAATTAGATACATTCCTATAGCCCCATGAAGTATAGGTTGCTTCTAAAGACTAGATGCTTATTTTCCTTCATTTAAAAGAGAAACACTTTAAACCCTTTGCCACATAAGCATTTTTTCATAATTCCATTTTATCAATGAGTGCAATGGGTGCTAGTTCTTTGGTAACCATGTTTTCGTTGATTAGTGGGAAGGGTGTGGTTTGGTCAGATATCAAAGCAACACTCTTTTAGAGAATAATATGATTTTTATTGGAGTTTGGAACATGAATCTAATGCATGGATTTCCTCAAGCTTCTTTTAAAATTTCCTAGGTATAGACTTAGAGGAAGTTTTTATTTTATTTGTGATTCTATGCCATCAAAGGCTAAGGCCTCAAGATAAAGGGTGGAGAGACTATTTCCTATGATCTCACTAGTTGTGTCGAAACACCCTTTGAGTTGGTGATGAAGGTTGATTAAAGTGTGAATGGATGGTGTCAAAACACTACCACTGGTAACCAATTGATGTAACCGATTGATCTGAGGAAGTGAGATAGAAATAAGAAAATATGAGACACCAACAAGCCATGGTTTGATAATAGGCCCATTTGGTGGCCTATCGAATCTATCCAGTATCGTTAAAACCACAAATTCCAATCATTTAAAAACATTTTGCAAGCAACAAAACTTTACTTGTTCCTCAACTGTCAAATCAAGCCCGTTACTAATTCTTCTTACTCCGACGAAGAAACACCCTTTCATTTTGTTTTTTTACCGAAACCATCCTTTTTGTTTGAGCATGATTTCCAATTAAAATTGAGTCCCCACCCCCTTTCAATTATTATTATTCCCTGCCCTTGTGGGGTTGTAGTGACTATAGTAATCGTTTTTTTGAGTGGCTATTAATTGATATAGAAACCAACCAACTTTTATTTTTAGTTAAAGAAAAGTTATAATTTTATATTTGAATGAATATTCCTTCTTAACTAATGAAAGACTTAATTACACTTTGCCATATTATTTGTCCTTATATCGAGGCCAAACTCAAAATAACTTAAGATATATTTCTTAAATTGCCCAACAATTCTATAACATAACGCTTCTATGTTTTAATGCTAACATTAGTTTTCTAGCGTTTAATGTTAGAGACTAATATTTATATTTTTATTTATTTATTTTTTTTATTTTTTTCAGTGATCTTGGAGATACCTCTGAGAAAAACAAATGGCATGTTGATGCATGAGGATACAAGTGGAAAACTGATATGAAAACAAAACAAGTTGCATGGCAAGGCATGAAGATACAAGTAGAAAACTAGTGGCATGGGGATGCATGAAGATACAAGTGGAAAACTGAGGTCTTTTGACTTCAGCCAATATTTATCGAAACTATTCATTAGACATGTTCCCTTTACCTCTGAGAGACTATCAGAACACCTCTGAGAGACTATTAGAACTGTTCATCAGACCTATTTCAACTATCTTTACCTCTAAGAGACTTGTTTCCATTGACTTTACGTTTGAGTCATAATCTAAGGCATTTATGTATGTCTGTGAGGGAGGACCATGTCAAGATGAACTATGAGGGAGGAGATTAACCCTTGACATGCAATATGGAAGGAGGACCATGTCATGTCACACTGTGAGGGAGGAGATTAACCCATGGTGTGCAAGATGCTGGTCTGCTCACAGATTAACCCATAGCATACAAGATGTAAGTCTGCAGACGTTCTGCCTGTGAAATTAATGACTCTCCAAGATACAGATCTACTTCTTAACCACTAGACCAATATGTAGGTCAAAAACCTTCTACCTGTGATATCTCTTTTTTTTTCCAGATATTAATTCACAACATTTTGATTTCTAATTTTCTATAGAATGATCGATTTCTATTTGTAAGTTTACATAATTGTTCATAGCTTCAAAGCTAATAAGGGTTAGTATTCTAGTTGGCATTAAAAAAACTATACTACCACTAGACATCGAACAAGCCATAAAACCATTACTAATCCAAGCCAACTACCTGCCACAACAGTAGTTTAAGTGACATATACAAAGCTAGATCCATACCTTAGTGAGTGAGCTGAAGATAAAAACAACCAAAAAGACAAAGCCATAATCAAGCCAAAAAGCCAACAATATAAGCCAAGCCACCTAAGGTAGCATCAATATTGATTGGTCCAGTCGAAGAAGCAGTTCTAGAAGCATAAGAAGAAAATTTGTAGAAGGTAGTATCTGAGGCGGAGAGAAAGATCTAGACACAACATAAGTGAATTCTGTTGATCCAGTAGTAGAAAGTTCTAGGCTGAGCAATTAGCCTTAGAAATGAAAGCATCTGATGATAGATAAAGGCTAATGTAACAAGAGACTCATATGAGGACTCATTCTGAGGAAAGAAGCAAGGCAGAAGTCCCAACACCAATAGTGGAAATCCCTAACTCACCTGCTTCACCTTCAGCAGTTGCCCAAGCTTTGGTCACAGTGAACATGCCTGTCACACAAGATGATCCTTCCAATTTCCTTCCCTTTGTCCTTGACCAGATTGGGGTTGTTGTAACTTAACTTATTATTATTGTATCATAAAAGTATTCTTTTTTTTATTATAAAAGTATTGATTTCTTGGCCAAAACAATAAATCATAGCAGTACCCCCAAGAGGTAATAGTGATACCCAGAAGATCCTAGTTGGTACCAAGCATTTGTTAACAAATCATGATTCCAGGCCTATGAATGCTATCTGGAAGCCCTTCCATCCATCTAATAACTCCCTGGAGGCCCCCGTCCGTCTGTAAGTTCAACGCGCTACAAGTTGGGGGCATAACAAAAAGTCAATAGTAAAGGATCTAAGTGCTGAAGCAAGCCGATACAATATATCTGAGTAGTCTGTATTCTAGTAGTATTGAATGCAATAGGGTAGTTAAACCAATGCCACAACAACTTTTCATAGGTTGTAGTAGGTCTGCTACTATGAAAAGGTCCGTGGAGGTTTCCCAGCTAGGTCTTCTCCTATATTCTTCCCATTTCATTTAGTAGATTACAAATTCTTAGGAAAGGGTGTCTCCATTGTTAGGATATTCTGACACATAGGATATAGTTAAGTTCAACTTGGTCTAGTGTAGAGTTAGGTATAGAGTTAGGTAAAGTGTGTTTATTTACCGTTGTACATTTTGTAACTTACAATCCGACGGTCACGATATGTAGTGATCCGACAATTCACTCTCTCCTCGGTATTACCGACACTTGATCCGTGGCTTGACACCCGATTGGTCCATGAGTTCTATTTAAAGCGCATGGAGGGTCATTGTTCGGGTAATCCATGCATGAGAGAAGCTTATGTAAATTTTCATTCTTTGATTAATAAATTGCCTGTAGTAGCCACATTGGCGCAGGCCGTGGACTGTTTCCCTCTTTGAGCGTTTTAACCACGTCAAAAATACTGGTGTATTGATCTGTGATCTGGTTGTGAGCGGTGTCCTTTTGGTGTTCTTTCTGAGGAACTTACCCTGTAAATTCCTACATGGTATCAGAGCTATTTGAGGGCCGCGTCCATTGGTGATCCAAATCTGAAGCCGGTAGAACTGCATCCGACTGCCGTTTCCTAGATCTGCTGTTTCTAACTGCTTTCGGGCCGAGAGGACTGCTTTGTTGTGTTCGGAGCATCTGTTCCAGTGAGGAACCCTTTTCGTTTCACACAAAAAGGTTTCCAGTAGCCCTAGCTGCGTCATTTTTAAGATCTGGAGGTATACAATCTTTATTTGCAGTTTACTGTTATTTTCTCTCTGCTTATTTCGGTTTCGGTTTATTTAGTTTTTTTTTAACCGGATCTATACCTTTCATTTCTGCGTATGCTCTTTGCCCTGCGACTCTGTGCGATCTGGGAAAATCAAAAACAGAAAGGAAGGATTTTTCTCATGCATATGCTCTTTTCCCTGCACCTTAGTGTGATCTCGGAAAATTAGAAACATTTAGAAAAATATTTAGTTTTTCGGCTAAAGCTAACTTTGAGCCGCAAGGTTCATTTTTTGAAAATATCTAGTTTTTTGGCTAAAGCTAACTTCGAGCCATAAGGTTCGTTTTCTTTGCATGTCCGTGTTGGGTTTTGTGTTTTGTGTTTTGTAGGGAAAAAGAGCTTTCTCAAGGCAAGCACGCAAACAAAGGCCCCCCCCCGCTCTCTGTCTCTCTCTCTCTCTCTGTCTCTCTGTCTCTCTCTCTCTCTCTCTCTCTCTCTAATTTTTTGTATAGATCAATTGGTTCAAAGCTATTTTAAGAGAGTAGAGGTCTTGGGTTCAAGTCTCCATTTTGTGGGGGCGGATTTTTTCATTCCCGCACATTCGCGCACTTTGCCGGCAACTTCAACAATATGTTTTTTCAAAAAGCCATAACTTCTTCATCCGGAAGCCTTTTTCAGAGCCGTTTTTTTTTAAACCGCCTAATTTTTCGAGGTCTATCCATTGGAACACTTACTTTCAGCATCTTCAGCTTCAGTTTTTAAAAAAAAAATGGAAAGTCCATGCCAAGTCATTCTTGACAGCACTAACTACTTCCAATGGATATCCTACATGGAAGATTTACTTAGAAGTAAAGGTCTCTACAGAATAGCCACAGACCAAGAGAAGAAACCAAAAGATGAAGACAAGGCTGCAAAATGGGAAAATAGACAAGATCAAGCACGTGGTTTGATAGGGATGTCTATTTCTCCTGATCTTAGATTCCATATTGCAGAACTTGAGACTCCTCATGAAGCATTGGAACAAATCACTAAAGTTTTTAGGATTAAAAATGAAATTAGAGCCCATCAACTTGAAAATGAGTTGCTTACATTGGATCCTAATATTTTTTCTTGCATTGAAGATTTCTTGTCCAAATTCAAGACCCTTAGATATCTCTTGGAAGGTGTTAAGGTTAAGAAAGAATATAGTAACCTTATTTATTCCATCCTTACTAAGTTGGGACCAGCCTACTCTGTATTTGTTTCCACCTTCCATTCTACAAGGGAAGCTTTCATTTGTCAGGGAAAAGACTACAAGGCCCCTTCCTTTGACTCTTTTTGTGATTCTTTAATAAGAGAACAAGAAAAACTCTTACACCTTGGTCTTCTTAATCTTGGAAACTCTTCCAAGAAAGCGTTAGCCGCCCAGCAGCAACCAAATTCAAAGAATCCTAAGAAGTCATATCCTAAAAAGAATGGTCCTAAACCAAATAAGGGTCCTAAGCAAACTCAGCCTCAAAATGAAAGATCATTTCAGCAAAATGATAGGACCAATAAAAACAAATGGAAGAAGACTGATAGACATTGTAACTTTTGTAATCGAGATGGCCACTTAGAATCTAAATGCTTTAAGAAGATGGAAGCCTTGGAAGCCGCAATGAAGAAACATAACATCCATGTGGAGCATTCTTCAACTTCAACTTCAACTTCATCTTTAGGAATGGCACTTTCTGCATGTCGTTGTCAACCATCTCAGTCTGGTTATGCATTAAATGTATCTTCTTCTTCTCATTCTCATGAGTGGCTCATTGATTCTGGAGCCTCTTATCACATGGCCAAAAACAAAGCCATGTTTTCTTCTTTGAATGATTGTAACACCAAAAATATATATGTTGGTGATGATAGATCTCTTAATGTTGTAGGGACTGGAACTGTTCATCTAGACAATGGTCAGTTTAATGATGTATTATGTGTTCCAACCTTATCCTGCAACCTTCTATCTGTATATCAGATAACTCATTCAGGTGAAGGTAAAATTGTTGAATTTTCACCTCATGATGTTGTAATCAAGGATCTAAGAGATCCTAAACAGATTCTAGCTACTGGTATTGCTGATGATTCCACAAGGTTGTATAAGTTTCACAACTTTGGGTCATCAAATCTTCCCTCAGTATTTGTTGCTCATAATGATGAAGTGAGCAAACTTTGGCATGAGCGATTTGGTCACTTAAACTATCGCTCCCTTCAGCATCTATGTAAATAAAATATGGTGACAGGTCTTCCTATGGTATCTTGCTGAGATGGTGTTTGTTCCGGATGTGTACTCGGAAAACATCATCGGGACAGTTTTGAAAAACGTACCTCTTGGCACGCGTCAGCCCCTTTACAGCTTGTGCACAGTGATTTATGTGGTCCACTTCATGTTGCTTCATTCTCTGGCTGCAAGTATTTCTTAACTTTCATTGATGATTTCTCTAGACGCACTTGGGTATACTTCTTAAAACTCAAGAGCGAAGTATTTAACACATTTTTTGCCTTCAAAGCCTTTGTTGAAAAACAATCTGGACATCAAATTCTTAAGCTAAGAACTGATAATGGTGGAGAATATGTTAAAAACACATTCATCAACTTTTTCACCGAAAATGGAATTCAAATGCAACATACTGTTCCATACACTCCACAACAAAATGGTGTAGCTGAAAGGAAAAATCGCACCTTAAAGGAAATGGCTAATTGTATGCTGCAATCTAAAGGACTCAGTCTTAGTTTTTGGGCCGAAGCAATTAATTGTGCAAATTATATAATAAATTGCACTCCTACTAAGGTTCTAAAGAATCTCACTCTAGAAGAAGCTTGGAGTTCCATTAAACCAGATGTAAGTCACTTTCGTGTTTTTGGAAGTGAAGCATGGGCCCATATTCCAGATGAAAAGCATAAAGCTTTAGAACCTAAGAGTGAGAAATGTACTTTTGTTGGATATTCTGAAGATGTAAAAGGTTATAGACTTATTCCATTTAAGTCCAAAAATGTTATCATTAGAAGAGATGTAAAATTTGATGAAAATAAATCGGCCTGCGAGCCTAGTCCGGCGGATGTGCCACCTCTTCCTATCTCTTCTACTTTTGAAAACATTTCTTCTTCAGATGATGAAAGTGAGGATGACAATCCTCCCCCACCTTCTCAGGATCCTCAACTTCCAAGATGGGTCCGTGCTACTCGGGATGCAGCAGGTGATCTTGCCGGTGATCCTACAGATCAGCGACGTACACATTCTCAGTTTGAAAGAGCCTCTTCTTTACTGGCTCAAGCTCCAGTAAATCATGATCCTGACACTTTTGCAGAAGCTTCAAGCCATCCGCATTGGGAAGCAGCTATGAATGAAGAATATCATTCATTGTTGACAAATGATACATGGGATCTTGTTCCTCTACCAAAGGGACGCAAACTTGTTAGATGTAAATTGGTTTACAGAACCAAGTATGGACCAGATGGGAAAGTTGATAAACATAAAGCTCGTCTTGTTGCTAAGGGCTTTTCACAGATTGAAGGCATTGACTACACTGAAACCTTCTCCCCTGTTACCAAAATGAACTCTATCCGCCTTGTTCTTTCCCTTGCTGCCTCTTTAAAATGGGAAGTCCATCAGATGGATGTTAAATCTGCCTTCTTGCATGGGGACTTGCATAAAGAAATCTATATGGAACAACCCACTGGCTTCATCCAAACAGACTCCAGCCTTGTATGTCGACTTAAGAAATCTCTTTATGGTCTCAAGCAAGCTCCTCAGGCTTGGTATGCCAAAATGGATAGCTTTCTTTTAGAATCTGGATTTTCTAGGTGTTATTCTGACAATACTGTCTACACCAAGAAAGTGGGCAACTCTCTTATCATCCTTGTTCTTTATGTTGATGATCTTATTCTTACTGGTAGTGATCCCAACCTTATAAACCATGTGAATTCCAGCCTTAAAAAGAAATTTGAAATGACAGACTTAGGACACTTACACTATTTTCTCGGTCTTCAAGTCTTGCAATCCAAGGAGGGTATTTCCCTTTCCTAGTCCAAGTATGCTTGTGATATTCTTTGTCATTTTCACATGGAAGACTGTAAGCTAGCCCCTTCTCCCTTTCAGTCTGGAGTCAAACTTTCAGTCTCTTGTACTTCTCCTGAAGTTGATGCTACCTTATACCGTCAACTTGTAGGAAAACTCTTGTATTTAACCCATACTCGTCCTGACCTTTCCTTTGCTGTTGGCCTTGTTGCTCGTTTTATGAAAAACCCCCGTGAAAGTCATTGCAAAGCAGCTAAAAGAATACTTCGTTATGTTCGAGGTACAGTACAGTTTGGGATTCATTACAGTGCCAAAGCAGCTCCTCTATTAGTTGGTTTCACTGATTCTGATTGGGCCGGTGACCCTGATGATCGGAAGTCTACTGCCGGTTATGTCTTCACTCTTGGTTCAGGACCTATTACATGGGCTTGTAAGAAACAGGCTGCCATTTCTCTTTCGTCAGCAGAAGCAGAGTATCGTGGTGCCGTGGAAGCTAGTAAGGAAGCCTTGTGGCTTCGTCAGATCCTATCAGAGTTTGGCTTTGAGCAGCAGCATCCAACCACACTTTGGTGTGATAATCAAAGTGCCATTCAGCTATGCAAAGATCCAGTCCAGCATCAGCGTAGCAAACACATTGAACTACACATGCACTTCATCAGAAAGCTCATTCATGACCATGTTCTTGAAGTGCAATATTGTTCAACAGATGATCAGGTTGCAGACATCTTCACAAAGGCTCTCACAGAGGCGAAGTTCACTAAACTTCGATATATGCTTGGAGTTCAGGAAGTTGTCACTAAGGGGGGATAGGCTCTAGTGCCTCCTTCCTTCTCCTATTGTGTCATATTTGTAAATCCTTCAATCCTATCCCAAGTTGTTCTTAAGGGGGGATGTTAGGATATTCCGACACATAGGATATAGTTAAGTTCAACTTGGTCTAGTGTAGAGTTAGGTAAAGTGTGTTTCTTTACTGTTGTACATTTTGTAACTTACAATCCGATGGTCACGATATGTAGTGATCCGACGGTTCACTCTCTCCTCGGTATTACCGACACTTGATCCGTGGCTTGACACCCGATTGGTCCATGAGTTCTATTTAAAGCGCATGGAGGGTCATTGTTCGGGTAATCCGTGCATGAGAGAAGCTTATGTAAATTTTCATTCTTTGATTAATAAATTGCCTGTAGTAGCCACGTTGGCGCAGGCCGTGGACTGTTTTCCTCTTTGAGGGTTTTAACCACGGCAAAAATACTAGTGTATTGATCTGTGATCTAGTTGTGAGCGGTGTCCTTTTGGTGTTCTTTCTGAGGAACTTACCCTGTAAATTCCTACATCCATGTGGTTCAACAAATCGGACTAAGGAACTAGAGACTACATAAATAGGGCAAATATTCCCCATTAGTCCTGATTCACTATCGCGACAAGGAAGAGTGGTTAGAATGTCTCTCAATGGAAACTAGCCTTAAGATAGTCTATTCATCCATGAACTTTGGCATGTGGACACTGTACTTTCTTTATTTCTTAGTCTTAGTCCCCCATGCCCTAAGATCTTTATTTCTTTAGTTCCATTTCAATTCTTAAGAGAAAAGCCCTAGTCTTCTGTACCAGTAAGCCCAATGACCTAGACTAGCTGAAGTATTAGCCCTGAATGCTCAACACTAATTTATTTCTCTTTGATTTGCCTTATAGTAATAAATAGGCGAGCAAGCTAAGCTACCTTGAATTTTGTTAGGCCAATCAGCTACCTTGTTGCTGTATATGAAGTAATTAGTTAAGCCTTTGATGCAACATGTGATTTAACTTTGGAGTTCTGCGACCCCCATTACGATCTCCACGACCACAACTGTGACTGCGAGGGGTGTCGCAACCACTACCACGACCTTGTCCTTCAGAGAATCGTCCTCCAAAGAATCTACTATAACCATCCCCAAAGCCTTTGCCACCGCTTCCATCCCTAAAACCTTTTCCACCGCCTCTGCCTCCTGTTCTACCTCCATCAGGACCCCCACTTCTTGCCATTGCTTCGGTAGAAAAATCATCATTACCCAAAGCCAATGCCTTTGATAGTGAAGCAATATCCTTTAATTCAACATAAGCGAATCCGGTGAAGGTTCTTGACTCAAAATTTCAAACCTAAAAATCAAAATCTCAAAACAGTAAACACAACATTTTTAGGTCCCTATAATACTAGTGATCCCCCCATTACTATCATCATTGTTCCCTTATTGTTATTCTTGTGCCCCTATTGTCCCCATAGAATCCCTCTATTGTTATTTTTGTGCCTTTATATTATTATTGTTAAGTCGGCTTGGTTATATTGTGACCCCTTAGACTCCTATACATAGAAAGGAGATTTTGTCATTTGAATCATCCAAGAATTGTTCATTTGTGTCATGTAAAAGATGTTTCCCCCTCGAAGAGGTTGAATTCTAAGGCGTTGATCTATCTTTTCTATCTTTTTGTGAGTTGGTTTCATAACATTTGGTATCAGAGCTTTGGATTCTAGGGTTTCGCTGATCCAAATAGGTCGTCGTGGAATTTACGCTATAAATTTTTTTATGCGACGTTTCAGAAGCTAAAAAGAAACCCAATTGAGAATAAATCTCATTGAACCTGAGGTCTGAATTTCAGATTTTGTCTCACTATTTATTTTTAGATATGATATGAGGAAGTTAGGGTTTTTTCAAGCTCCAGAATTTCATCTAAAATAGGTCATCGTGGAATGTTCGCTATAACTCTTTCGCTACAAAGTTTCAAAAGCTAAAAAAAACCCATTGGAGAAGAAATCAGTCTGAACCTTGGTTCCAAATTTTAGATCCTATCTTGCTACATTTTCAAAGATATACACTAAGGAAGTTAGGGTTTTGCAGACCCTAGAATTACATTCCAAACAGGTCACCTTGGGAAAAGTGTCATAACTTTCACTCTGAGCATCAGATTGAATTTTCATAAGAAGTTATAGAAATAGGACACACTAGTTGTTTTGGGTATAATTTTCAGAACCTAAGGTTAAAATAGTGACCCGCAACATGTCGTACAAGTTACCAGTCTATACTCAGGTCATTGTGGGAGATTTGGCATAACTCTTCATTGGAGAATCCAATCTTGATCAAACTTGCGGGGTTAGAAAGATTACTTAGATGGTTACCACAGGAAGCAATTTCATACCTGGG
Organism: Pinus tabuliformis; assembly: GCA_031772625.1. Classification (NCBI taxonomy): domain Eukaryota; kingdom Viridiplantae; phylum Streptophyta; class Pinopsida; order Pinales; family Pinaceae; genus Pinus; species Pinus tabuliformis. The sequence goes on along the minus strand of CM062819.1, from coordinate 258,635,528 downwards.
CTATCCAAAATTACAAGGATACATTAGATTCAATATTGAGCTCCTACAAAGTGAAAAAAGGTGTTTAGTTTTTTTAAAAAAATTTCATAAGCTTGGTTTGAAAAATTAGTTTGAAGGAATTCAAAGGGCATAGTGAAGCATTATTATCGGTAATTGATTCCCTGAAGAAAGAAAATGGAAACACCTAGTAAGCAACCTGAAAGCTCTAGGATGACTCATGAAGAAGAGGAAGAAATGCAACATGATATATCAAAATTACGAGACCAAGTACAACAAATTTCACTCGCACAAAAAGTAAAAGAAAATAAGATGGATGGTTTAAAGAAAGACGTAGAAGATAAGATGGATGTTTTAAAGAAATACATGGAAGCTAAGATGGATGGTTTAACGAAAGACGTTGAAGCTAATATGAATGACATGGAAGCTAAGATGGATGGTTTAAAGAAAGGCGTAGAAGCTAAGATGGATGGTTTAAAGAAAGGTGTAGAAGCTAAGATGAATGACATGGAAGCTAAGATGGATGGTGTGAAAGACAATATGGATGACGTGGAAGCTAAGATGGATGGCATGGAAGCTAAGATGGATGATTTAAAGAAAGGCATGGAAGATTTGAAGACAGATTTGACAAAGTTTCTACAAGAAATGCTTACTAATGGTGAAAGGGTAGTAAAGGAAACTCATGATGAGAACAAAATAGATGTTAATCATGATTTCATAGACTCTCACGTTGGATTGAAGAACCACCATGTTCCAAATATTGATATAAGGAAGTTTGATGGCAAGGATTCTGGAACATGGATACTATAGATGGAGCAATTTTTCACTCTCCATAATGTGCAAAACACACAAAAGGTACGCATTGAAAATTTATATTTGAAACCAAATCAATTTGTATGGTATCGATGGCTTTGCTCTCATAAACAAATTGTCACTTGGGCTATTTTTACGGATGGAATGATAGCACATTATGAGGATACAAAAAGCAACAATTTTTTTAGCCAATTGATAAATCTCAAACAAAAGGGTTCAATGATGGAGCACATTGAGGACTTCCAAAAATTGGATATAAGGGTAAAATATATTTGAGAGGAGCATATGATTGATGTGTTCAGAGGGACTTTAAAAGATAAAATCCAACATGAGGTTCACCTTTGGGAACCAGATTCATTGGAGAAGGCATTCAAGTTGGCAAGAAAAATGGAAAGAAAAATGATGGACACAAGGAAGCCTACCACTCACAATCATAAAGATGGAAGTGTTGTTGCCCCTAGCCATCCACAACCAAAACATTGACACCACAATAATTGGAAGAAAAAAGAGCAAAAAGGTCTTTGTTATAGTTGTGATAGAAAATACACTAAAGGTCATAAGTGTGCTGAGAAGAAATTATTTTACATAGATTGTGAAGTGGAGGAAGAAAAGGAACAAGAAACATCAAAAGAAGAGGATATACACTAGGAACAAACCCTAGAAAAAGAAGAAATGAATCCGACCATATCTTGTAATGCATTGGCTGGAATTACCATTCCTCAAACTATCAAGATAGAAGGGCATATCAAGAAGAAAAAGGTAATAGTGTTGATTAATTCGGGATGTACCCATAATTTTATTCAATGTAAGATAGTCAAGGGATTGAATTGCTTCCTATATCCAACACCAAAGTGTCAAGTGATGGTTGCAAGCAAAGGAACCATAAATTTCTCAGGAAAGTGCCATAATATCAAGCTATCCATGGGAGAATATGTATTGAATAGCCCAATGCTTTCCATTCCAATGGGTGGTGCTCATGTTGTACTAGGAGTCTAATGGCTACAATCCTTGGTTACAATAACTTTTAATTTTCAATAACATTTCATGAAATTCTCTTCAGAAGGAAAGGAAGTTGAATTAAGGGGTATCGTAGGGAAACTGGGAAATATAATAAGCTCTAACGGAATGACAAAGATTCTAAAGAAAGAACAATGAGGCATAATTGCACAATAATGTTCACTAGAGTTCCCCACATCGAAATTATCCATTTCTCCAGATCTCCAAAATGCCTTGGACAATCATTCCAAAGTATTTGAGACTCCCAAAGGCCACCCACCTATTTGTGATCATGATCATGCTATTAATTTGATTCCACGAAGTGTTCCTCCAAACATCAGGCCTTACAGATATCCATATGTCCAAAAGAATGAAATTGGACATATGGTTGTAGAAATGTTAGAGGCTGGTATAATTCAACCTAGTCAAAGTTCTTTCTTTACTCTAGTAGTATTAGTTCACAACAAGGATGGATCATGGCGCATGTGTCCAGATTATAGGGAGCTCAACAAGCTCACTATGAAAGATAAATTTCCCATTCCTGTCATTCATGAATTATTGGATGAATTGCATGGATCAATTTACTTCACCAAGTTGGATCTTCATTCAAGATATCATCAAATCAGAATGAAGACTGAAGACATTCCAAAAAACAACATTTAGAACTCATGAGGGTCATTATGAATTTTTGGTCATGCCTTTTGGCCTTAGTAATGCACCTTCTACATTTCAAGGTTTGATGAATTCCATTTTCAAACCCTTCCTTAGAAAATCTGTGTTAGTATTTTTTGATGATATAATAATCTACAACAAGTCTTGGAAGGATCATGTCCAACATGTTGACATGGTGCTCAAAGTATTGAAGGAGAAACAATTATATGAAAAAATCTCCAAAATCTGGGTCATATTGTATTTCATGAAGGTGTTAAGGCAGACCCTAGCAAAATTAAAACCATTAAGGAATGGAAAATCTCCACATCTATAAAGCATCTACAAGGATTTCTTGGGTTGACAAGGTATTATCACAAGTTTGTTAAGAACTATGGGAGAATAGCAGCATCTCTAACAACATTAATGAAGAAAGATGCATTTTCATGGACTCTAGAAGAAATGAAGGCCTTTGAACATCTTAAAGAGGCAATGTGACAAGCCCCAACATTAGCTACACCGAACTTCACAAAAACCTTTATTGTGGAACGTGATGCCTCGGGAAATGGAATTGGTGTTGTTTTAATGAAAGAAGAAAGACCAATTGCTTTCGAAAGTTGTCCAATCAAAGGAAAGTATTTACACAAATCTATTTATGAGAAGGAAATTTTGGAAATACTACTTGCACTTAAGAAATGGCGACCCTTAGGAGAGCACTCAGGATTTCTGAAAACCTACCACAGGGTTAAGAAGTATCTTTTTTGGGATGGGCTTAAATCGGATATTCAAAAGCTTGTGGTGGAATGCTTGGTTTGCCAACAAAATAAAGTTGAAATAGTTAAGACCCCAGGATTATTACAGCCTTTATCCATTCCAAGCCAACATTGGGAGGAGGTTCAATGGATTTTATCACAGGTTTACCCAAGTCCGAAGGAAAGAGTGTTATCATGGTGGTAGTAGACATACTTGCCAAGTATGCACACTTTTGTGCATTATCTCATCCATTTAAAGCGAGTATAGTTTCTACTGCATTTATGGAAACAATTCAAAAGCTACATGGAAGCCCAAAGATTATTGTAAGCGACAGAGATCCCATTTTCAATGGAATTTTTTGGACAAAATTATTTTCTTGTCTTGGTACTCAGTTATCTCATAGCTCATCTTATCATCCTCAATTTGATGGGCAAACTAAGATAGTAAACAAATGTTTGGAAGGATATGTTCGTTGCTTTGTATCTAATAAACAGACGCGATGGGTCAAATGGTTGCTTTTGGCTGAATGGTGGTATAACACTTCCTTCCATGCTGCGAAAAAAATGACCCCACTTATGGCACTTTATGAATATCATCCACCATCCATCACATAATAGTTAAGATAAAATTCTAAGGTTCAAGCAGTGGAAGATTACATCGAGCATCAGCAACAAGTTCTCCAACTCTTAAAGGATAACCTCACCTTAGCACATAATAGAATGAAACAGCAGGCATATCAACATCACATTGAAAGAAGTTTAGATGTAGGTGATTGGGTATTCCTATGGCTACAACCATATAAACAAATGCCCCTCAAGCAAGCTAAGAAGGATAATAAATTATCACCAAATTATTATGGTCTGTACAAGGTGTTGCAAAAGATAGGTACTGTGGCATACAAATTGGAGCTTCTTGCAACTTCTCGAGTGCATCTAGTTTTCCATGTTTCATGCTTAAAGAAGGTTATAGGTGACAAGCTTCCAATTCAAACAATATTGCCAAAATCTAATGAGGAAGGAAAAATCATATTGGAACCTGAAGCAGTCAAAGAAACAAGAACTCGATAGCTACAAAATTGATCAAGTTTGGAGTATCTCATCAAGTGGAAGAACTTACTCAATGAAGATTCCACATGGGAGGATGATAATTTTATACAGAAGCATCAAGAACTACTCAAGTGTTGAGGACAACACTTTTTTGAAGGAAAGGGGCATGTTAGGTCCCTATAATACTAGTGATTCCCCCATTACTATTGTCGTTGTATCCCTTATTGTTATTGTTGTGCCCCTATTATCCCTATATTGTTATTATTGTGCCCCATAGAATCCCTCTATTGTTATTTTTGTGCCTTTATATTATTATTGTTAGGTCGGCTTGGTTATATTGTGACCCCTTAGATTCCTATATATAGAAAGGAGGTTTTTTAATTTGAATCATCCAAGAATTGTTCATTTGTGTAATGTAAAGGAGGTTTCCCCCTCGAAGAGGCTGAATTCTAAGGCGTTAATCTATCTTTTCTATCTTTCTGTGAGTTGGTTTCATAACAAACATCTTAAATTTTTTTGGGGTTATTAGTACTTACTGAACTTTACAACTCCATCAAGTTAGGATTAGGCCTATTCTCCACTCAAGCTAACCCCTTAATCAGTCTGAGACTATTCTCAACGAAACCAGCCTCATCATTCTCCAGAAACATAAGCTCATCTTTTAGCTGATGTTGCATGTGGCTTCCTCTTCCGCTTCACACATTTAATTGTTTTTACATAGATAATACAGTCTAATGTCCAAATTACACTGGCTTTGATCCTCTTAATAAATATTTAATTAAGACTATCATGAGCACAAATGCGATGCATGCAACAATTATTAAACTTATTTTATATTAAATTCTAAGCTTGGATTTGATCCTCTTAATAAATATTTAACTAAGACTATTGTGAACACAAATGTGTTGCAGGCAACAGTTATTAAACTTATTTTATATTAAATTCTAAGTGTTTCTGGGAAAACTAGTATTCCTAAAGAATGCTAGCCCTCTAGGTTTGGCAGCTACCCTAGAAACAATAGTTTAAAGCAATTCAATGGTTTCTTCTATGTGTAACAGATAAGAGAAAGATAATGGAAGCAACCTGGAACTTCTGCTTAATCCCTTGCTTGATCCCTCTCCCCTTTGACAGAGCCTGCAACTCCTCCCCATACTTAACACTCTTGGAGAGTACCTGCACAACACTCTTGGAGAGTACATGCACAAGTACAACAACAAAGAACCATCAAAGCATCATGATCTATTACAACATAAACATTACAGAATTAGATATATAATGAACAAATGATAGCATTCACAAATGATAACATTCACAATCGCACAATCATATGGTAGAAAACTTGAAGAGCTTTATTAATAGAAGGGAGAATTACAACCCAGTTGTCTGATATAGCATCATCCTCCCAGATTCAATCCTTCTTCACCTCATGAAATAGCAAGATCACTCCAACAATACAATGCTCCTTCCTCAATTACAAACTATCAACACTTCCTTGCAATTCACAACATTCCAGCCTCTAGATCTCTTAGATGAGGGATCCATTTATAGATGTTTGCAAGGGTGTGAGTCATCCATGGGGTTTGATTAGTGTCATTCCACTTGTTACAATGGGTTCCAAAAGAGAAGGGATTGGATTTCTTAGATCCCTTATTCATCCTTGGGTGAATTCAGAGAGGCAAGTGGCATAGGAGAAAGTTTTGGAAGATTCCATGAGCAATCAACTGACAAATGTCCCGGACATTTGTCCATCCTCACCCATCGCACCCTACAGAAGGCCTAAACAGTATGCATCACACCCTCGCAGTGTACCACTAAGTATGCATCGCATTTTGCCAGTGGAGCAGTCAATATGGTTCAATTTAGGCAGTTTCTGGATGGTTTCTTAGATGGAACTTTTGGGGAATGATGTATTTAGATGACTATGTTCCTTTAGGGTATGAAACAACTCTTTTAGGGGTTGATGAGCCCTAATACATTGACATATAATTTTGGGGTTGATGTGCCCAAATATGTCTATAATAGTTGCTCCCTAAAACATGAGGTCGTAAATATTCATGTCAGGTGAAATGCTTTATCATGAGGATTCGAAGTTTCAAACTAGAAGGTGACCTACATAAGTTACAATACAATACATCATCATAATACAATCTTTCATGATCTAGCTAAGGGAGGTATTCCCAAGCTTATCTTTATCAATTTGATTTCATGTACATAGATCAGGTAGTCGTCTGTAGATACAGATTTGTGATTCTACAGATATAGAGTCGCAATCCATGGTTAGGATGACCATCCATGTAGAGCCTTTGTACATTTGATGTTTTTATATCCCTAAATATATCGCATCCTGGATGGATGAAACTAGATCTGGGGTTTTCAAACTCATTCAATATTCACTCGATGTACAAGTCAATCCATGTGAATAGATGTTCTGAAGTTGAACATGGAAAGACATCGCCTGATTACCAGCCAATGATGTGAGCTATTAACAGACATGAGAGGAATCATCGATAATGATAATGACCCTCAAGGTACTACAATACAATTCATGTGTTGTGAATACATGATCCGATGTTGAACACCAAGTAAAATCTTTCGGTCGAAGGCCATTGATGTCAACCTGTTGCCGGACGTGAGAAACTTGACATTGATGTATGCAAGCCCCAAAGCACTGAACGGGTTGTTTCTAAGTCAACTTCTTGGATAATGAGCTGATATCGACAAGAAGTGACTCATCATAGGAGGGCCTTGATGTATCCCATATCTACGACACGAAATGGAGCAAATGATTTCTGGAGGTGATAAAACGAACTAACGACACAAGGTTCAGGACTGGCAGTCATGAAAAAAAATGAAGGTGGGAGGTATTGCAGTGGATGAGACATTAACTGGATCGTGTTTTCTCAACTGAATGACTTCTCTTGAACATGTCAGCAAACTGAGATGAATTGGTAGCGTTAACCCGAAAAGATGGATGGTATGAAAGACCAATGGTGAGATGACCATTGAAAAGAATAACCCAACCCAACTCAATAATGGAGATGAAGTGAAAGTGTCATGTTCAAGAGCGACTTGCTACCATAAATTCTTTAAGTTTTTTTCCCTTTTTTCCCAGTCATTGTTGACTAGCACCTCTTTATTTTTGTCAAGCTTGAGGAGGATAACATATGCTTGTGCTATAATTCGCCCTTCGGGCAAACCTGTCACTATTTAATGTTTTAACGAGTCTAGCGACAGTGAAACTCGGTCTCGTCTAGATGGACAAGTTTGTTACTATTGTTTAACGAGTTTAACGACAAGGATAACTTGGTCCTTTTCATGTTTAGAGAGTTTCAAAAGGGAAGAAAAGAAAACTCCATAAGTTCTTTTTCATAAAGTAATCCCTCAGGTCTGAAAAAGGATAAAATAATACAGGAGGGATGACATTTCTAATACTTTAACGAGCTAGAAAAGACAAGCGCTCGACAATATTTTCATATTTAATGAGTTTGAAAAGGGTTTAAAGAGGACTCTACTTTGAGGAACAAGTGGTGTCTATGGTAGCAACTGGTTCTGGTGATGTTGGAACTTCTCGAAACATGTTGATTTATGTTAAGAGGTAGGCTAATAAGACCACTCATTGCAACTAGCCCTCAAAAAGTGTAACACAACCAAGTGAAAGCGTATGATCGGCCGAAGAGATGGTGATGATGAGATGAAAAAAACCAAGGCTCAAAAGGTTGATAGAATGGCAATCACAAGGGTTTGAAAGTGGGTTCATTTTTTAGACAAGCTTGAACCATAGGGAATTATGCTTGGATTCAGTTTCATTTTACACAAGCTTGAAATAGAAAAACTATGCTTGGATTCAAAGATGTTTAATTCACTATTTAGCACATCAGATTCTTTCATCAGTCGTTCAACCTGCTCAAAACTCCATCAAATTGATTAGAAATACATATATATGGATGAAAAATGAACTAAAACTAACATTTCATTTTGAAGTACATGAATAGTAAACATAAAAAGTAGTTTCAATATTTCATTTTCATCATTTCATTTTAAATTTGGGATTTTGGAGCTCTAAAGTGGTTTTCCCCCTCAAATTTCACCAGTCGATTTTGAGAGATCCTGTGGACCATTCTCCGTGCCGTCAGGACTAGGTAGGAGCTGTCCTTGAGCTCTTCATTTTCATTCCATCTTTCTTGATTTTGAGCAAGTTTTTTCACTTTTCTGGGCCCCTGGGGTTTAAAGATTTTGTTCCTCAATCATCGCACCTAGCTAGTATCGAAAGGTGTGACGCATATTGAGCTGCCCACAGGCCAGTCAGTATGCATCTCACCTTACTCAAAGGCAGGGTGCTATGGGCATAGAAATGCAACTTTATACAATTTTTTTCATCAATTTTTTACCTATTTTTGCTCAAATTTAGATCCTAACTCATCTTTTGTCTGCATTTCAGATATTTGTTGGATCAAGATGGTTGTCACATGGCATGAACGAGAACATGAAGAGGAGGATATGATTTCTTTACATGACCAGGGCATAGTGGATGCCTTAAGAAAATGTGGCTTACTGAAGTTTTTTTGTATATCCAGCATGAAGCAACAGATCAGTTTGTTGTAGTATATTTTCAATGCTTGGGATCTCGTTGACCAGGTATTCCAGATCAGAGGTAAATCTATTCCTTTCAAGGTCAAGGATATTTATTTTCTAATGGGTTTGTCGAGGCATGGTGCCCCTCTTTCACTATCAGGATTTGCTCGTGGGGGTGAATCTGTGAAAGATTACATTCGTCAACCCAGTAGAGATGGTAAGATAAATATCTGAGATGTTACTGATCGACCTTTGAAGACCATTCTATTTACCTTTGCTAGATTGGCTCGTAGCGCGTCCTTACATTTAGCGAATAGATCTTACATGCAATATGCCCTGGAATGTCTGGAACCAAAGGTGTTCAATTGGTGTGAGGCGATACTTCCTGTCGTAAAAGAACAAATATCCAAAGTAAAGAATGGAACAACCAAGAACTTTGCTTATGGATCCATATTGAATGCTTTTGCTTTGGAAAGAATTCCACTGATGCAAACTCAAAACACTTCACTAGGATTGCCAACACCGAGGGAACCACAAATGCAGAGATGGGTGGATCTTATGGCTAGACATGCCGTCCAGTCACAGATCTCCTTCTCATATGCCTTTTTCGAGTGGTTCAACTGCCAGGAGATGGTGTTTGTGAAGTATCCATATGTTGGGATGGATTTCCAAGGTGATCCGAATTTGGCTTTACCGGCTGATGAGCAGTGGAGTGCTATAGGTAAAATGATTTGACCACATTTTTCTTTTTTCAGTTTTATAATGTTTATGTGTTTTTGATGTTATCAAGACTAAATAAACTCATATGTGTGTGCAGATATTGGACCACTGTGACCAGTGGCATGCCCATGAGAGGCAAATGACGCTCCAGTAGAAGAGGCTATAGGGAGGGACGTCCTTCGAGATCTGGACATATCAGAGACCTTGGCAGTGTTGTAGGATTAGATTGAGGGCCTCACTCTCTGTATTCAGGATGTCAGGACTGATGAGTTACCTTTGAGGTTACAATGCCATACTACTGGTGTACCGAGTCATTGGACTAGGCTCCTGTGCATGATAGCACAGGTGGTGACATGTTATCACCAACATCACTAGTCTAGGATGTTTTTCTGCATTCATTTTTGAGTTTCTTGGTCAAATGACCGATTTTTTCTTGGACACAAAACATTTGTGAAAACTATAAACATCTATATATTTTTGATTTTTGGAGTTTTATTTTGATTAATTGATGAAATCCTAATGCAAATGTTGATGTGAAATGCTTTCTTTACAAATGCTGCAAATGTTTATTGAACACATAGTTTGCTAAGGAATCAATTAATGTGTTTAAGTTTATGGAAATGTGTTGATATTGAATGGAATCAAAATGTCTTTCCAAAATCCTAACTCTTAGGAACATGCGATGAATAGCTAGGTTCGAAACGGAATAAACGCCAGTAAGCTGTAGAATGATAGGTTGTGAATCTAGCCTGACAATGAGTCGGTGTATGCTATGTGAATGGCATCACAGAGAAGTTCAATCAATGCACTATACTCAGCGATGTTGTTTGTCGATCGACCAATACATATCCCCCTGAAACTCACTAACTCTCCGCTTGGAGCGAAGATGGCCCAGGTTGTAGAAGATAAGTTCTGTGTACTACGACTAGCTCCATTGGCATACCCAACAAATGGTTCCGAAAATTCTAACATCTGTAACAAATGTGAAGTGGATTACCTAACCAAAATGAAAAATATAAAAGAAAGCACTAAAAAATGCAATAAAAGAATATATACAATGAGTTTACCACAGTTAATCAAGCATAGTAACATTCAAGATACAACTCGTTTCAGGGCTGCGACAGTGGAATTCCATCATAATCGACAAGATCGTAGACTCCTTTTGTCAATACACATTTAACAATGTAAGGGCCCATCCATAATGGTTCAAATTTACCTGCTCCTAATTTGTCAGAATCCTGATCATAAAGCAAGACCAGGTCACCTTCTGAGAAGACACAAGGCTTAACATTTTGGTCATATTGAGCCTTGATGCATTTCTTGTGTCCTTCATTAGCCAACATGACATCACGATGAGTTTCATCCAAATGGATTAATTCCAAGAAACGAGCCTCTTCTTCAGAAGTTTTGGGAAGCAAATCGATTGCAAGCTTGAGGGACGAGATTTTGCACTGAATTGGTAAGACTGCTTCCAGACCATACACCAACTAAAAGGGCATAAATCCGGTTGCATTTCTCACTGAAGTCCTATATGCCCACAAAGATGAGTACAGGATTAAATGCCAATTTCATTTATGGAATCCAATCATTCTCTGCAACATGCGCTTAAGGACTTTGTTGATTGCCTCAACTTGTCTGTTAGCCTGCAGATAATATGGAGTAGAACTATCATGGGATAGTCCTAATTTGGTAGTTAATTCAATCATCACGTGATTGCAAAAATGAGACCCATGATCTGTGACTATAGCGTGTGGAACACCAAATCTAGAAACTACATGATTGAAAAAAAAGAGTGCAGTTGTTTCGCCGCTGTTGTTCAATGTAGGCATCGCCTCAACCCATTTTGTAAAATAGTTGACAATAACTATAAAATACCCATTCCCCTCGGCCGAGGTGGGGTTACATGTCATGAAATCAATGCCCCATTTAGCAAATGGGCCAACAACAACAACTAGATGCAGTGGTGCAAGTGGTAATCTAGTTTTGCGATCAAAAATCTGACAAGCATGGCAACTTTTTACTGCAATTATGTAATCTTTGAATATGGTGGGCCAGAAGTAACTAGCTCGTAATATCTTTTGTGCAGTAGCGTAACCAGATAGATACTCCCCACAAGAACCTGAATGAAAATAATTCAAAACTTTCTCGGCCTCCGCATGCATGAGGCACCTTCATAAAATCATATCGACACCATGATTGTAAAGTCTATCACCAACGATCAGATAATCTTTGGCTTGGTATCGGGTATGTCGTTGTTCATAGTGAGAGGTGTTAGGCCTAAAAGTTTGGGTCTGGATATAGATGAATATATCCACGTACCATGGATCACTTGACGATATCATAAACAGAGTCTCATCCACGATTGATGCTTTTGATGTTAAATCGTTGGAGGACGAGGGAAGGCCATAAAGTAACTCTGCAAAGATGAGAGACTTCTTTGATTTGGATTTGACGAATTCCAGATCAAACTCCTGCAAAATGACTATCCATTTGGAATATTTCCCCCCCAGCAATTGACGTGACAAAATGTATGTCATAGGGTTGCAATCTGACACAATGGTAGTTTTGCGAAGGAGTACATAGTGTCGAAATATCTGTACTATTTGAACGGCTGCTAAAGCCAACTTTTTAACATTAGAGTAATTTATTTCTGTATCATTAATATTATGACTTAAATAATATATAGGATATTCAATTTCATCAACTTCTTGCACTAAAACCATAACGATGGTTGTATCTGCAATGGCGAGATACAGGTTGAAGTCTTTTTGATAGTCCAGGGCATACATTAATGATGCTTTTATCAGGGAATATTTTAGAGCATCTAAGGAAGCTTGCACAACCTGATCCCAGTGGAAGGGTACCCCTTTCTTCAAAAGACATGTATAACCTTTAGCGAGCTCAACATAACTTGGAATGAACCTCCTCAGAAAGTTAGTTTTCCCTTGGAGTCTTTGAATCTGAAGTAAATTTGAAGGTGGAGGCATGTCGAGAATTGCCTGAACCTTAAATGGGTATTGTCGAATTCTGTCCTTTGAAACTACAAAAACAAGTAGTCGACCAGAACCAACACAAAACACACATTTGTGCGGATTGAGTCGTATCTTGTAGTGTCGGCAACGTAAAAATATGGCTCTCAAATGTTGCGGATGATCAGTCCATTTTCACGAATGAGCAAGCAGATCATCAAGATATGGTTGAACGATGTTTTTGATGTCACGAAAGGCGTAATTCATTGCCCTCTAAAATGTCACCCCTGTGTTCTTCAAACCGAAAGGTAATTTACAATATGTGAATGTGCCCCATGGACATATAAATGCAGTCTTTGACTGGTCCTATGGGTGGATATTGATTTGATTATAGCCTGAAAATCCATCCATGAATGAAAAGATTTTTCATCTGGCACATTCATCAATAATCTGGTTGATAAAGGGTGTAGGATAGTTGTCCTTTGGACATGCTTGATTTACATCCCTATAATTGATGCACACACTTATCGTTCCTTGTTTCTTCATCACAGGAACGATATTTGATACCCAATCAGTGAGAGTTATAGGGTAAATGAAGCCAACATGCAAAAGTTTTTCAACCTTTGCTTTATTGGCAGCAGCTTTCTTTGGATGAACAAGTCGAAGTCATTGTCATATTGGTTTGACATCTGGATACATCTTGATTTCATGTTCAACAATTCTCGAGTCAATGCATCGCATTTCTTCATATGACCATGCAAATATATCTCTGAATTCGCGAAAAAGAGCACAGTAGGTATCTAGTTTTGATGGAGAATAAGATTTGCTGACATGAATATTCTCTACAATATTAGGTTTGGTTGAAATATTAGTAGTGATAGTTTCTTCAATGTTGGACATATTTTTTTCGGAATCTACTATATCTACATAATTTAATAAAAAATCAACAATTGAGGGGTGATTAAGGTTGTTCAAATAATCTTCTTTCTCATCTCGAAGGTGGGAACGATGATGATAATCTTCCCATGGCTTCTCTCCTATCATCATTTATTGGATTATTCCTTCGTCTGTATGATGTATACGAGACCAAGGATCAGAAGAGCTACCATATTCTAAAGACCCGTCTACCCAAACACTTGTTGATTGCAGACTCGGATTTTCCGCATGAGCCCAAAAAATTGCTACAAAGATTCGATGGGGCTTGGTGGCAACTCCTCGCGATGATCCTCACTATCAAAATAGTTAGAACTCTTCTTAAACTCAGATGATGTAGAAGAGATGATATGATAGGTTTCCACTGTGGCCACTTCCTGAAACTAGATGGAGACGGGAGGGAAAACGTACACATTAAGGAAGGGTCTTTTAGGAGACCTACTCCGACATTTTAAAGCAATTGTGAACTTCCATGGATCAATGGAATGATTCCAGTAGCTTGTGAACCATTAGAAAAAAAGGCTAGTTGGTCAACGATTGTGATTCCACCTTGGAAGGGAAATGCAATCTTTCTAAAATATGTAGACACAACGGTAGCCATAGCATAAACCCAGGGCCTTCCTAGTAAAATATTGTAGTGAAGGACTCCATAAATGACCTTAACTTCAATATCTACTATTTTTCCCCCCAGTTCAACTTGCAAGCTACTTAAAATCCCATACGGAGTGTACATTTTTCCATCAAATTCTTTTAATGTTGTTGGTGATCATGACAAGGGTGGTGAACCAAGAGTTTTCTAGCAACTCATTGACATAATATAGGTAGATTCCCCCTCATCAATGATGGTTTGATAAACATTTTTATTGAGGGATTTTACCTGTATAAGGAAAGCGAGTTGGGCTGGTAACTGTGGTGTATATCTACTATGATTAAAGGCCACCAGAATGGAATCCGTTAGATCGATCCCAACTATTGCTGATAACAAAGCCTACCTTTGGGAGGGACAATGTTGCAATACCTCAAGTGTCAACATAGCGAATGGCGATTGAGCTAGATCCTCCACTATATTATAATTCTGAGCAGCTCGAGCATGAGGATTGAATGTCGATTTATGTACGACTCCCTTTGGCGGTTTAATGGTTAATTCAGGAATAATGGGTGGAACAACTTTTGGTGAAGTCGTTTTTGAAGCACTAGGTTAATTAGTAGCCTTGTTTTTCGATAACAATGAATTCCCATAATCTTTACTCCTTGTCGATACCAAAGCATCATTTTGATTGTTTGAGATGGATAACATTAGCACTTGGGATGCAGAAGCATTATCGGTAGCAACCATATTAGTTTCTGGGTTTGGAAATGGATCAGTCAACATCACTGAGGTATTCGAAGCCTTCAAAAGTTTTGAAACCTCAAATCGCTATGGACAATCTCTCATGAAATTCTCCTCATTACAGATCAAACATGGATAACGAGGAGGTTTCCTTGCCGTAGTAGGGTTTTCAAATGACTTTTCAGGAGTAGAATTCTCCTGTCTCTTCTTATTATTTTTCCCTTTCTTCTTGCCCCCTGGTTGCTTTGGATCTTTTCCCTTGTTAGATGACATGACTTTAATCTCTGAGGTAAGAGAATTGTCATTTTCATTTTGACTAGAAACAACAAGAGCTTGACCAGATGGACCTCTTGCGGTTTGCGTGCTTGAGGCACCGATCACACCGTCACCGACATGAGAGTCCCTACTCGATTTAGGAGGAGGTGGAATGGAAAAAATTGGTCTAGGAGCATCAGGAATTTTGTCGTAGAGTATGCCAGACTGACTATAGATCAAATCCAAATATTGGGCACGAGCAATGACTTGCTCTTTAGTGACAACTCCATCTTTGGCCATGTCCTCATTGATAGATGGCAATAAGGACTTAATAAACCACTCAGCTAAAAGCTGATCAGGAACATGCATTTTTACCATTCGATGACGATGCCACCACTCATGGATATGATCGGATATGTGAGTGGATGTAGTCGGTTTAAAGTTGGTAAAGAGTTCTATTCTAGTTTCATACCTAATGGGTAACTGAAAGTGGGTTAGAAAGGTAGTGGCAAGAAAGGTGAAGTTATCAAACGAAGCTCTAGGCAATTCAATATACCATTTCGCTGTTGGACCAATGAGCATTCTCTAAAAAAGGCGAAGTATAATCAAATCATCATTCAGAGTGTTAGATGAGCACCACAAATGAAAAGTCATTATGTGATTCGATGGATCTTCACCTGGATTTCCCTTGAACTTAGGAATATCGGAGGGGATTTTATGAGGAATCGCCGGCCACCATGGGGAGTATACAATTGGATCATTCATTAGCTTGTTCAAATCTAGTAAATATAGAGTTGCTACAAAAGGCAACTGTTGATTCAGATTGGGTGGAGCATACCCAGGATAAGATAGAATCACTTGAGCAGTAGGTCTTTGCATACCAACATAATGTATCTATTGTTGGTAACTTTGATAAGGTTGTTGGACATAACCAATATAGTGTGGTTGTCCATAACCTACAAAGCCTTATTGCCCAGGTCCTCGGTAAGCTTGATATTGACCAAATCAAGTCTGAGCTTGTAAACAAAGCCCAAATTGAGGTTGGGTTTGCTGGAATTGCGGTTGTTGGTATTGTGGTAGCCATGATTGTTGGACCATTTGCTGTTGCCCAATGCTGGAAGATTGACCAAGATGCGGATTGACCATACCCATTGGTGCCTGAGTCATTCCAAATAAATAAGCACTAACCTGAGGTTGTGGTTGAGTAGTAGAGACAAGTGGCTGTTATCGTAACCTGAGAGACTTGAGTCTTCTGCCTCGAAATTTGAGGTTGCGAGGAAGAAGGAGAAGGTTGAGGTTGAGACACAATAGGATGTGCTTGTGTTTGCGACATAGTCGTAATAGTAGGTGTAGTGGGAATATTCGACACATGTCGGATTGGTTGCATTGGATATACAACCCTTGGTTGTTTTGGCAGTATTGGTATCCAACCATTAGATGTAATTCTAGTTTGACCTAAATATTGTTGGAAACTCTCATATGGTTGTTCCCTAGGAGGAAATAGTGAAAAGGCATACTGCTCTCCATATGGCAACAATCCAATGTTTAAAGGATATATCGGTCTTTTAAAATTGGTTTACCCAAATTGATACTGGAATGCAGGATCAAATTACTGAGTTTCAACATAAGAATGACTAGATGGGACTTCAGATGAATAAATAGGAGCAGACCATGGTGCCGAAGCGACCCCTGAGTGGACTCCAACTAGTGATTGATAACCAGCTATAACAGATGGTGTACCGTATAAATATGATTCAGGTGTACTAGAAAACATTCTAGGAATAGTAGCAGGAGGTTCAGCCATAGCTGCATCAGATAACACATTCCTAGATGTTGATGGTTGCTCAAACATGTCTAGTCTATCCAAGAGCTCTCCAAGCAATATTAAGGAGGATTAAAAGAACCAAATTTAGGAGTGTTAGCCTCCTATTGCAATAGGTTTCATATTTCATGATTGACAGTGGAAGTGCCAAAAATGTTCATCTTTTCCATGCTGCAAAAGTTCCATTTTTGAAAGATTTCTCAGTTAAGGGAAGGCCAAACAGCTTAATCTTGGCCTCCCTAGGTTTAAATTGCTTGTTCTAGAAGATAGAGAATAAAGATCTGACCAAACTGTTTAATCTTGGCAAATTTGTAGATAGGTAGAGAAGCTAGGGTGCTCAACTGTTTAATCTGAGCCCCTGGAAGATATAAGGCTAGATTTAGATTGGAGGATAGTCAAAAGAAAAGTTGAAAAGCTGGGTTTGCTAGTTCAAGTGCACCCAAACAAAAAGAAGTGAAAATGTTAGGTAAGTAGGCTGGGTAAGTAGCTTTTGTGGTTGTAGAATCAAGCTATGTGATCCATTTCATGTTTTCAAGTGTTATATCTATTCAAATCACAAGTACAAGGCAATTTTCATTTGGAGGAGCTCAAGCGAGGCATGTCTAACTCTCCCTTCTTCTTATTTCCCCAAATCATTCACTAACCTCCCCAAAGAGGTCAAGATCTGCTTGATATCTCTTAAGTTTCATCATTTGTCATATCATTGGCCTAAGTAAAGGTTTGCTTTGCTTAGGAGTACTCTTATTCACTCTATAAGTCATTTTCCCCCTTTTAAGTAGCCTAAGATCTCTAAACTTAACGCTTTCTTGTCATTTTCATATTAACTTCTAACATTATTATGTAAATCCCTATCTATTTTCCCTTCCCCTTACTAAAAAGCACTAAATAGCTCCCTTATGTACATATCCCCTCCCTCTGGTTGAAAGATAACCTTGACTATGCTTGGGAATTGCTAAGTTTGCCTGAAACTTAGACAGAACCCACGATTGCCTCTCAAACCATCTTCTAAATGTATTAGGACTCATTCCTATGCATAAAATTCCCCTCCAAATGTATAAAATCCATCTTTGGCCGTGTTTTACCTTTCCCAAGGCATAAACCCCTTTTTTTGGCCATAAACCCTTCTCAAAGCACATAAAACCCCTCTCAAGTGCCTTTGAACTCCTCCAAAGCGTGAAATTCCTTTTTTTTAGGTTATCGAACCACTTTCGAGGCCTCAAAAACCTGTATTACCCAAAGTTTTGACCCCCCCACACATAAATAAATGATAAAATATACAGCGGGCACAAACCTTCCGGTAGCTCCGCACTCCGTCAGCCCTCCGATCCGCCCGCCCAGATCCGATGGCTCTTGGCGATTTCAGAGCCGCCCTGACATTCGACAGTTAGCCTCCAATAGGCTAGCGGTTTCCCCACCGTACAAGGGACACATGTCCGCCCTTGATTGCATCAGATCTCCTCTGAAAATTACCACTCTCGTACAGAAGGTGGTCCGATGAAACCACAAACCGCCTTCTCTCTCTCCGCCCCTGACGTCAGTGCCACGTCAACGCTATGTCACCTCTCCGTCCCTACCCCGCCACCGTGTCCTGTGCCACGTCACCCTGCCATGTCACTGCCATACCGGGACCCACCGATGACATCATGCTGATGTCATCACCAAAAAAGGCGTGAAGCGCGAAAATTGCAGCAAAGGATGCCCGAAATGAAAAACTGAGGCAGTTTTCGATGCGCGATTAGCACTTAGAAAAAAGGCTCAAAATGGAGGGCTTCTCATGGCTCAGCTACCTGCAAACCCAAAAAGTCGTGGGAGGCAATAGGATTTCTTCATGTATGTTCATATTTCAATCGGCCAACGCCGTTAGCATTCTAGATGCCACGAAAAACATTTGCAGCAGCTATTTTTGCCTTGAAAGGGCAGAAAAGGGGCAATTTGACAGTATCAAGCACATCAAGGGAGAGAAAGTGGCCCGATTCAACTGTAAAAGAGTATCAGAGGAAAGATAAAGCCTAGATTAAATTAAAGAGTATCAGTGAAGCGGCAAAGAGTATCAGATCGGCAATATCAAAGCAGGTGAACATTAAAGGCCCCCAAGCAAAGTCAAAGAAAGCGGTGAAGCCATTTAAGGCTCTTAGATCACAGTTAATGCAAATCGAAACCACTCAAGAGCAGGGGATCAAATCCCAAACCACAGTTATGGCTAAATGAACGACATAGAGCCATAAGGACAGATATTAACTCATTTTGATGTAGCTGCCTCCATCGCAACTCAAATAAATATCTTCTTGCATTAATTCTAGGACAAGATTAGATTAAAGAACTCATTTCCCTCAGATCTATTTTACGTCTGCTGTAATAGATATTTTTAGATATTTTCTCTATATAAACCACCCTAATTCATTATTTAAAGGGTTGGCTAGTTGATAATCCTCATTCTCGACTTGCGTTGTATACTTTGAGAGCTCTGTAATCAAAGACTGCTGGAATGCTTTGGATGAAAAAATGTCTGTTGTGTTATTAATGGCTAAAGAGTGACTGTGGAATTCCCGTGCTAATACATGGCTCAATAAGTGTTTCCCTAACTCTGTTTATAGTTTACATATGTTTATGCACCATTGTGTTACCATCTAAATAGAAAGAAAAAAAGAATAGCTTAGGTTTTGCTTGACTGCACCCTATGCTCAATTCTTGTTATTTCTATATGTTTTCTTCAGAAATGGTTATGAATATGCATACTTAAATGATCATGTTTACCCTGTTTCTTTCACATATGGCTGTTATTTAGGAATTCTTTATTGCTCCTAAAGAAACTATCATTCACCTTCCCTCTCTGTTAGCTATTGAAAGATTCTTAGTTGCCTTTCATCTCTGACCTTCATTCCATCTTTATTCCAGCCTGATATTGTTCTATGTGTAGCTATCCTGCTCCGTATTCCTCTTGTGACCAAGAAAACGTAACAGCAAGCCCTAATCCATGACTCCATGCCCAATGGTTTGAATTTATCACACTATGCATCCCAACTCTACTTGAAAACATCATCCTTCCCACCAAAATAAAAAAAAAACCCATGTACACCATAACTAGCCTAAAATCAACCCAAAACAAAGTTAAATTTTAAAGAGAGAGCCCTCTCTGACTCCATGTAGGCTAGGACCTGCAACCCAAAGATTGGTTTGTGGTTACCTCGGCCATATCCCTTAAGGAGCCAAGGGACAACCTGAGTGATAACATCATTGGCGACTCCGTTGGGGACAATCTTGTTTCCTGGAGAAAGTGCTTCATGTTTAGATCTGATCTGTGATGGTGGATAGGGATCAGACACACCAAGGTTAATTCATCCACCTGGAGACTCCACATCATCCTCATAATAAAGACTCCGCTGGAGAAATGAACCCGAAAGAATTATATGAGTAGATCAGGCTTTTGACCTGGATTATTATCCAAGAGATCATGTTCTTTCTCTTCCATAAAATTTTGCAATGTATATTGTATTTTAAAGACGATTTTAGATCAGATTTTTATGATTTTCCTTTGGAAAATGTTGTTGAAAACCCTCCTTGCACATTAGAGAAGCAGTCTTCTAACACTGTTGAAGATTATCATACAACCAAGGAGGAACCAAAAATTGAGTTCAATCATTCAATCCCTGTTTATACTCCCATGCCTTGTAAAGTTCCTGATAGATATAAGCCTCTCATTTTGCCTCTCGTGCTCAATCCTTTGCCTAAAGATCATCCTGAGTATCTCCCAAGATTTGATGGAGAGAATGGAGTTACTGCTCAAAAGCATATCCAAGCTTTTGAAGACTATCTTAATATATTTGAAGTAGAAGATGAGGATGTCAGTATTAGGCTGTTTGCCCTTTCTTTGCAAGCGAAGTTAGGACTTGGTTTAAAGCATTGCTTGAGGCTGGCATCTCAAATCTTGAGCAGTTATTCAAACTCTTCCTTGATAGATGGATGATCAAAGTCAATTTCCTCTTGCTCATAGAAGAATATGATCAATTAAAAAGGCTTCCTAATGAATCTGTTCAACAATTTTCTGACCGGTTCAATCAAGTTTATCATTCTATGCCTTTGAATATAAGACCTCCTCCTGATTTAGCTCTATTGCATTATCCAAGAGCTTTTGATGCAGAAATTGAATATCGTCTGAGAGAAAGAAGTCCGTCCACCATGAAATAGATGAAAGACATGGCAGTGGACGTGGAGGCAAATCTGAAGATGAGGGAAAAACAGCGCAAGGCAGAGCAAGAAGAAAAACTTCTTTATTTGTTAAAAGAAGCAGAGGAAAGGATGCAGTAGATCACAATGAAAGTTGAATGTCTAGAGCACCAGAACACATCTGTTTTGCAACAGGAAAGTAGTGATATTCACGAACAAACCTACCACAAATCAGATGACATATTCATAGAGCCATATGTGAAGGAGCAATCTCCTGATATACTATGTGAATATGGTAGCTTTTCTTCTTTCAGTTGTTTGCCCAAATATGATCAATATGATGAAGATTATGTGCCTCAAAGCCAAATCAGCCTTATAGAGGAATCAGATGCTATTTTGGGAGAAAGCAAAGTTCAGGTTCAGCAGCCTGAACCCAGTGATCAGCTTGCCCGTTTCAGCTATGAAGAGGAGGAGGAAAATGCAGAGAATTTTGATTTCAGCAAAGGAACTTTACCATTTTGTTTCGAATCTTTTCAGTTTATTAGGGAGAATTATCATGCAGTTAATAATCAAGTGTCAGCGTGTTTTGATATTGACCATCTAGAGGAGAGTCAAATCCTTGCTCCTAATGCATTACCTCTAGATTTGCAGCCCCAAAGTGCCACTGAATGTCAGATTGAAGAAGAAGACTTGAAAGCAACAACGTATGATCAAGAAGCCCCTGATGATCCCCTGCCTCTTTGTTTTCAGTCTTCTAAATTATTTGAAAAACAAGAGGAGAAGCCTGTACAAATCAGTCAAGTGCCATTTGGACCTGTTTGTAATGAATTGCAAGTATCATTCCAAGTTTGGTATAATCCATCTGTTGACAGGTTGGGTGATGGAATAAATTAGTGCTCTGCTCCATTAGTGTTATAGACAATTTTGTGCCTTGCAGCATCAGGCATGAATTGTCAATAATCCAAGGGATCCAAAGTCCCTAAACATGATGTTCCTACCCCTAGAGGAACAAGGTCAGCAAACCAACAGCTCTCAGATCAGTTCTCCACCTGAAAACACTCAAAAACAAGCAATCCTGAAATCAAAGCAGGTGCTCCACTAGGCTTCTGCGCTGAAACTCAACTCCTCCATGGTGTACCTACGTCGCAAAGCAGGTAGAACAAAGGCCACCTGCGCTGAGCGAGATGGGACAAGTGGCACACTGAGTCATTGCTCTGGAATCTTCCAAAAATGACACTTGGATCAGGGATTTCGCCTTGTGATGAGTCAGAGGCTCTGTTTCTCCAAGTGGAAGCAAGGTTCTCCAAGTGGACTCAAGAACTGAAGATCAACTGAAGAGAGAGAGGACACAAGGCAGCTACACACCAGTTGCAAGCTGACTCATCCTTTCTCAATTCATCTATATATTGAGCTCTCTCCTATGAGCTCAGGAGGCTGGGGATTTTGTGCAAAGTAATGATATGCTGTTGGTTTCACTATAGAACTATTGGGTGATTGCTTGAAGGAGGTGAAGAGGAGAAATTCTTTCTGCTGGGAGGTGTTGCTGGATTGGGGCCTTCAATGGTTGTAACACTCTCAGAACTTTACTTCTTCCATTAATAAAAGCTATTGAGGTTCTTCTATATGCACTTGTTTCAATGATGTATTGTGATAATTATATATTTGATTTATGCTAATCCTTGAATCAGTTATGATTGCATGCTTCTTGTAGTTTCCTTCTTTGTTATTTTGCAGGATCTCATTGTAGCTGGGCCAACAAAAGAGCAAGGAGCTGGGAGCAAGCAACAAAGAGAAGAGTTTGGATTCTACATTAAGCGCAAGGCAACGGTTAGTGCATTTCTTCATTCTCTCTTGCTTTCATAAAGAAGTAAACCTTAAGTAGTTTTCTTTACAGTTGTTGCTGAGGTACTATCACCCTTAGAGTGGGATAGGGTCATCCGAATCGGATACTTTTCCCTACAACAAACTGGCGACTCCGCTGGGGATCGTATCTGTTTGATTGTTTGTAGTATTTTGCTATTCATTTCCTGAACAAAAGAGTACCAAATCGAAAAGCTTTTGACTATATCAAAAGCGAAGTAGAGGGCAGCTACTCTATCTCATTTCTGAGCATGTTCATGATTTGAAGAGCTGATCTACAAAGATCCTTGTAAGCTCTTAGTGATAGCTTTTCATATTCCTTGTCATCCCTTAGTGTGTACTTGACTGATAGCTTCTGATTTGAGGAAAAACTGTGAATTTTTGAGAAAATTGTGACCCGGAAACTGAGAAAACGCAACTTTCGTTTTCCAAAGCAGGTAGTACACAGGCTACCTACTTTGCAACGCAGGTCCCGAAGGGGCTACCTGCGCTGAGAGCCAGACTGGTTGTGCAGCACCTGCGTTGGCCCAATTTTGCCTTGTGCATTTGGGGTTTCCTCCCTTTTTCTTGCCTGTTTTCATTATAGATTTTGCAGCCAGTTACTAGTCTTGTACCTGTTCTGAAACCAACCTTACTTGCCATCATTCCGCCTCTGTTATATAACGAAATTGTACTTGTTCTTTTGTATTTCTTACATCATTTACAATTTCCCATAACGAAAGTGAACTAGTCTTGCTTTGGCCTCTTAGATCTGA
This sequence comes from Pinus tabuliformis, assembly GCA_031772625.1. Taxonomy (NCBI): domain Eukaryota; kingdom Viridiplantae; phylum Streptophyta; class Pinopsida; order Pinales; family Pinaceae; genus Pinus; species Pinus tabuliformis. The sequence goes on along the minus strand of CM062819.1, from coordinate 258,611,895 downwards.
ACCTGTGTTAGGCATTTTGCTGGTCTAAAGAGTTAGCTTGTTTGCTGTCCATAGCTGATTAGTCTTTTTACTCTCGTCATTATGGTTTGATTTCATGTATTTCCAGTGATTAAACAAGTAAATCTTAAGGTGTCTTTTGATTTTGGACAGGCTTGTTTGTTTTCACTTTAAATCGAAATCAAAGTTAAATAACAACTTTCTTTTTGTAATACATCAACATTAAGAAAGGGAAAAGAAAATACATGCATTGTGCATTTTGCATTTGACTGTTTGCATGCTGATTTAGGAAATTTTGCATTAGTGTGTGCTCTATGATCTGTGTGAAAAGATTTTCCTTTCTTCTCCTCAGTAGTTAAGATTTTCAAAGTTGAAAGATTGAAAAGTTTGCTTCTCATCTTAGACTGCATTCAGGAATTTGTTACATACATCTCGTGGTGATCCTTAAAGGAAAACTGCTAAGCAAGATCAACATTAAAATAAATCCAATTTACATAACAATGCTTTGTAACATAACGCAAACACATAGAGGTCTAGGTAGAGACGTGTTCCGGCGTCGTTAAACATAGTGACTGTCGATCTCTACGAAGGTGGGTGATTCCTCCTGAGAGTCGGTGGCACTAATACGGACTTGTGCTCCCACGTACCGTCGCGTATATATTGGGAGACCCCTATAGGAACAAAGCCTTTATCCATAGGAAGCCGTGTCAGCCGCCCTACTGATCGCGATGCAGTGAACACAGCATTCACGAAGATCGACCACCCGTACCGTAAAACGTATTCTGTGGTTTCGCGAAAAGTTTGGCACACCCTCTGCCTAGAACTCCAGAGTAGTTTCTTTTGGCCTTTTTCAAACTCTATAACTGAAAAAGTCCATCCGAGCATTTGTCACTTCGGGCTCGTTAAAACATCGAAGGAGACTAGAGTCATCTTTAGCTTTTTCTCGACTCTTAAAACATGAAAAAGCAAAGTTGTGTCTAAAGTGTCATTAATAAAATTTATTTTAATCGGAACATAATCACCTGTTATTCCCACGTTGATCTTTCAGTTGAAAAGTATGGAGCCCACCAACCAAGGAAGTCACCTTGGTGGAAGTCCCAATCCCTTCTCCTCTTGGGGAGATGTTGGTGCGCCTCATATGGCCACATTGTCACTTCCAGGATTAACAATTGGCCTACCTGTATGGCTCTTTTCAACTAATGTAGTTCAGATCACCACTAATCCTGAGCAGTCGAATCAATAGTCAGACCAGTCTAGAGCTACCCACCAGCCTTCCACTTCTTACAATTCTTCCTCTGATCCTTCATCTTCGCAAGGTAGAGCCGGCAAAAGTCAGCCTCCCATGGAGAAGAAGGAGAAGAAGAAGAAAGAAAAGAAGCAGAAGGAGCCTAAGGCGAAGGCGACTGGGGGCAAGCAAAAGACATCTGACAAAAATCCACACACTGCACCGACCGGGCCTAAATCGCCATGTGTCATTTGCAAAGGGACCCACTTCCACCGTGACTGTCCTTGTATTCCCCGGATACTAAGGGACTGGTCCCCCAGGTTGCACAATCCGGTAGCATCAACCTCTGATAGACATGTTGATTGCATTCCGTCAACTATCGAGAGTGAAGGACAAAGAGGGAGACCAAGATCACCCTGCAGACTGTGTGAAGGCGATCACGCCATCCACCGTTGTCCATTCTTAGATGAGGCGAAGAGAGTTTTGGAAGATCGTCTGGTTTCACCGTTACGACTTCCTCCTGGATACCAAAAACTCGTGCCAAGTCCCTCGATAGTTGAAAATCCAGCTGGCCCGATCAAGTGGTCAGCTGAAGTGTCGGTCATTGAGAATGAACCTACTGAATCCAGACCAGACGAAAGTCTAAAGGTCGAAACGGCAGTTGACCCGGTTCTTCCTTCAGAGGTTTCATCCTCAAATGACACCGTCGTTGAAGATTCATCTTCGAATGACACCCTCACTGAAGAGAATAAGGATGACACCATCCAGATTCTTTTCATCAACACAGACTCTGATGAGCATCAGGGCAACGCGCCCATTCCTTTATCGCAGGAAGGAACATCGTTAGGGTCGTATCCGGCCGTGTATTCGGTCCCACCACCAAGCAACCTGGTTGTGTCCTTTGATTGGAATCAACTAGGCAGACCCCGGTTACCAGCCAGTATCCCATTCAGAATCATCGTCCAAATCTACAGAATGGTGATGGCTGGAACTATCATTGATGAAGGGGCATCTCTGAGTATCCTTTCCTCTATTGCTTGGAAAGCACTGGGTTCCCCGGCGCTTTTACCTGAGATGAGAAATCTATCAGGTTTTGATAAAGGAACCAGTCACCCGTTAGGGATTCTCCCCAATGTTCCCGTTACATTGAAGGGGAAGACAGTTCATATGAATGTCATGGTCGTCTAGGGACCCTTGGTGTATAACTTACTCCTTGGACGAGACTATATATATTGCATGGAGGCGATAGTGTCCTCACTCTTCAGAGTTATGTGTTTTCCGCACGAAGGAAGAATGGTCAAGCTCGTAGACCAACTTTCATTTCCAGGATCACGCATCGCAAATAGTCAAATACCATCCCTTAACGGTTTATTCACTCAAGGAATGCCTCCACCCCCGGTTCTACTTCCCGATGAATGCGAGTGATTCGGAAGAAAGAACTGGGACCCAGGGGGCATGCACCCTGGCCTGCCTTGGGCAGAGGAAACCTTGGGTATAAAGTTAATTTCCGCAGAAGAATGGGACTAGTCCGTACCCCGTCCGAAAGAAGGAAGAGAGGGTTGTTCTAGGATAAAGTTCTTTTGTCAAAGTTATGTGAGTGAGATAATCAACTTCTCGCTCCCTTTGTCTAAAAAGTAGGCTCTCCTGAGGGAGGAGATCCATTTGTGGCGGCAAGTAGCCACCATCTTTGAAGGCAAGCCTCACCCATTAAAACATATGTTTTGAAGGATAAGTAGGGGCAGCCTCCAAAGAAAGAGATGAAATTGCTGCAACAAGTAGTCACCATCCTTAGCAACCTAATGATAGACATTGCCGAAAAGAGATTTTAGTTTGCGGCAGCAAACAAAACCATTTTTCGGATAATAAGTAAGAGGCAAACCTCCCTCCGTAACGCCAATGTTTTATCTGTTGCGATCTTGCAAAAATCTAAAAGTGAACTGATGGGAAGACAAGTACCGTCGGCACCGAAAAATAACGAGAAGACAAGTATCGTTAAAAACATAGCAAGACGACAAGTAGAAAAACAGAGGTGGGACAGAGGAGGGGTAGCCTTGAAATTATACTTTATACCTGGGGGCATGCGAACCTTTTGGAGTGCAAGCACGGGATGACTATTTATTTTTTAAATTTTTAGGTCCTCCCTTTAAACCTGTAGGTCTAACCCGTTAAACTCGTAGGATTAGCCGTTTCCAGCTTGCATAAAGAAAGGATGTGGGGCAAAAGTCAAAACCTGCCAAATAGGAGCATAGCTTCGTGAGATAAAGCTCCTTAAAAAATAGCTATCTCACCTGAGGCGTTTCTTGTATTATGACTGGTATATTCGAGCAGTTTTAGCACACAGTTCATGCTCGTTAAAAAATAAACGCAAGATCCGAGCAGTTTTAGCACATAGTTCATGCTCGTTAAAAAATAAACATAAGTTGTGAGCAATCTTCCCCTAGAGTTCAAGCTCACCCAGAAAAAATGAACCGGTAAATAACCTTGGTAAATGTAACCTTTGACAGCCATATTAAAGCCCTTGGTCGTGTTCTTGCAGTCTCACCTCCATCCGTTCATTTGGCCAATCGTTCATCTCCATATGTTTGTTTACCCATTTTGAGGAACAGCTGCGAAGAGTGATTTCACTTAGCCATCCTTGTGACACTGCCGTGATTGGAAAATTCCAACCTGTACCTGGAATCTGCTGCTATCCCTGTTTATCACTCGTTCCTCAAAAGACGAGTCTTCTTTGAGCTCTTTTCTCCTGACTCGTAAAATATGAAAAGTTTGCCAAGTTTTGGCCTTCCAGCTCGTTAAACGACCGGAAGAGCTATCCCTCCTCTAGATTTTAATCTTTTTGGACCTGAGGGATTATTGCACAAAAAGATCGAGCGCTTGTTTGTTCGGCTCGTTAAAGCAATCGAAAATTCATCCCTTCTGTATTGTTTTATACTTTTTCGGACTTAAGGGATTAGATGATGAAAAAGGAATTCTGGAGTTGACTTTATGTACCTTTTCAGACTCTCTAAAAATGAAAAGGACCGAGTTATCCTTGTCGTTAGACTTGTTAAATTCATTAAATAGCGACAAACTTGTCTTTAGACGAGAACGAGTTTCCCTATCGCTAGGCTCGTTAAAACATAGCGATGGGCTTGCCCGAAGGGCAGGTTATAGAACAAGCATATGTTATCCTCCTCAAGCTTGATAAAAATAAAGAGGTACTGGTCAGCAATGACTGGGGAAAAATTGGGAGAACCTCACAGCTTTAATGGTAGTAAGTCGCTCTTGAACATGACACTTTGTCCTCCGTATCACATCGGGTTGGGTTGTTTCATTCACCGGTCTCATCACCATGGTCCTCGCCACACCATCCACATTTGGGGTAATGCTACCAATCCATCACATCAGTGTCGTTATATGTTCAAGAGATGTTGTTCTGCAAAGAGTCAACCGTGTCCCATCCACTGCCATACATTGTCCTTCATCCATTTCATGACCGCCACCCTGAATCATACATCACAGTTTGTTTTTCACCTCATCACAATCACTAGCTCCGTTCCGTGTCACTGATGTGGGATTCATTAAGGCCCTCCTTTGACGGATCGCTCCTTGTCGACATCAGCTCATTATCCAAGGAGTTGATCTAGGAACAACCCCTTCAGTAATTTGAAGCTTGCATGCCTCAATGGCAAGTTTCTCACTTCCGGCGATAGGTATACATCAATGACCTTCGACCAGAAGATTTTGCATGGTGGTCGACGCCAAGTCCTTTATTCCCACCATGTGAATTGTACTGCTGTACCTTGAGGGTCATCATCCTTATCGGTGATTCCTCTCGCGCTTGTTAACGGTTTACATAATTGACCTGTAATCAAGCGATGTCTTTCCATGTTCGACTTCAAGAAATTCTCACATGGATCGACTTGTACATCGAGTGAAGATCGGAAGAGATTGAAGACCCCGGATCTAGTTTCATCCATCCGGGCTGCGATATATATCCAGGATATAAAGACATTTGATGTGTACATCATTGCAGCAGATGATCATCCTTCTCAAAGGATGATAATTTCAGCAGAGAATTATCAGTCTACCATCAGACGATCGTCTGTTCTATGTACCAAAATGAATTTATAAAGCTGAGCATGGGAATGCCCGCCTCAGCTAGATCATGAAAAAGTATGAAAAATAATGTATTGTATTGTATCTTATTACAGGACACTTTTCAGCAGATTGAATGAACTTCGGATCCTCTTAATAAAGCATTTCACCCGATAAACGACCTCATACTTTAGGGGGCATCTGTTATAGACAATTTTGTGCCTTGCAGCATCAGGCATGAATTGTCAATAATCCAAGGGATCCAAAGTCCCTAAACATGATGTTCCTACCCCTAGAGGAACAAGGTCAGCAAACCAACAGCTCTCAGATCAGTTCTCCACCTGAAAACACTCAAAAACAAGCAATCCTGAAATCAAAGCAGGTGCTCCACTAGGCTTCTGCGCTGAAACTCAACTCCTCCATGGTGTACCTGCGTCGCAAAGCAGGTAGAACAAAGGCCACCTGCGATGAGCGAGATGGGACAAGTGGCACACTGAGTCATTGCTCTGGAATCTTCCAAAAATGACACTTGGATCAGGGATTTCGCCTTGTGATGAGTCAGAGGCTCTGTTTCTCCAAGTGGAAGCAAGGTTCTCCAAGTGGACTCAAGAACTGAAGATCAACTGAAGAGAGAGAGGACACAAGGCAGCTACACACCAGTTGCAAGCTGACTCATCCTTTCTCAATTCATCTATATATTGAGCTCTCTCCTATGAGCTCAGGAGGCTGGGGATTTTGTGCAAAGTAATGATATGCTGTTGGTTTCACTATAGAACTATTGGGTGATTGCTTGAAGGAGGTGAAGAGGAGAAATTCTTTCTGCTGGGAGGTGTTGCTGGATTGGGGCCTTCAATGGTTGTAACACTCTCAGAACTTTACTTCTTCCATTAATAAAAGCTATTGAGGTTCTTCTATATGCACTTGTTTCAATGATGTATTGTGATAATTGTATATTTCATTTATGCTAATCCTTGAATCAGTTATGATTGCATGCTTCTTGTAGTTTCCTTCTTTGTTATTTTGCAGGATCTCATTGTAGCTGGGCCAGCAAAAGAGCAAGGAGCTGGGAGCAAGCAGCAAAGAGAAGAGTTTGGATTCGACATTAAGCGCAAGGCAATGGTTAGTGCATTTCTTCATTCTCTCTTGCTTTCATAAAGAAGTAAACCTTAAGTAGTTTTCTTTACAGTTGTTGCTGAGGTACTATCACCCTTAGAGTGGGATAGGGTCATCCGAATCGGATACTTTTCCCTACAACAATTAGCAGGCTACAAGGCTCATTATCAAGATGTTGTTGATTTCCAAATTCCAAGGCATGATAGAAATCCTAAACCTTTGTACAGTTCTTTAATTCAGCTCAGCAATTGTGAATATATATTGCAGGACCCTTTTGTACAGTGTTTAGATTCAGCAGAGGAGATCAGCAATTCCCTTTTCTTCTCAAAGGTTAAAAAAGCTATATCTGATTGCAAGATCTCCATTTCAAGCACCAACAAGCACAAGCAGCAAAGGTCACTAATGTATATAATGCTCAAGTGGCTGCATTGGCTGTTTCATTTCACCTAACCAGCAAAGTAAGTGCTGATTAGAGTAGGTAGGTAGGATTTCAGTTTTCTGTTTGGATAGTAGCTTGCTGCAGTTGAAGCCCGAAGTGAAGGCCCTAAGCTCTTCAAGTCTACTGTCATATATATAAATAAAGTAGCCAGCGAAGGGAAGTTTTCAGAGTACAACAACAATTGAAGATCAAGGCAATCTGACCTGTTGTTCTTGACTTTTCACAAGGAAAAGCCATCCCCAAGTGGAGCCATTGTTAGCCTCCTATTGCAATAGGTTTCATATTTCATGATTGACAGTGGAAGTGCCAAAAATGTTCATCTTTTCCATGCTGCAAAAGTTCCATTTTTGAAAGATTCCTCAGTTAAGGGAAGGCCAAACAGCTTAATCTTGGCCTCCCTAGGTTTAAATTGATTGTTTTAGAAGATAGAGAATAAAGATCTGACCAAACTATTTAATATTGGTAGATTTGTAGATAGGTAGAGAAGCTAGGGTGCTCAACTGTTTAATCTGAGCCCCTGGAAGATATAAGGCTAGATTTAGATAGGAGGATAGTCAAAAGAAAAGTTGAAAAGCTGGGTTTGCGAGTTCAAGTGCACCCAAACAAAAAGAAGTGAAAATGTTAGGTAAGTAGGCTCCAGGTAAGTAGTTTTTGTGGTTGTAGAATCAAGCTATGTGATCCATTTCATGTTTTCAAGTGTTATATCTATTTAGATCACAAGTACAAGGCAATTTTCATTTGGAGGAGCTCAAGCGAGGCATATCTAACTCTCCCTTTTTCTTATTTCCCCAAATCATTCACTAACCTCCCCAAAGAGGTCAAGATCTGCTTGATATCTCTTAAGTTTCATCATTTGTCATATCATTGGCCTAAGTAAATGTTTGCTTTGCTTAGGAGTACTCTTATTCACTCTATAAGTCATTTTCCCCCTTTTAAGTAGCCTAAGATCTCTAAACTTAACGCTTTCTTGTCATCTTCATATTAACTTCTAACATTATTATGTAAATCCCTATCTATTTTCCATTCCCCTTACTAAAAAGCACTAAATAGCTCCCCTATGTACATATCCCCTCCCTCTGGTTGAAAGATAACCTTGACTATGCTTGGGAATTGCTAAGTTTGCCTAAAACTTAGCTAGAACCCTCAGTTGCCTCTCAAACCATCTTCTAAATGCATTAGGAATCATTCCTATGCATAAAATTCCCCTCCAAATGTATAAAATCCATCTTTGGACGTGTTTTACTTTTCCCAAGGCATAAACTCCTTTTTTTGGCCATAAACCCTTCTCAAAGCACATAAACCCCTCTCAAGTGCCTTTGAACTCCTCCAAAGCGTGAAATTCCTTTTTTTTAGGTTATCGGACCCCTTCCGAGGTCTCAAAAACCCGTATTACCCAAAGTTTTGACCCCCCCTGCACATAAATAAATGATAAAATATACAGGGGGCCCCGCGCACAAACCTGCCGCCAGCTCCGCACTCTGTCAGCCCTCCGATCCGCCCACCCAGATCCGACGGCTCTCGGCGATTTCAGAGCCGCCCCGACATTCAACGATTAGCCTCCGATAGGCTAGCGGTTTCCCCACCGTACAATGGATGCATGTCCGCCCTTGATTGCATTGGAGCTCCTCTGACAATTACCACTCTCGTACAGAAGGCGGTCCGATGAAACCACAAACCGCCTTCTGTCTCTCCGCCCCTGACGTCAGCGCCACGTCAGTGCTATGTCACCTCTCCGTCCCTACCCTGCCACTGTGTCATGTGCCACGTCACCATGCCACGTCACTGCCGTACTGGTACCAACCGATGACATCATCACCAAAAAAGGCGCGAAGCGCGAAAATTGTAGCAAAGGATGCCCAGAATGAAAAACTGAGGTAGTTTTCGATGCACGATTAGCACTTAGCTAAGAAAAAAGGCTCAAAATGGAGGGCTTCTCATGGCTCAGCTACCTGCAAACCCAAAAATTCACGGGAGGCAACAAGATTTCTTCATGTATGTTCATATTTCAATCGGCCAGCGCTGATAGCATTCTAGAGGCCACGAAAAACATTTGCAGCAGCTATTTTTGCCTTAAAAGGGCAGAAAAGGGGCAATTTGACAGTTTCAAGCACATCAAGGGAGATAAAGTGGCCCAATTCAATTGTAAAAGAGTATCAGAGGAAAGATAAATCCAAGATTAAATTAAAGAGTATCAGTGAAGCGGCAAAGAGTATCAGATCGACAATATCAAAGCAGGTGAACATTAAAGGCCCCCAAGCAAATTCAAAGAAAGCGGTGAAGCCATTTAAGGCTCTCAGATCACAGTTAATGCACATCGAAACCACTCAAGAGCAGGGGATCAAAGCCCAAAGCACAATTATGGCTAAATGAATAGCACAGAGCCATAAGGACATATATTAACTCATTTTGATGCAGCTGCCTCCAGCGCAGCTCAAATAAATATCTTCTTGCATTAATTCTAGGACAAGATTAGATTAAAGAAGTCATTTCCCTCGGATCTGTTTTAGGTCTGTTGTAATAGATATTTTTAGATATTTTATCTATATAAACCACCCTAATTCATTGTTTAAAGGGTTGGTTGGTTGATAATCCTCATTCTAGACTTGCGTTGTATACTTTGAGAGCTCTGTAATCAAAGACTGCTGGAAGGCTTTGGATGAAAAACTGTCTGTTGTGTTATTAATGGCTAAAGAGTGACTGTGGAATTCCCGTGCTACTACATGGCTCAATAAGTGTTTCCCTAACTCTGTTTATAGTTTACATATGTTTATGCACCATTGTGTTACCATCTAAATAGCAAGAAAAAAAGAATAGCTTAGGTTTTGCTTGACTGCACCCTATGCTCAGTTCTTGTTATTTCTATATGTTTTCTTCAGAAATGGTTATGAATATGCATACTTAAATGATCATGTTTACCCTGTTTCTTTCACATATGACTGTTATTGAGGAATTCTTGATTGCTCCTAGAGAAACTATCATTCACCTTCCCTCTCTATTAGCTATTGAAAGATTCTTAGTTGCCTTTCATCTCTGACCTTCATTCCATCTTTATTCCAGCCTGATATTGTTCTATGTGTAGCTATCCTACTCTGTATTCCTCTTGTGACCAAGAAAATGTAACAGCAAGCCCTAATCCATGACTCCATGCCCAATGGTTTGAATTTCTCACACTATGCATCCCAACTCTACTTGAAAACATCATCCTTCCCACCAAAATCAAAACAAAACCCATGTACACCATAACTAGCCTAAAATCAACCCAAAACAAAGTTAAATTTTAAAGAGAGAGCCCTCTCTGACTGCAGGTAGGCTAGGACCTGCAGCCCAAAGATTGGTTTGTGGTTACCTCGGCTGTATCCCTTAAGGAGCCAAGGGACAACCTGAGTGATAACAAGGAGTAGAAGGATACAAATCAATCCCAATTCCAAAATGAAACTGGGTACTAGATGGGGGATCCTCTAGTATCTCCTCTATAGCAATCAGTCCAGGTGGAAGAGGTAGACTCTCAGGTCCATAAACGATTTCTGGAGCCGAAGAAGGTATAACTTCTGTAGTGACAGATACTAGAAAGGCGACACCTTCTGAATACTGAAACTAAACTTCCAAATTTTCAGGCGAATGAACTTCAGTCTCAAAGGGAGGTTCTTGAACAACTTCTGGTTCAAATGTAGCCTCGGTTTGAATTGAGAGGGGTTCTAGATCAACTCTAAATGGAGTTGTTTTAGGTACAGAAGTGTCTACCATTACAGTAGGATCAATTCTAATGTCCTCTTGTAACTGCGGAATTTCTTCTCTTAAGGTAGATGTACCAGAAATAATTGGAGTAACTGTAGTCTTTGACGATGTTGAAACAAAAGTTTCAAATAAACTAGATGAATTGGACTCAGTTAAACGGCACTACTTTTTCCGGATTGGCTTCGCTTCCAGAGTCAAAGACAGTTGACTCGCTAGTCTCCGCGAACGACGGGGTTTTGATTGACTTTCTTCCACAATTGCGGATTATTTGATCAACTCAAAATTAAGGGGAAAATGATGTTATTCTGAATTCAATTAATTGTATTGATGCTTTGACACAAATTTTCTTTTTCAGTTTTTAAGAGTCAAGAAAAAGCTAAAGATGACTCTAGTCACCTTCAATTTTTAATGAACCTAAAAGGACAAGTGCTTAGATGGACCTTTTCTTTTAAAGAGTCGAAAAGGAACGAAAGTGACTACTCTGGAAAATCTAGATAGAGGGATTACCAAACCAATCGCAAAACTACAATATACACCTTGGTGATAAATTAACACGAAATTACCAAGGACTTATGTATGATAGTCAATCTTCCCGAATGTTGTGTTCAGTGCATTGCGATCAATAAGGTGGCAGACTCAGATTCCTATGGATAAAGGATTTAAGCCTATTATGGTCTCCCAATATATACAAAATGGTACGGGGAGCACAAGTCCGTGCTAGCACTTGTCATATCAAGGAGGAGGAATCACCCAACCATCAATGAAAATGATAGCCTCTAGTTTTAACGACACCGGAACATGTCACTAGCCTAGACTTCTAGATATGTTGCCTTAAGTTCCAAAGCATTGTTAGGTTCATTTAAATTCATTTTAAAGTTGATCTTGTTTAGATTTTGCCTTTCAATGGTTCACTGCGTGATGATGATCTGAAATACCTAAGATGCAATCTACAATGATAAACAATCTTTGTTTATTTGAGCAATGAAAATCCTAGCTACTAGGGGAAGAACATAACAGTGCTTTTAATCAAAGAGAAAAGAGCACACACTAGTGCATTCCCCTAAATCATTTTTTTGCACACAATCAAAAATGCTAAATGAAAATGCATGTATTTGTATTTTCTTTCCTTAATGTGAAGAATTCCAAAAAGGAAAACTAAATGCAGCAAAGATTTGAAATATTTTACTCAAAATGACATTTTTGACAATTTCTTCTTCAAAAGAGAAACGAAGACTTAAAACGACACTTTTCAATTTTGAATAAAAATGATTTCGACACTTTGAATATAAACAAATCAAACCAAATACATGAAGAAAATTTCAATCGATTATCAAGGGAAGGAGAATTTACGACACTTCTCTTTTCGACAAAAAACGAAAATTACAACACCTTTTGTACCAAAGCGACAAATCGATTTAAACAAATTTTAAACAAAGGATTGTAAATGATGAACAAACACACAAAAAAATTGACTAATCCTAATGTTATTGAGGCTGATCTAAGTGATTCAAGTAAGTTTCAATAAAGAGGCACTGTTCATTTGCAGCAAAACAACCAAAACAAAACTGAAAACAAGGTAAAAAAACCCTCAATTTCTAGATAGAAAAATAATTCAGTCAATCATCACACCTGGGCTTCATAGAAACTGAGATGCATCGCACTTACTGCACTCAGGAGGTGCGATGCATACTGAGTCACAATGGAAGACAGTGCGATGTTCCAGGGAGTGTAACTGAAATGGATTTTGGCTCAAAGATGGAGCTGTTTTCAATGAGTTATGGTGGGTTCTGATGAACAGTGATGAGCAAAGTATGATGGAATGTCTTGAGAGGTTACTGAGCTACCAAAATGGTATCTACATGTGCTTGCAAGTCAAATGTTCAATTCATAAACTAAACCAGAGATTGACTGAAGCAACATTCATCTACTATGCAATTGCAGAGTAAGAGCAATTCGAAAGCTACCTAACTAACTTTAGACTTTGTCTATAGTTTATAAAATTGAACGTATAACAAAAAATAACAACAAACAAACATCTATTCACTCCCTAGTGGAGTCACCAATTTGTTTCTGGGAAAACTGGTGTTCCTAAAGAATGCTAGCCCTCTAGGTTTTGCAGCTACCCTAGAAACAATAGTTTAAAGAAATTCAATGGTTTCTTCTATGTGTAACAGATAAGAGAAAGATAATGGAACCAACCTAGAACTTCTGCTTAATCCCTTGCTTGATCTCTCTCCCCTTTGACAGAGCCTACAACTCCTCCCCGTACTTAACATGCTTGGAGAGTACCTGCACAAGTACAACAACAAAGAACCGTCAAAGCATCGTGATCTATTACAACATAAACATTACAGAATAAGATATATAATGAACAAATGATAACATTCACAATCGCACAATCATATGGAAGAAAACTTGAAGAGCTTTATTAATAGAATGGATAATTACAACCTATTTGTATGATCCAACATCATCCTCCCAGCTTCAATCCTTCTTCACCTCATGAAATAGCAAGATCACTCCAACAATACAATGCTCCTTCCTCAATTACAAACTATCAACACTTCCTTGCAATTCACAACATTCCAACCTCTAGATCTTTTGGATGAGGGATCCATTTATAGATGTTTGCAAGGGTGTGAGTCATCCATGGGGTTTGATTAGTGTCATTCCACTTGTTGCAATGGGTTCCACAAGAGAAGGGATTGGATTTTCTTAGATCCCTTATTCATCCTTGGGCGAATTCAGAGAGGCAAGTGGCATAGGAGAAAGTTTTGGAAGATTCCATGAGCAATCAACTGACAAATGTCCCAGAAATTTGTCCATCCTCACACATCGCACCCTATAGAAGGCCTAAACAGTATGCATCGCACCCTGGTAGTGTACCACTCAATATGCATTGCACTTTGCCAATGGAGCAGTCAGTATGGTTCAATTTAGGCAGTTTCTGGATGGTTTCTCAAATGAAACTTTTGGGAAATGATGTATGTAGGTGACTATGTTCCTTTAGGGTGTGAAAAAAATCTTTTAGGGTTTGATGAGCCCTAATACATTGACATATAAGTTTGGGGTTGATGTGCCCAAATATTTCTATAACACTAAGCTTGTGTTTTATAGAAAATTTAATAAAAAAAAAAATATAGTAAATAATGTTAAAGAATAAAACTTGGTTGGGGCTTGCATGGAAGCCAGGTGTTCCCTCTTCACACATAACAACCCTTTTCTATCCTGTATCCTAGTGTTACATTGTTAAAATTGTCCCCACAACTCGAAAAAAAACCAAAACCCGAGACAAAAATTCTCTTGACAATCGACGGATACAGCTAAATCTGACGGCAATTTTATGTGAGGACTGCCACCAGTATTGCTTAGAGTCCAATTAACTAATGACATGAAGAATATATTTTCTTTTAATGGGTATCATTTGAGGATTAATATGATGTTTAAGTTTAAGGGGGTGCGAGAGTAAATCCGTGGGTTATTTATTTTGATTTCATATAATTAGCTCCTAGGATTATATCTTACCCCGTTCGCTTCTCTATCTGTCAAGGGATTTCTGTGCAAGGGGCATAGATCAATGAGGTTTACGTCATTTCACAAAAATTTGTGGCAACATCAAGATAACCTCCATAGGATTTATTGGCTATATAATTCTTTCTTTTTAAATTTAGAAAACGAGTTTGCATTTGCGGTTATGGCTAACAAGTCTCTACAATTGCTGCTTTTATAATTTTTGTTTTCCTTATTTATTTTCCCTCATTGAATTATCCGTTGAAGGCTCTATTTGATACATGTACTCTTAAGTATTCGAGCTAGCCCATACATCACAACATTTGACATAAGAAAATGTTTTGATTACAATATAAAGTAAGAGTTACAAGTAGTGTTATTCATTACTAGTTACCTGGTGCCATTATTTAGATTGCGTGTAGACACAGTTGGTTTCTTGAACGTATTCAAGCTAGCCCATACATCACAACATTTGACATAAGAAAATGTTCCGATTCCAATAAAAAGTAAGGGTTACAAGTAGTGCTATTCATTACTAGTTACCTAGTGCCATTATTTAGATTGCGTGCAGACACAGTCGGTTTCTTGAACATAATATATACTAGATTATGTTTTACTAATCAATATTATGTTTTATTAATCAACTGTGCATGTGATCCCTCACAGGAAATACTAAGTGACACTGATTGGATGAGATTATGGTTCAAAATGTGATTAGTTCTGAAATTGTGACATCTTTCCTAGGATTTTGGTTCAAAATGTCTTGGAGAGTGTGTTATAGACATTTTTGTGCCTTGCAGCACCAAGCATGAAATGTCCATAAACCAAGGGCTCCTAAGTCCCTAAAAGTGTTGTTCCAACCCCTAAAGGAACAAGGTCAACAAATTACAGCTTCTCCTAGAAGTTCTCCACCAGAAACTGCTCAGAATCAGTCAAATCAGGATCATTTCAGCTGCTCCACTGGCTAGCTGCGTTGCATAGCACCTAAATACACTAGCTAGGTGCGTTGCAATGCACCTAAATGCACTATCAGGGTGCGTTGAGCGGGAAATGACAAATGGCAGTGCCATTCCGCGAGGTGGAAAGACCATGGAAGCTTCCAGAATCTTCTCCATTGACACTTGCCTCACTGAATTCGACCAAGGATGAGTAAGAGGCTCTCAGTCTCCAAGTGGAAGCAAGAACTGACAGAGAGAAGACACTAGTCAAATCATAAGCTGACTCATCCTCCTTGCATACATCTATATATGGATCCCTCATCCCAGAGATCCAGAGGCTGGAATTTTGTACATTGCAAAGAATTGCTGTTGGTTTTGAGATAGATATCAAAGTATTGGGTGATTTATGCTTTGTTGGAGGTGAAGAGGGGCTTCTTTGCTGGGAGGTTGATGCTGGATCAGGAATCATCGGTTGTAACTCCTCCTGGATCTTCTTGTTATATCAATAAAACTATTTGAGTTTCTCCTACATGCTTGTGTATCATTGATGCTTGTTACATTTGTATGTTTAGCTTAAATCTGATCCTAAGCTTTTTATGAATATAGATCCATGTCTTTGTGTAGTTTTCTTCTTCTGTGATCTTACAGGAACTTGGTGAAGCTGGGCAAGTAAGGAAGCAGGTAGCTTAAAGCTGTCAAAGAAGAGAGGGATTGGATCAAAGGATTAGCGCAAGACACAGGTCGGTTCTTTCTATCCCCCTCTATCTTTAATTCATAAAGGAAATACAAAAGTAGTTTTCTCTGTTTGTTTCTAAGGTAACTGTCACACCTTAGTGCGATAGAGTCGTTCTAAATAGACACTTTTCCGGTAACAAAATGACGACTCTGCTGGGGATTATTGTCTAATTAGTTTGTTTGTGTATGTTTTGTTGTTTGTTTCATAAACTTATAAGTAGCATTCGAACTGCATTTGCCATAACAAATGCAAAGTAGACATCTGCTACTTCAATCCATTCACTAGATCTGTTTATGATTTGAACAGCTGATTCACAAATGATCTGATTGCCCTTTGTGATAGCTCTTAGACCCTCCTTAGATCTACCCTCTGATTGTGCATTACTGATTGCTTTTACTCGGCCAAAAACCAAAGACTAAACTGTAAACCGTGACCCAGAACCCGGATAGAATTCTCGTTTCTACCCCAGTGCAGGTACTGTGAAGAGTTCCTGCATTTCAGCGCAGTTCCCGAGAGGGAAACCTGCGCTGCAATCCCGTTTCTCTGTGTTACAGGTGTGCTGATCAGACTAGCCCTGTGTAGCTGAGGTTCTTGTGCTTCATTCTTTCCAGTTTTGTCTCTGATTTTTGCAGCCTGTGATCAGTGTATGTGTCTGTTTGAAAACCCCTTTTCCTTGCTGTAATTCCGCCTCCTTTGTACAAAAGAACTGTAGATGTTTTTGTGTGTTTGTTGAGTCGTTTACAGTTTTCGATTGCAAAAGTAGAATAGTCATACTGTCATCCTTTGATTTAGATCTGTCGCAAGTGTCGATTTCGATCATAGGAGAAAGTTTGATTGCTGTTGATGTTTGACTATACTTTTACTTTTGCCTTTGGTCTAAATTTATGTCTTTCTAGTGTCAAAAACGAGTGTTTATGTCAAAATCGTAAAGCGTCGTAATCGTCTTTATCTTTTGATTTCGAAAAGAAGCTTGTTTGTGTTTGTCGCTTGAAAGCAAATTCAAATTTGTACATCAACTTTCTTTTTAGCATCAATATTAAGAAAGTCGAAAACAAATACATGCACATGTGCATTTGCATATTGACAGTCTGTTTGGCTTGACTTAGGAAAGTGCATTTACAGTGTGCTCTTTGCTCTTTGTGAAAAGATTGTGTCTTTCTTTTCCCCTTGTAGCCAGGATTTTCATTGCTGAAAAGAGATAAAAGTTTGCTTATCATCTTTAGATTGCATTTTAGGAATTACATCTACATCTCGTGGTGAACCCAAAAGGCAAACTTCATAAGAAAGATCAACTTAAAATAAATTCAATGAATCTAACAATGCTTTGGAACTTAATGCACAACATTTAGAGGTCTAGGCTAGAGACGTATTCCGGCGTCATAAAGCCTGGTAACTGTTGTCCTCACTGATGGTTGGGTGATTCCTCCACTTTGAGACGATAAGTGCCAGTACGGACTTGTGCTCCCACGTACCGTCGAGTATATATTGGGAGACCCCTATAGGCTTAAATCCTTTATCAATAGGAAGCCGTGTCTGCCGCCATATCGATCGCAATGCACTGAACACAGCATTCGGGAAGATTGACTGCCGTACCGTAAAAAGTATTCTGCAGTTTTGCGATTGGTTTGGTACTCCCTCTACCTAGATCTCCAGAGCACTCCCTTTCATTCCTTTTCAGACTCCTTAACGGAAAAGGTCCATCTGAGCACTTGTCACTTCAGGCTCATTAAAAATCGAAGGAGACTAGAGTCATCTTTTGTTTTTTCTCGACTCTTTAAAACTGAAAAAACAAGTTGTGTCAAAGCGTCTAAAAATTTATTTTAAATGGAATATTCATTACCCCTTTCCTACGTTGATCTTGGGTTGAGAACATGGAGTCTACCAACCAAGGAATTCCCCTTGGAGAAAATCCTAGTCCCTTCTCCTCTTGGGGAGATGTTGGTGCACTCCATATGGCCACATTGTCGCTTCCAGGACTAACAATTGGTTTGCCTGTATGGCTCTTCTCAACCTATGTCGTTCAGAACACCACTATTCCTGAACAACCGAATCAGCAATTAGACGAGTCCAGAGTTGCCCACCAACCTTCTAATTCATCTAATTCTTCCTCTCTTCCTTCCTCTTCGCTTGATGGGGCTGATAAAGCCAAAAATCAAGTTCCTAAGGAGAAGAAGGAAAAGAAGAAGAAAGAGAAGAAGAAGAAGGAGCCAAAGGCAAATGGGGGAAAACGAGTGTCGTCTAACGAAAATCCAAACACTGCACCGACCAGGCCTAAATCGCCATGTGTCATTTACAAAGGAGACCACTTTCATAGAGATTGTCCTTGCATCCCTCGGATATTAAGGGACTGGTCTCCTAGATTGCACAACTCGGTGTCGTCAACCTCTGATGATCATGTTGAAAGCACACCGTCGACTAGTGAATGTGAAGTCCCAGGACAAAAAGGAAAATATAGATTTCCTTGTAAACTGTGCAAAGGCGATCATGCCGTCCACCGTTGTCCCTTCTTAGACGAAGCTAAAAGAGTTTTGGATGATCGTCCGGTATCACTGTTATGACTTCCTCCTGGATATAAAAAACTCTTGCCGAGTCCGTCACTAGTTGAAAATCCGGCTGGCCTGCTCAAGTGGTCGGCTGAAACGCCTATCATTGAAGATAAACCATCTGGATCCATACCAGATGAAAGTCAAAAGGTCGAGGCGGCAGTTGACCCAGTCTTGCCTTCAGAGGTTTCATCTTTGGATGATACAATCACTGAGGAGAACAAGGATGACACCGTCCAAATTCTCTTCATAAGCACAGACTCCAACGAACATGGGGGCAATATACCCGTTCCTTTATCGCAGGAAGGAAGTTTGTCAGAGTCGTACCTGGCCGTCCATTCGATCCCACCTCCAAGCAACCTAGTTGTCTCCTTCGACTGGAATCAACTAGGCAGACCCTGTTTACCAGCTAGCATACCATTCCAAATTATCGTTCAAATATATAGAATGGCTATGGCTGGTACCATCATAGATGAGGGAGCTTCTGTGAGTATCCTTTCCTCGACTGCTTGGAAAGCGCTTGGTTCGCCATCGCTTTTTCCTGAGATGAGAAATCTAACAGGCTTTGATAAAGGAACCAATCGACCTTTAGGGATCCTTCCCGATGTGCCCATAACATTGAGAGGGAAAACCATTCACCTGAATGTAATGGTAGTTCAAGGACCCCTAGATTACAATATACTCCTTGGACGAGACTATATTTATTGCATGGGAACGATTGTCTCCTCACTCTTTAGAGTAATGTGTTTTCCGCACGAAGGAAGAGTGGTCAAGCTCGTGGACCAACTTTCATTCCCCGGATCATACAGAGAAAATAGTCATATACCATCCCTGAATGGTCTTTTCATGCAAGAAATGTCTCAATCTCCAGTCCGTCCTCCCGATGAGCGCGAGTAATTCGGAGGGATATGACTGAAACCCAGGGGGCATGCATCCTGGTCTGCTTCGGCAGGAAAACTTCGGGTATAGGGTAGGTTTCTGCGGGAGAATATGACTAGTCTATACCCTGTCCGTGATTGGAAGAGGGGTTATTCTAGAACAATATTCTCTTGTCAAAGTTATGAGAGTTGGCGAGCGCCGCCACTCACCTTTGTTTATATCGGTAGACATCGCCGAAGAAGTGTTTTGTTTGCGCCGCGAATAGAGCAATCTTTGGGTAACCTGTAAGAGGTAGGCCTCTCTCGGTAAAACAAATGTTTTAATGGACTAAAGAAGGGGTAACCTTGAAACTCTATTTTATACCTGGGGGCATGCAAACCTTTTGGAGTGCAAGCAAAGAACGACTATTTATTTTTTAAATTTTTAGGACCTCTAACCCTTTAAACTCGTCGGATTGGTCATCTCCTAACTTGCATAAAGAAAGGATGTGGGGAAAAACTCTAAAAATTGCCGTTTTTATATGAGACATTCTTATCATATGACTGGATTAATCGAGCAGTGTTTACCGTGAGGTTCAAGCTTGTTAAAAAATAAACCCGGACCGAGCAACTGCTTCCACTCGCGTTTAAGCTTGTTAAAAAATGAATTATTCCCCGGTAAATAACCACCGTGAATGTAGTACTTCAGCCATTAAAGCCTTGGTCATGTTTGCACCGTCACCTCCACTTTTCCATTGGCTGATCATTCACCTCCATTTGATTGTTTACCCATTTTGAGGAACAGCTACGAAGAGTGATTTCACTAGCCATCCTTGTGACACTGCCGTGATTGGAAAATTCCAAACCTTACCTGGAATCAGCTGCTACCCATTTTATCACTCATTCCTCAAAAGACGAGTCTTCTTTAAGCTCTTTTCAACTGACTCGTAAAATATGAAAATATTGCCGAGTCCTTGGCCTTCCAGCTCGTTAAAGGGACAGGAAGTGCTATCCCTCCTCTAGATTTTAATCTTTTTGGACCTGAGGGATTATTGCACAAAAAGATCGAGCGCTTGTTTTCTTCGGCTCGTTAAAACTATTGAAAATTCATCCCTTCTGTATTGTTTTATACTTTTTCGGACTTAAGAGATTAGATGACGAAAAAGGAATTTTGGAATTACCTTTACGTACCTTTTCAGACTCTCTAAAAATGAAAAGGACCGAGTTATCTTTGTCGTTAAACTCGTTAAAAAGATTAATAGCGACAAACTTGTCTTTAGATGAGAACGAGTTTCACTATCGCTAGGCTCGTTAAAACATAGCGATGGGTTTGCCTGAAGGGAAAATTATAGAACAAGCATATGTTATCCTCCTCAAGCTTGACAAAAATAAAGAGGTATTGGTCAGCAATGACTGGGGAAAAATTGGGAAGGAAACTCAAAGAATCTTTATTGGTAGCAAGTTGCTCTTGAACATGACACTTCCACTCCGTGTCCGAGTGAGGTTGGGTTGTTTCATTCACCGGTCACATCACCATGGTCACGCCATACCATCCACATTTGGGGTAAATGCTACCAATCCATCACATAAGTTTCGCCGACATGTTCAAGAGAAGTCATCCAGAGAAGTCACCTGTGTCCCATCCACTACCATACATTATACTTCATTCTTTCATGACCACCATCCTGAACCATATATCATCAGATTGTTTTCACCTCCATCAAAATAATTTGCTCCGTTCCGTGTCATTGATGTGGGATTCATTAAGGCCCTCCTTTGACAGATCGTTTCTTGTCGACATTAGCTCATTATCCAAGAGGTTGATCTAGGAACACCCCATTCAGTACTTTGAAGCTTGCATGCCTTAATGGAAATTTTCTCACTTCCGGCGACAGGTTTACACCAATGGCATTCGACCGAAAGATTTTGCGTGGTGTTCGACGCCAAGTCCTTTATTCATGCCACGTGAATTTTACTGTAGTTCCTTGAGGGTCATTATCATTATCGGTGATTCCTCTCGCGCTTGTTAACAGTTTACATTATTGACTGGTAATCAAGCGATGTCTTTATATGTTCGACTTCAAAATATTTCTCACATGGATCGACTTGTACTTCGAGTGAAGATCGGATGAGATTGAAGACCCCGGATCTAGTTTCATCCATCTGGGCTGCGATATATATTCAGGAAAATAAAGACATTAAATGTACAGCATTGCAGCACAGATAATCATCCTACCAAAAGGATGATGGCTCTATCAGAATCATCAGTCTACACTCAGACGATTGTCTGTCCTATGTACATGAAAATGAATTTATAAAGCTGAGCATGGGAATGCCCGCCTCAGCTAGATCATGAAAAACAGTATGAGGATAATGTATTGTATTGTATCTTATTATAGGTCTCCTCCCAGCATTGAAAGAACTTCGGATCCTCATAATAAAGCATTTCACCCGATTAACGGCCTCATACTTTAGGGGGAAACTGTTATAGACATTTTTGTGCCTTGCAGCACCAAGCATGAAATGTCCATAAACCAAGGGCTCCTAAGTCCCTAAAAGTGTTTTTCCAACCCCTAAAGGAACAAGGTCAACAAATTACAGCTTCTCCCAAAAGTTCTCCACCAAAAACTGCTCAGAATCAGTCAAATCAGGATCATTTCAGCTGCTCCACTGGCTAGCTGCGTTGCGTAGCACCTAAATACACTAGCTAGGTGCGTTGCAATGCACCTAAATGCACTATCAGGGTGCGTTGAGTGGGAAATGACAAATGGCAGTGCCATTCCGCGAGGTGGAAAGACCATGGAAGCTTCCAGAATCTTCTCCAATGACACTTGCCTCACTGAATTTGACCAAGGATGAGTAAGAGGCTCTCAGTCTCCAAGTGGAAGCAAGAATTGACAGAGAGAAGACACTAGTCAAATCATAAGCTGACTCATCCTCCTTGCATACATCTATATATGGATCCCTCATCCCAGAGATCCAGAGGCTGGAATTTTGTACATTGCAAAGAATTGCTGTTGGTTTTGAGATAGATATCAGAGTATTGGGTGATTTATGCTTTGTTGGAGGTGAAGAGGGGCTTCTTTGCTGGGAGGTTGATGCTGGATCAGGAATCATCGGTTGTAACTCCTCCTGGATCTTCTTGTTATATCAATAAAACTATTTGAGTTTCTCCTACATGCTTGTGTATCATTGATGCTTGTTACATTTGTATGTTTAGCTTAAATCTGATCCTAAGCTTTTTATGAATATAGATCCATGTCTTTGTGTAGTTTTCTTCTTCTGTGATCTTACAGGAACTTGGTGAAGCTGGGCAAGTAAGGAAGCAGGTAGCTTAAAGCTATCAAAGAAGAGAGGGATTGGATCAAAGGATTAGCGCAAGACACAGGTCGGTTCTTTCTATCCCCCTCTATCTTTAATTCATAAAGGAAATACAAAACTAGTTTTCTCTGTTTGTTTCTAAGGTAACTATCACACCTTAGTGGGATAGAGTCGTTCTAAATAGACACTTTTCCCGGTAACAGAGTGCTATTTAGTTTTCAGGGCTGTTATTTTCATTTTTAGGCAGTGTTATGGGTTTTGGAACAAAGTGTAGTAATACCCATTAAAATGCCTTGTAGAGCACTCCTATAATAGAATAGGAATAAGCATATGTAGCTTTGATAGGAGCAGGAGATATAGGGCAAGTAGCTTATCCAGTACCACTATATCTGACAGAAGTATATCCAGTGGCAACATATCCACCAATAGCAGTTGTATTATAGAACATAGGTGAACAAAACCAGGCCACTTTAAGCATTGTTGCTCAGAAATGTTGTTGATGGAGAGGGAAAGGCTAATGAACAAGAGGAAACAGAGTATTTAAGGACAAAACTGCTAGTATTTAGAGCAGTTCTAAGGATTGAAGTAGGTGTTAAAATCGAAAGCGTCATGAAAGTCATCATAAATTGCAGAGAAAACATGATGAACTTGAAACTAAAATCGAAAGAACCATGAAATCCATCATAAATTACAGATAAAACATGATGAACTTGAAGCCAAATTCTTTGAGGAAACAACAACGTTGGAGCTAGTGGTGATATATTGCTAGTGAGATAGTGATGGGTTCTCTCATACACAGTGGTTAGTGGGCTCTTGCAGTTTCTATGGTGACTAGTGCTACTGATGGTTCTGAGTCAACAAGTGGATGAACTCTCCACTGTTTCTAGTGGTCCACTTTTCATGAACAACACACATCAGCCAATTTCAAAGTTTGTATTTTAGATTATATTTGCAATCTAAATAACTAGATGCTTATTGCTAGCCTGAATGTTTGTTTTGTTGTCAGCCTACATATTTTGTTCTGCTCTAGGCAGGGACTTGCTGCCCTGCAACTCCCCTTGTTGGAAAATGAAACCCAAGTCAGGATTATAATTCTTGTGGATCCGACCAAATAATGTTAGAGGTCAGCCCCGACTAGAGGTTGGAGGTTGGACATTTTCTTCTATGTGATTTCTTTCGTGCACTCTCGACTTCTTTCCTGGCAAACTATTAACAGGCTCCCGCCAAGGGCGGGGTTGGGGATTTGTTTTGTTTTTATAACTCAAATATTGTGCCCATATGTTTAACTCCCTTTTCAAATGTGCATTTCACTTTAAGCCCAAAAGGATCTATATGGCATAATTTGACAGCATTCAACTCTTCCTTCTATCTCCTTTCTATAGTATGTGACTCGAACCCTTAAATGTAGTTTCCAAACCTCCACATGACTTCGATTCCTTCGAGCTAGACGCATTCTTCATGAATTTAATTCCATTTCTTCGCCAACAATTTTGTGAACCTCTTTGTTAATGTATTGACTAGTTAATGCTCCTCTTGGCGCCACATTATTTCATGAGAGTTACATGATCCATTTATATTTCAATTTGAATTCATACAACAGACACCACTAAACAACTCTAGTAACCGGGGCTTTGCTCCACTCCATAGAGGACACAAAATTCAATAAAATGGTAGTTGTAGGCGTCTTATATCAATTTAACCTTCTCAATTAATTGATTGATAGTGATATTGGAAGTGATGCTTCCATGACTTTTTTTTCTCAATTGGTAGTGATATTGAAAGTAATGCTTAGATGACTTCCAAGTTGTAGCGAGTTGTCATTGTAAGTCTTTAAGTGTGATTTTAGAAATAACTATTTCCCTATGTGGGTTAGTTGTGGATAAGTCATAGATCCACCTTCTTCTAATCTTATCATCTAGAAGTTGGTGATTTGCAACTATGTATGTAATTTTTTATGTGCTCAATAAGATAACAAAGTGTGTTTTGTGTTGTGTAATCTTTCTGCTCTCTTTGCATTTTCTAACATGGTATCAAAGTTTGTTCTCACCTCACTCCTTCACCGAAGGGTCAGGAAGATGTGAAAGAGCCTTAAGTTTATTCATCCTATGTGAATAGATTAGTTGAGTGTTTGATTTTAGTGTTTCTGTGTGTAGATCTAATTTTTATATGTTGAAATATTTGTTGTGTTCTAAATAAGATAACAAAGTGTGTTTTGTGATGTGTGTAATATTTATGCTCTTTCTCTCTATTTTTTAACATGGTATCAAAGTTAGTTTTGGCCTCACTCCTCTACCTAAAGGTCACGAAGATGTGAGAGAGCTTAAGTATATTCATCCTATGTAAATATATTAGTTGAGTGTTTGATTTCAGTGTTTCTTTGTGTAGATCTATCTATTTTTTATCTGTAGAAGGTTTGGAGTGCAAGCAAGATTGTTAAAATGAATGAGAGTGTAAAATCATTGTCTAGAGTCCTCTATCGCCCGTATGAGAACATGCGACCACCTGTTTTGCGGATGGACATTTGTGTTAAAACAAGATAATTACTTCTACATAAGGAGTTGGCTAAACATAGAGATTCAATTAACTGAGTGATTGAGTGATTGAGTGAATGAGTATTTGAGTGAATGAGTGTTTGAGTGGCAAGTCAAGTCAAGTTAAGTGATAGATGACTTCTAGTGTGTGGTTGCATGTCAAGGCGAGTAGCTAGTTAGAAAAGGATAAATACCCTTCACCGAGTTCCTTGTAATCATCATGTTTTGTGTGATCAACATAAGAGTTGCAGCTCGTGTTTTATGTGTGAATTCATGCTTTGTCTCCTCCGCATTTCCACCAAATTGGTATCAGAGTGATGTTTCAAAGAGTGAGGGAGAACGGATTTGCAATAGTCCATGTGCGAGGAAAAATCTATTTTTTTCTTGTGGTTTGAGCATTAACACATCCTAGAGTTGTCTACAAGGCACTATAACGCGTTTGATCCAGATTTAAATAGGAATGCAACAAATTTAGAGATAACCATAAACAAAAAGATGCATTGGAAATAATACTTGATTTCATTAATGTAAAATATTGAAATATGCTTACAAACAAGAATGGAAATAAACTAGCTAGGGCAATGGTAGCTTATCTCTGAGAAGAGATGTGGTGGCTACATACCTTTGAACTATCTTACAATGAGGATCAAGGGCATTTGTTATTATTGAACAATAAGAGAAAACCCTAAACAACCAAAACACTAACCTGAGGAGATGTAACACCAAGAGTTTATGGGCCCCATTGGGGTGAGTTGGACAGCAAACTTCCCGGGGTCGCGACTTAGTGATATTATCTTTGTTTGACGCACATGATAGCCCATTCAAAAGATCTCTCCAAGGACTACGATAAAAAAGATGATTTTAGACAATAAATTGTTGGTGGGTATATTTCCCAAAAAACGTCATTTAGGGCCTCAAAATGGCTCTGGAAGTTTAGGACCTAAAAAACTGCTAAAAATAGTAAACTGTGCTATAAAAAAGGAAACTGAAAAACTGAAAGAAGTAATGGTGGGGGTCCAAGTGGAATTGGCGGGCGGCCACCAATATCCACCTGGATCATTCCTCCCCCCTTAGGAAGCAATGGTCCCCATTGCGTTGAGTTCCTCCGTGAGATGAGGGATCTTCTGTTGAACTTGGTCCCTGGTGAGCCACCTTGCCCTGGTGAAGGAGTTGGCCTACTTTGACAACTCGATACAGTTGGATATTCTACTGGAAAGTGTGCTTGATCTGTGTGTCCATGATTCGATCAGTTGCAGCTTGTTCCATGCAATCTGGATTTAACTCTGTGGATGTGAGCTATTCTGCAATGTCGAATGTGTCTATTAATGGTGGAAGGTATGGCCGGAAGGCAGTCCACATTGAACACTGGATGCGGGCCAAGGAATGGGGGAATGCTGAGCTCAAATGCATTATGTCCCATAGCCTTGGTAATGGTGTAAGGACCATATCGGAGTGGTCTGAGTTTCAGATAGGCTACAGTAAGGCGTTCTTTTTGCAATGAAACCAGACTTTGTCGCCCACCTAAAACTTGTGTGGCACCCAATGTTGATCATGTCGCTGCTTGTACTTGGCATTTGTTTTCTCCAAAATGTCATGGACCTATTGGTGAATATGTTGGATGTGCTCAACGAAGCTATTTGCCTTATCAATTTCAGACTGGACATGAGTCAAATCTACGTGAGTAGCTGCAAATGGCATGGCCACATCAATGGGACATAGTGGCCGGAATCCCAAGCCCACCTGAAAAGGGCTGTGGCCAGTCGAGCTGTGGAGAGCCTAGTTGTAGCTATGATGAACATAGGGGAGGCTCTCGTCACATGTGCATGGATTCTTTGATTTGTACATGCGGAGGATGTGTACGATCATCCTATTGACAACATTTGTCTAACCATCAGTTTGAGGATGGAAGGCTATGGACTTAGTGAGTTTGGTGTCCAGCATCAACAAGAGACTGGACCAAAATGTACTAAAGAACCTGCTGTCCTGAAATGAGATGAAAGACTATGGGATCCTAAAGTGTACCCACACTCATTCAAAGAAGAGTTTAGCAATGGCTTCTACTGTGATATTCTTCTTGCAGGCCACCATAATGGCCATCTTCAAGAACCTGTCGATGACCACAAAAACATAGTCATTTCCATGCTTAGTGGAAGGAATTCCTAACATGTAATCCATGGAGATGAATTCCCAAGGTCGACTAGGGGTAGGCAGTGGGGTGTAGAGACCTTGCT
The DNA here is from genome assembly GCA_031772625.1 of Pinus tabuliformis. Classification (NCBI taxonomy): domain Eukaryota; kingdom Viridiplantae; phylum Streptophyta; class Pinopsida; order Pinales; family Pinaceae; genus Pinus; species Pinus tabuliformis. The sequence goes on along the minus strand of CM062819.1, from coordinate 258,584,642 downwards.
TCTTGATGGTCGGTTTGGCAATGGCGTAGGTAGTGCATGATCTGATGTACTTCCCAACATCCTGTCGGAGATTTAGCCAATAGAAATACTTCTGCAGTACTGCCACCATTTTTTCGACCCTAAAATGCCCAACAGCACCATTGTAGTGTGCTTCCCAAATCATCTTGGCACGCTCGCTTGAAGGAACACAAAGCTGACCCAGGTGGCACAAAAGGGCATCTTGGTGGTGAAAATCTGGAACATGCTGACCCTCCAAGAGTGTTTGGTATGTTACACTAAAATTTGTCACCATGACTACTTGCAGTTAGTATGGCTCCATCAACTGTCATACTATCCTCCTTGGCAAGTCTTATACCTCTGCTCCTCATGTCAAACCCCAAGAAAGAGAGAAAGTCCTTAAAAAGTCAATTAACTCTGGTTACGCAGTTTCTCTTAACCTTACCTGAGTGTACGCACCTCAAGTTCACAATACCTGCGTACTTGTACGCTCTGTCTGTAAAGGGGTGGGTGCGTACTTCTGTAAAGGTCAAAAGGCACGGGTTTTACTTCAAGAAAGTTACTTGTGGTCGAATCTAGAGCATTCTAAAAGATGGTTTGACATGTATTGAGCGCCTCCAGATGGTTCATGCATCCCTATGAAAGAGGAACTTATCCCATAAAGAGGGGAGCTATCCCATTGAAAGAGGGGCTTATCCCATTGATGATGGACCTGATTAACTTCCTCCAAAGCATTATAAATATAGGCATTGGGCCAGAAGGAGGGGAGGTTGAAATCTGAACATTCCTAAGGGTAGATGCTGCTGAAATTAGTACTCCCTTATAGAGCTTAAGAGGAGAGATTCCCATCCTTTCTTAGCTTCATTTGGAAGTGGATGAGCTGATAAAAGTAAAGGAGAACTCTTGCTGGACCCTGGGAGGGACCTGCACAACACCAAGGCACTGGTTGTAATGGTTTCTTTTGTTTCCAATTAATACAATTAAGTTCATTTTTCTCAACAAGTTGTTATATATAATTTGTTTCATATACTCCTTGGTCTTTATGATGAATATGTTTTATTATATGAGTTATTCAGGTGCTATGTAATCGTTTGCTTGTTAGTGAATGCAGGTTTCAAAGAGAAGGAGGAGCTCATCTGGATCGGAGAGGCTAGACTGATACAAATAGCGTTGGACTAAAGGTATGCTTTAAACACCTGGTTGCTTGTATTTTAAATGCATATTTAGGGAAAGATAGTGCTTGATTGTCTTGTTTGTCACTAGAAAGCCTTAGCTTCTAGGGAGGTCGGTTTTGTCCGCAAAATTGACTCTTTCCGCATGACAAAATGGCGACCATACTGGGGAATCCATGGATTTGATTGATTTCTCTTTTGATTGATACTTTGATTTGAGAAAATTCGATTTCTTTCTGGTTTTTGACTGATTGACTGTGAATTTGGGTGGAATAGCTTAGGGTTAAGTTATTTTTTATTTTTCTTGGTTTTGTTAGCAGTACGCACCCTCTGCGTTAAGCACAGTGCGTACTTGTACGCACTGCAGCTTTGTACACAGAGCGTGGCCGCACCTGTGCAAACAGGCTGCCTGCGTACCCTGTCAAAAGTTGAGAAAATTCCATTTTTTCCTTTTTGCCTCTTAGATTTTGTTTATAATTTGTTTTTTGCTGCCCAGATCCACTGGTTACCTGTCAAAAGTTTTCATCTAAGCTTGTTTGATTAGTATCAAGGGTTTTAGTGAAATTCATAGAAGTTCTAGCCCTAGGTTTGATTTTTGCATTAGTCCTATAGTGACTTGGGCTTTAGAAGTTGTAAAAACCTTGGATATCCCTGGTCTTTTCAGTCTTCTTAGGAGTCAGACCTTTCGTAAAATCCACCTTTGTGAGAAACCTACCTTTGTGTTGTCTCTTTGCGGAATTTCGAGAAAGCTTGTTTGTTAAAGCTGTGAATTTCATTCTTAAGAAAAAGAACAAAAGATTTTGATTTTTGTTTTTGATTGGTTTATGATTCTGCATGAACTAGTCCTTGGTTGAATTTTAACTGAGTAAACATCCTGGAATTATATTTTGTAGGCTTTTACCTCATTAGGTTTGCTTTTAGGTAAATTTCTCTTAGATTTGCTTTTAGGTAAAATTGATTTGATTTTCATAGATTTTTTAAAATTGATTTTTGTTAAGTAGTTTTACATGCTTTGTTAATATAGGAAAAAATACAAAAATCTCTTTTGAAGAAAAGTTTGTTTTAGTAGCGTTTGAAGTCTTTGAAAAGAGAAAGGAAGTTTTCGTGAAATAATTAGTGGTCATGTGTTGTATGCTTTGGAAAAGATAAAGAGATTTTTTCTTTGATTTTCATTGCCAAGAAAGTTGTCTTTATAAATTTTGCATTCTCCAACTCTCTTAGCTAGGGAATTCATTGAAAAAGAAAGATAGTATAAATCATCTTAGGTGCGTCTTTTTAGTGGATTTGAGTCGAGTCTACACACCATCAGTTTCATCTCCACTACCTTTTGTCCTAAAGAAAAGCCATAAAATTAACGCTTCAAGTAAAATTTACTTAGTATCTTTTTATTTACTAGGGCTTTGAAACACCAATATAGATCAGGCTAGTGTCTTGGAGTAGGAGAGTAATTAACTCTCCAAGATAGCAAAACCAAACAAGTAGCTCATCTTGTGGTAGGATAAATCTAATAGTTACATTTATGCTCTGGGAAAGCTCCTCTTAAAGGAGAAGCACGAGATCGTGTCCGAACCAGTGAGGGGATCAATCCTCCTTCATTGGGAACGATGCCAGATACGCACGTACTACAAATGGTAAACCTCGGATTAACCATTGTCGAGGAGCCTGGGGTCACTTGTCGGTAAACCTTGGATTATTGTCAAGGAGCCGGCAAGGGGATTGAGCTTGATACTCTGCCCTTGCATGCTATCGGATCGTAGACTGTTCCCCTAGGTATATTTGTTGCTGTTGGTAACCTTAGTGACCATTATCTTTAGGGTTCTACCCAAGGTGACGGTGGAGGGAAGATCCCACTGTACCTGGAGCAGATGTCGACTAGACTCACTTGGATTTTCCGGGGGGTTCACTTCACTCGAGACGGTTAAAGTGGAGGAACTTGTGCCGGTCTATTCATTAAGCAGGTTGCCGGGGTAACTGTTCCACCCGCCACTTCTGTACTGAATTCGGCGATGTTGGATTTCATCACCAACTAGTGTTTTCGGTCTCGAAGGCTACTGTTTGTGTATGGTTTGATGCCCTAGATTCTTTAGGCGTGTGATTCGAATTTGTTTGGTTCTTTAGAGACTTTAGGCAGTTTGCTTTGAGATTTTACTTTGTTTGCGTGCGTAGTAGTTAAAAGTTTTTAATTGTGGCTGAATTACCGAGACAGTCCTATAGACTTCGGGGCCAGTCTCCTGAGATTGTAACCGTGGCCGATTTGTTGAGGAAGTCCGTAGACTTCGGGGCCAACCTCCTGAAGACGTCCCAGGTCATTACGAAGGTTTGAAAGTCCTTGTAACTCCTAGTGGCAGTAAAGTAGGTTCACCTGAAGAAGGAGAGTCTTCGTTGGTAGTTCATCCTGATTACCAAAGTCTAGAAACAGGTTATAATCCTGAAGCTATTGCAGTTTCCGAGCTTGCTGGTAGTTTTTCATCTACTAGTGATATAGGCGAAGAACCTGAGATATCTGAACCTGTTACTCCAACTTCTAGTGCTCCTGATTCACCTAGGGTAGAAAGAGTCATCACCGAAAATCTTCCTTCTGGTTTGATAGCTATTGAAGAACTTGCTCCAGAAGAAGAAATAGGCGTCCCTGTCCTTGAAAATCAACCTACTATTGATCTAAGGGAGCGTGAATCCATTTTTTACAGCCCACCTAGAAGTACTACTTGGTATATTTCTTTAACTAATTATTTGGACAACTCAGGGTTAAGTTTTTCTCCACCTCGTGCTCCTTATCCACCTGGAGGTATTTATACTCCTGTAAATATGTCAGGTCAGTCGTCCATGTTTACTCAATCGCCTGAATCTTTTTTGTACGGTGATCCTTCTGTTCCCTCTGGGTATCAGTCACTTTCTGGTACTTTTGCGGGAGCATCTCCTCAACCCATTGAACATGGGTTATTAACTGGAAACAATGGTAATAAACTGTTGGGCGTAGGAGACATTTACATGATGTCAGGTTCAATTCCCAGTTCTCAACCTCAAGGTGGCCAGTTATCGCCTGGGGGGCAACTTCAATTAACACCTGGGGGGAAACCTCAAGGTATGCAAATTGCCTCTGGGGGGCAACCTTAAGGACAGTATGTACCCGTGGTGCAGTACATTCCTCAAGGTCAACCCCAGCCTCAATATGTACCCCAAGGTCAACCTCAGTATCAATTTATACTTCAAGGTCAACCCCAGTATCAGTACTTACCTCAAAGGTATCTACCCCAAGGTCAGTACTCGAGTCAAGGTTACCAGCCACCCCAAGGTCAATCTTATGTTCAAGGTACGGGAAATGTACCTTTCAATTATCAATCCTACCCTCAATCCGATTATGGATCTCAATATCCTCAACCTGTTATGGGTCAATACCCCGGAATGAACATAGTGTGGGATCCATCGCAAATTCAACAGGTATTGCAGCCAAGTGTACAGTTGTCATCTCAAACTGGACAACCCTTAGTTTCTGGTTCACCCCAGCAACCAGTCCAGTCTAATGTTCAAACTTCTGTACCTTCGGTAGTTTCTCAGTCTGGGCCTATTGCACCTAGTACTCCATCTCAAACGACTGCTGCAACTACCACAACATCTGTTCAATCTACCCCACTTACTTCTGGAGTATCGACAACTTCGGTTTCTACTTTCTCTGTATCTACTCCTCAGAAATCTTTACCATCGTCTGGATCTATGATTCAAACTACGATTCAGATGCCTGTAGGACAACCTGGTTTAAGTACAGTTGTCACAAGTCAACCACAATTCACTTATCAACCGTACCAGGGACAGTACCAATACGGGCCTGCTGTCCAGCAGCCAGTTTACCAGTATCAACCGTATCCTAGGTACACTTATCAACAATCACAACAACCCCAGTACGTCCGGTTAATCCTGGTTTTCCGGGAGGATACAATATCCCGAACGCGATTCCTATTCCTAGTTATCCTGGATATCCTCCTCCTGGGACTGGTCTCGTGACCCAGAGCTTTAGGGATCCTAATCGGTAGTTACCGTTTATCACAACTTTGGATTTACCAGACTTGTCGCGCCTAACGAACGATCTAATAAACTATCTTCCGTTCTGGCCGCCAATGCCAAATAAGTTGCCCAGTGACATACCCAAGTTCGAAGGTAAGTATGGCGAGGACCCGTCGAATCATGTGATGACTTACCACCTCTGGTGTGCCTCTAATTCCATCTCAGATGATTCGATCTGCTTACGTCTTTTCCAGCGTACTCTCATTGGTCTCGCGGCCAAGTGGTACATTGAGTTACCACGGGCCTCTTTTTATAATTTTAGCCAGTTAGCTACCTCGTTCTTAACTCATTTTCAGTTGCCGGTCAGATATGATAATGGCACGGAGTTACTAACTTCATTAAAACAATCGACGTCCACTTATATTTCCGATCATATTCATGAATGGAGACGTCGAAGGCGGTTAGTGAAAGTTTTTATCCTGGACCAAATCTTAGCTGAATGATTTGTTAAATCATTATTACTGAAGATTATTGAAGACGTAGCTAAGGCCGGAGTAGTTACTGAGGAGCAAGTGATTTCTCAAGCGCAGTACCTTGACTTAGTTTATACTTAGTCAGGTACGTTACACGAAAAGATCCCAGATCTTCCTAAGTCAAATCAAATTTCTGCTACTCCTTCGGGGTCTCATGCCGCTGATGGTATGATTGGTACGGTGAACACTAAAAGTAAGAAGTCCTCAAAGAATTCTTCTCCTATTATAACCTTACCAGACTCCCCGACAGGAGATTCTTCTGCTGAAGTTTCCGCTGATATTCACGCTGTCAAGTCATCTATGGCTAAATCAAAATCCGATGGGAAAAAGAAAGGTAAGAAGAAGAATAAAACAGACAAAACTCCAAAGGAGAAAACTGAAAAGTTGGAAACCAATGACGAAAAACACAAACCTCGATATCCTTGTCTTATTTGTGAAGAGGATCATTTTACAAGAGATTTCCCTCATCGGGCCGAGGTTGTGAAAATCGTAAAGGGTTCCCCAACTCCTGCTGTTTTGAAAGACCCATTTCCAAATCAGGAGAGTAAGATGATAGGTTCTTCCTCGAGTGCCAGTGAAGAACCCATATTGATGATGTCTCATGTAAGGATTACGACTCGATCGCAAGATTATGGTAGTAAAAGTCCTGTTGATGGCAAAGAAGCAGAATCTTCTCATTCTAATCCATCAACCTCAGCTCCCGGTTCCGATCCACTACAGATCGAGAAACCTAACCCAGACTTAGTAATCAAACCGCTCGCCAAGGGTGTACTTCGAAGGTCTGCTTTCAATTAACATGCGAGAGCGGCCCAGAATTACAACATTGTTGAGGATTTAGTTATTTCACCCTCAACAATGTCGGCTTTGGAAGTGCTGCAATCATGCCCAGAACAACCCATCTGACAACGTTTGCATTAGATTCACCCAAGAAAAGCTGCCACTATTAAAGCAGAAGTGGAAAAATTACTCAAAGCAGGTTTCATTTATCCGATTCCGTTAACGGATTGGGTATCGAATATTGTTCCGGTTAACAAAAAGCAAGGGACAATAAGAATATGTATCGATTATAGGGACATTAATCGAGCCTATCCAAAGGACAATTACCCAACTCCCTATATCGATCAAATCATTGATGATTGTGCCGACAGTGAAATATTTTCCTTTATGGATGGTTTTTCCGGTTACAACCAAATCAATATTCTACCTGCCGACCAACTAAAAACGACTTTCATTTGTCCATGGGGGACATTTTCTTATTGCAAATTACCTTTTGGGCTTAAGAACGCTGGAGCAACTTTTCAAACGGCAATGTCTTATGCGTTTCATGACATCAAACACATTGTGCAACCGTATCTCGATGATTTGCTCGCTCATTCATTACATCGAGCTGATCACCTTGTCCATTTACGAGAAATTTTCATGAGGTGTAGGCATTATCGAATTCGGTTGAACCCACACAAATGTGTCTTTTGTATAGAAGTGGATCGATTACTGGGATTTGTAGTTTAGAAAGCCTTAACTTCTAGGGAGGTCGGATTTGTTCGCAAAATTGAATCTTTCCACATGACATGGTACGTTTGGCCAAATTCCGAGTTGTTTTCGTAGAGAAGTGGCCAATAAGAATTCTTGTGCCCACAAGAGTTGAGCATGGTGGTTAATGCCATGATCGGTGTTCAAATGATGCAATCTGCAACATTATTGGTGTTGTCTTTCTTATACTTGATATTCAAATAGAACTGTTGCAGGTACGTGGACCACTTCTGATGGTGATCATTCTACAATTTCCCTTGGGTCTGTATGAACTGCATGGGTCAGTGGTCTGTGTGGATGACTATTTCCTTCCCCAAAATGTAATGCTTCCATTGCTGACAGACCTACATAATGGAATACATCTCTTTGTCATAAGTGGGATACTTTTGGACTGTGTCTGGAAGTGTCTCACTTTGATATGCCACTGGACACCTGTGTTGAGTAAGGACTGCCCCAATAGCATATTCAGAGGCATCTGTCTTGACCTAAAATGGTTGTTGCAAGTCTGGTAATGCAAGAACTGGTGCTGAGCAGAGGCGATCTTTCAAATCTATGAATGCCTTCTGTTGAGATTCAGACCAAACGAATTTTGCTTTCGCTCCTCCCTTGGTGACTTGACTCAAGGGCCAAGTGATATGAGAAAATCCCAACATGAACCTGTGGTAGAAGTTGGCAAGGCCTAGAAAGCTGTGAAGCTCTATCCGAGTGATTGGAGATGGGTAATCCTAAATGACTTGGATCTTGGCAAGATCCATATGCACCCTCTTTTCATTAATAATGTATCTTAGATACTAAACATGGGTCATGCCAAAAGTGCATTTCTCTAAATTGGCACATAACTTGTGTTGCTGCAGTGTTTGGAGAACCTGTCAGATGTGGTGGAGGTGCTCTTCCCAACTTTGGCTAAAGATCAAGATGTCATCCAAGTATACCACTACAAATGAGTTGGTGAATGGCCGCAAGATGTCATCCATTAGCCTCATGAAGCTTGCAGGATCATTCTTCAATCCGAAAGGCATAACCAACCATTCGAAAAGGCCCTCCTTGGCTTTGAAGGAAGTCTTCCACACATTGGAGGGTTCGATTGGTACATGGTGGTATCCTGACTTCAAATCGATCTTGCTGAAATATTTTGCCCCCTTCAGTTGGTCCAAGAGGTCATCAATCTATGGGATTGGGTACCTATTACAGACAGTGATCTTGTTCAACACCTAATAGTCAATATAGAGTCTCCAAGTCCCATCCTTCTTCTGTACCAACATGATCGGGCTCCCACAAGGTGATGAACTCGGACAAATGTGACGTTTTTGCAGCAGCTCCTAAATCTGCCTCTTGATTTCATCGTTCTCAAGAACAGAGTGAAGATAGATTGGTCCATTGGGCAGCGACGCACCTGGGGTCAGATCAATGGACTGCTTGACATGACAGTGCAGAGGAACCCCTGCGGGAAAGGTGAAGATGTCCTCGTACTCCTCCATGACCTTGTCCATTTGTAGTTGTCGTGTGGAGGGGCCCTGTCTGGAGGTTGTGGCCACCATATTTTTCTTTCCTTGAGGGCGTATCATCAGGAAAAAAAGTTTCTCAGTTTTGGAAATGAGCTTACTGCATTGTTTTGCAATAATCGAAGAGATGGAGGTAGGCGGTGCTACCTCTGGTATCTTGTACAACTTATTTCCCAAAGTAATAATAACAGCACGGGGCCTTGATTCATACACAACATGTCGCTTCCACAAGTATGGTTGTCCTATTAATACATCACAAACTTCAAGGGGAGCAATGCCACACAATACCTCATCCGTGAAGGGCTTGACGTTGTATGGAAGGCGACACTTTTGTCTCATGCGAAGATCCTGTCCTTGGTGAAGCCACCCGATGGTGTATGGTTGTGGATGTGCTGTGGTTGGTAAGCCTAGCTGCTTCACGACCTCTACTGAAATGAGGTTCTTTTGGCTCCCGTTGTCAACAATGAACTGTAGCGGGGAGCCCTTTACCCACATCTAGGAGTGAAGAGACACTCCTCCACCTCTGGATCTTCGGGTTCCTCCTTCTGGATCTTCATGGTGGCAATGGTGGTGTTGGGCTCCACATTGATAATCTACTTCCCTTTGTCATTCCCGTTATTGATTTCTGACTCAGAGTCAGAACATGCATATGATTCTGAAACCTTTAGCTCGAGCACTAGTGATTGCTTGGCTCGACACTCACTTTGTTGTGAGTGGAGCTCTTCTGGAACTCACACCACTTTCTCGTGCCCTTTTTCAGCTTCGCAGTGCTATTATTTGTTTGCAGCTTTGGCGGGTTGTCTTGGGCCTCCCCACCTTGGCTTTGTCCTTTATTCTGTGGTTTGGGGGCACCTTTCCTTTGTTTTGGATTCGCAGATCCAAAGTCTCGCTTTTGTTTAAACTTTTGCTCGAACTTGATGGCATACCAGTATGTCGTGCCGAGCGAGGAGATGTTTAGGAATTCTATTTATTCCTGGATGTACTTGTGTAGGCAGCCACAGTATTTGAGTACCAAATGATGCTCTGTATCCTTTATACTAAACCTTGTGCGAAGGGTATGGAAAATATTGGTAAACTCCAGCACATCTTGGTGTGGGGGGCTACTTCGAGAAGAGTGAAAATAATATTTTCCTAACTGAAAATTCATGAACAAAAAAATAACCCTCTAGCACATTTGACCATTTATCGACGACATCTGTGTCTATCTAACCCTCAAATATGAGGATTTCAAAAGTAAATTGTACCTTAAATAGTGTGGCGATTCCAGAGTTGTTGTTGGAAGTCGATGCATTGCCCTTGGGTAGCCGCTGAAGGATCTGGGCAAAGTTGTCCATCATCGCGTTCCTTTATTACTCAAGGACTTCTTCAAACAATATTGTGATAGGATCTCCTGCCCCCTCGTCTTTCTTTCCATCTACCATGGGAGGCCGTCGGGATTTGCGAGGCTGGTCTTGCAACGGTTCGACCAGTTCAAGCCCTAACTCCTTATATCCCGACCTCGTTGGGGACATGCTGTTATCGGGAAATCTAGTGTCTATGCAGAGCTACTAGTCCCAATAAGGCTGGTAGCTACCTTAGAAACAAACAAACTAAAACCAATTTTGTTTTCCTTTATGAGAAGTAGATAAGAGGGGAAAGAAGGAGACCAACCTCTGTCTTGCGCTTGGTTCCTTGCTTGATTCCTCTCCCTTCTGATAGATCTTTGCCACTCTCTTCCTCACCTACCCAGCTTCAAAGAGCACTTGTGGAGTCAAAGCAGCATAACACTATCCAAGAACATCGATCTACTATCATAAACAATATAGGACCATATATATATTGACGTCACAAATGCATATATCATCAATCATACAAGAATGTGGAGGAAAAATTGAATAACTTTATTAATAATCAAGAATAGCAAAGAGGATTAGAACAAATTGTTCTAACCCAACGTCATCCTCTTAGCAAGAAAGCCCTTCTTCACCTCATGAAAAGCTTAGATCACCCAACATTATTATGTTACACCAAGAAACCAGCAGCACTTCCTTACAAGATACAGAATTCCAGCCCCTAGATCTATGGGATGAGGGATCCATATATAGATGTTTGCAAGGGGGTTGAGTCAGATTTTGAGATTTGATTAGTGTCCTCTCTCTGATAGTTCTTGATTCCACTTGGAGATCGATGATCTCTTACTCATCCCTGGGCGAATGCAGAGAGGCAAGTGTCACAGGAGAAGTTTCTGGAAGATTCCATGATCCTCCACCTTGCAGATTGACCTTGCCATTTGTCCACTCTCGCCCATCGCACCCCATAGAAGGGCTTTTCAGTATGCATCGCACCTCCCATGTGCATTTAGGTGGGATGCAGTGCACTTTGACCATGGAGCAGGTGAGATGGTCCAATTTTGACTAGTTCTGAGTAGTTTTTCATGGAGAACTTCTGGGAGATGATGTAATCAGCTGACCTTGTTCTTTTAAGGGTTGGAACAATAATTTTAGGGACTTAAGAGCCCTTGGTTTATGGACATTTATGATTTGGGTTACAGTGCCCAAAAATGTCTATAATAGCTGCCCCCTAAAGCATGAGGTCATTAATCTTTTTGATGTCCGGTGAAATGCTTTATCATGAGGATCCAAAGTTTTTTCGAGTTGGAAGGTGACCTGTAATAAGATACAATACAATACATTATCTTCATAATATTTTCATGATCTAGCTGAGGCAGGCATTCCCATGCTCAGCTTTATAAATTCATTTTCATGTACATAAGACAGACAATCGTCTGCGTGCATACTGATGATTCTGGTAGAGCAATCATCCCTTAGGTTGGATGATTATCTGTGCAGTAATGATGTACATTCGATGTCTTTATTTTCCTGAATATATATTGCATCCCAGATGGATGAAACTAGATTCGGGGTCTTCAATCTCATTCGATATTAACTCAAAGTACAAGTCGATCCATGTGAGAGATGTTCTGGAGTTGAACATGGAAATACATCACCTGATTACCAGCCAATGATGTAAGCTGTTAACAAGCATGAGAGGAATCACCAATAATGATGATGACCCTCAAGGTACTATAGTACAATTCACGTGGTGTGAATAAGGGACTTGGTGTTGAACACCACGCAAAATATTTCTGTCGAAGGCCATTGATGTAAACCTGTCGCCGGAAGTGAGAAACTTGCCATTGAGGCATGCAAGCTTCAAAGTACTGAAAGGGTTATTCCTAGATCGACTTCTTAGATAATGAGCTGATGTCGAAAAGAAGCGATCTTTCATAGGAGGGCCTTAGTGAATCCCACATCAATGACACGGAATGGAGCAAATGATTTTAATGGAGGTGAAAATGATCTGATGACATAAGGTTCAGGGTGGCAGTCATGAAAGAATGGAGCGTAAATGTATTGCAGTGGATGAGACACAGGTGAATTCTCTGAGTGACTTCTCTTGAACATATCGACGACACTGACAAGATGGATTAGTATCATTAACCCTAAATGTGGATGGTGTGATGGACCCATAGTGATATGACCAGTGATTGGAACAACCCAACCCGACTCAGATGCGGAGTGAAAGTGTCATGTTCAAGAGCGACTTGCTACCAATAAAGTTTTTTCAAGTTTTCTTCCCAATTTTTCCCCAGTCATTGCTGAACAATACCTCTTTATTTTTGTCAAGCTTGAGGAGGATAACATATTCTTGTTCTATAATTTTCCCTTCGGGCAAACCCATCGTTATGTTTTAACGAGCCTAGCGATAGTGAAACTCGTTCTTGTCTGTATGGACAAGTTTGTCGCTATTTGGTTTAACGACAAAGATAACTCGATCCTTTTCAATTTTAGAGAGTCTGAAAAGGGACGTAAAGAAAACTCCAATAATCCTTTTTCATCATATAATCCCTTGAGTCTGAAAAAGTATAAAACAATACAAAAGGGATGAATTTTCGGCACTTTTAACGAGCCGAACAAAACAAGCGCTCGATCTTTTTGTGTAATAATCCCTCAAGTCCAAAAAGATTAAAATATAAAGGAGGGATAGCACTTTCGGTCACTTTAACGAGCTGGAGAGGAGAATTACTTGGCAATCTTTTCATATTTTATGAGTCAGTTGAAAAGAGCTTAAAGGAGACTCATTTTTTGAGGAACGAGTGATAAATTTGGGTAGCAGCTAATTCTAGGTAAGGTTTGGAATTTTCCAATCACGGCAGTGTCACAAGGATGGCTAATAGGATCACTCTTTGCAGTTGTTCCTCAAAAGGGTAAACAATCAAATGGAGGTGAATGATCAGCCAAAATAGAGTGGAGGTGATGATGAGAACACAACCAAGGCTTCAAAGGCTGATGATAATGCATTCACGCTGGTTATTTACCGGAAATTGGTTCATTTTTTATTGAGCTTAAACTCTGGGGGAACATTTGCTCATTGCTTATGTTTAATTTTTAACGATCTTGAATTCGGCATTAAAACTGCTCGATCCAGTCGTATAATAAGGATGTCTCATTTAAAAATGGCATTTTTTCAAAGCTTTGCCCTGCATCCTTTCTTTATGCAAGTTAGGAAACGACCAATCCTACGAGTTTAAAGGGTTAGAGAACCTACAAATTTAAAAAAATAAATGGTCGCTCTTCACTTGCACACCAAAAGGTTTGCATGCCCCCAGGTATAGTGAAAAATTTCCAAGTTACCAAAGATTGTTCTATACACACTGCAGATAAAACACTTCCTCGGCGATGTCTACCGAAATAAACAAAGGTGAGTGGCGCAACTGGCTCCACTCACATAACCTTGACGAAGAAATCCTATTCTAGCCTAATCTCATAAACTAGTCATATATCCTTCACGGAAACCTACCCTATACCCAAGGTTTTCCTGTCGAAATAGGCTAGGTTGCATGCCCCCTGGGTTTTAGTCACGTCCTCCGAATCACTTGCGCTCATCGGGTGGACGGACTGGGGATTGATGAGACATTCCTTCCGTGAAAAGACCATTCAGGGATGGTATTTGACTATTTGCTATGTGTGAACTGGGGAATGAAAGCTGGTCTATGAGCTTGACCACTCTTCCCTCATGCGAAAAACGCATTACTCTAAAGAGTGAGGAGACAATGGCTCCCATGCAATAAATATAGTCGCGTCCAAGGAGTAGATTATAATCTAGGGGTCCTTGGACTACCATTGCATTCATGTGAACAATTTTCCTTCTCAATGTTATCGGCACATTGGGAAGGATCCCTAACGGTCGACTGGTTCCTTTGTCAAAGCCTGTTAGATTTCTCATTTTAGGCAAAAGCAATGGTGAACCAAGTGCTTTCCAAGCATTTGAGGTAAGGATACTCATAGAAGCCCCTTCATTTATGATGGTACCACCCATGACCATTCTATATATTTGAGCAATGATTCAAAATGGTACACTAACCGGTAAACGGGGTCTACCGAATAGACGGCCGAATATGACTCTGACGAACTTCCTTCCTGCAGTTAAGGAATGGGTAGACTATCCCCATGTTCATCGGAGTCTGTGCTTACGAAGAGAATTTGAATGGTGTCATTCTTGTTCTCTCCGGTGACTATATCATCTAAAGATGGAGCTTCTAAAGGCAAGACCGGGTCAACCACCACCTCGATCTTTTGAGTTTCGTCTGGTGTGGATTCAGAGGGTTTATCTTCAATGATAGATGCTTCGGCTGGCCATAATGGCATGACAGCTAGATTTTCAACTAGCGACGGACTCGGCAAGAGCTTCTTATATCCAGGAGGAAGTCATAACGGTGAAACCAGATGGTCATCCAAAACTCTTTTAGCCTCGTCTAAGAAGGGACAATGGTGGACGGCGTGATCGCCTTCACACAGTTTACAAGGAAATTTACATTTTCCTTTTTGTCCAAGGGCTTCACTTTCACTAGTTGACGGTGTATTTTCAACATGATCATCAGAGGTTGATGACACCGGATTGTGAAAACGAGACCAGTCCCTTAAGATCCGAGGGATGCAAGGACAATGTCGATGATAGTGGTCTGCTTTGTAAATGACACATGGCGATTTAGGCCTGGACGATGCAGTGTGTGGATTTTCACTAGACGATGCCTTGTTGCCCCTTTTCGCCTTTGGCTCCTTCTTCTTCTTCTTCTCTTTCTTCTTCTTCTCCTTCTTCTTCTTAGTTACTTGATTTTTGGCTTTACCATCTTTATCAAGTGAAGAGGAAGGAGGAGAGGGAGAATTGGATGAAGTAGAAGGTTGGGGGGTAACTTTGGTATCGTTTAGTTGCCAACTTGATTGTTCAGGAATCAAAGTGTTCTGAACGACAGAGGTCGAGAAGAGCCATATGGGCAAGCCGATTGTCAATCCTGGAAGCGACAATGTGGCCATATGGGGTGCACCAACATCTCCCCAAGAGGAGAAAGGACTAGGATTTCTTCCAAGGGGAAATCCTTGGTTGGTGGACTCCATTTTTCTCAACCTAAGACCAACGTAGGAAAGGTGATGTTTATTCTGATTAAAATAAATTTTAGAAGCTTTGACACAACTTGTTTTTCAATTTTTAAGAGTCGAGAAAAACAAAAGATGACTCTAGTCGCCTTCGATTTTTAATGAGCTTGAAGTGACAAGTGCTCATATGGACCTTTTCCTTTAAGGATTCTAAAAAGGAGCAAAAGGGACTACTCTAGAAATCTAGACAGAGGGATTACCAAACCAATCACAAAGCTGCAGAATACTTTTTACGGTACAACAGTCAATCTTCCTGAATGTTGTGTTCAGTGCATTGCGATCGAAAGGGCGGCAGACACGGCTTCCTATGGATAAAGGATAAAGCCTATTGTTGTCTCCCAATATATACTCGATGGTACGTGGGAGCACAAGTCCGTACTGGAACTTATCATCTCAAAGTGGAGGAATCACCCAACCAACAATGAAAACAACAGTTACTAGGCTTTACGACGCCGGAATACGTCTTTAGCCTAGAATTCTAAATGTTGTGCGTTACGTTCCAAAGCGTTTTTAGATTCATTAAATTTATTTTACAGTTGATCTTGCTTAAGAAATTTGCCTTTCAGGTTCACCGCATGATGTAGATATACAATTCCTAAAATGCAATATAAGATGATAAACAATTGTTTAATCTTCTTTTTTGTAATGAAAATCCTAGCTACTAAGGAAAGAGAGACGATATTCTTTCAACATATAGCAAAGAGCACACACTATATGCACTGTCCTAAATCAAACCAACAAACAGTCTAAATGCAAATGCACATGCATGTATTTGTTTTCAGCCTTCTTAATGTGTGAATGATAAAAATAAAGCTAAGCGCAAATCTGAATTATTTTTCAAAGCGACATTACTAATAAGTTTATTTTCAAGACAAAATGAAGACAATGACGACACTTTGTTATTTGGAATTGAAAACTTGCTTTCGACACTTGAAAAACAATTAATTCAAATCAAATACAAGAGTAACAGTGTAATCGACTATCAAGAACAATCGGATTCTCTTCTATGACTGAAAATGACACTTGCGACACTTCCACATCAAGAAACGACAGTTCAATTACGCTACTTCTTTGTAAAAGAGAACTGAAAATGGCTCACAATACATAAAAAAATTTACAGTTCTTTGCACAACGTAGGCAGAATAATGGCAAGGAAGGGGGTTTCCAACAGAGGTATACTGATTATAGACAGCAAAACTCCTGAATAGAGCTGAAAAGAGTGAAAAAACCGAAGTCTGAAGGCAAAATTAGCCCTTTCTGATCAACGCACTTGTTACACAGGGATTCCAGTATGAATCCCACCTACAGCACATGGGAAGTGCGATGCATATTGATATCCTTGAAGAGAGGGTGCGATAGTACAGTACAAGACTTTTGATCCAGTTCTTGATCACAGTTTGCAGCACAGTTCAGGGATTTTGGCCGAGCAAGTGGTAATCAGTAAATAAATCATAGGGGTAGATCTGAGCTTACTAGAGCCACCACAAGGGCAATTAGAGAGTTTGTAAATCGATTGTTCAGTTCATAAACAAAACCCGGAGATAGACTGAAGCAGCATTGATCTACTTTGCACTTGCATAGCAAATGCAATTCGAAGGCTAGTTGGCTTGACTTCAGGCTCCGTCTGTAAGTTTATAAAGCAAACAAATATAGACAAACAAACAATCTATTCGCTCCCCAGCGGAGTCGCCATTTTGTTATCAGGAAATCTAGTGTGTATGCAGAGCTGCTAGTCCCACTAAGGCTGGTAGCTACCTTAGAAACAAACAAACTAAAACCACTTTCGTTTTCCTTTATGAGAAGTAGATAAGAGGGGAAAGAAGGAGACCAACCTCTGTCTTGCACTTGGTTCCTTGCTTGATTCCTCTCCCTTCTGATAGATCTTTTCCACTCACTTCCTCGTCTACCCAGCTTCAAAGAGCACCTGTGGAGTCAAATCAGCATAACACTATCCAAGAACATAGATCTACTATCATAAAGAATATAGGACCAAATATATATTGACCACACAAATGCATATATCATCAATCATACAAGAATGTGGAGGAAAACTTGAATAGCTTTATTAATAATCAAGAATAGCAAAGAGGATTACAACCAATTGTTCTGACCCAGCGTCATCCTCTCAGCAAGAAAGCCCTTCTTCACCTCATGAAAAGCTTAGATCACCCAACATTATGATGTTACACCAAGAAACTAGCAGCACTTCCTTACAAGATATAAAATTCCAGCCCCTGGATCTCTGGGATGAGGGATCCATATGTAGATGTTTGCAAGGGGGGCGAGTCGGCTTTTGAGATTTGATTAGTGTCCTCTCTCTGATAGTTCTTGATTCCACTTGGAGATTGATGATCTCTTACTCATCCTTGGGTGAATGCAGAGAGGCAAGTGTCACAGGAGAAGTTTCTGGAAGATTCCATGATCCTCCACCTTGCAGATTGACCTTGCCATTTGTCCACTCTCACCCATCACACCCCATAGAAGGGCTTTTCAGTATGCATCGCACCTCCCGTGTGCATTTAGGTGGGATGCAATGCACTTTGACCATGCAGCAGGTGAGATGGTCGAATTTTGACCAGTTCTGAGTAGCTTTTCATGGAGAACTTCTGGGAGATGATGTAATCAGCCGACCTTGTTCTTTTAGGGGTTGGAACAACACTTTTAGGGACTTAAGAGCCCTTGGTTTATGGACATTTATGATTGGGGTTGCAGTGCCCAAAAATGTCTATAACACATGCAAAGAAAAACAGAGAAGAAAAGCAGACCGCTTTGATACCACTGATCCGGATTTAAACAAGAATGCAAAAAATTATAGAGATAATCGTAAACATAGAGATGCAGTGAATACTTCATTTCATTAATGTAAAATACTGAAATATGCTTAAAAATAGGAATGGAAATAAACCAGCTAGGGCAATGGTAGCTTATCTCTAAGAAGAGATGTTGCAGCTACATGCCTCTCAACTATTGTAAAATGAGGCTCAAGGGCCTTCCTTATTATTGAACAATAAGAGAAAACCTTAAACAACCAAAACCCTAACCCAAGGAGATGTAACACCAAGATTTTATGGGCCCTGTTGGGGTGAGTTGGATAGCCAACTTCCCGGGATCGCGGCTTGGTCATATTATCTTCGTTTGATGTGCATGATAGCCTGTTGGAAAGATCTATCTGAGGACTACAATAAATATTAATATTTTATGCAAAAAATCACTGGCAGGTAGATTTCCCAAAAAACGTCGTTTAAAGCCTCAAAACGGCTCCGGAAGTTTAGGACCCGAAAAACTGCTAAAAATAGTAAACTGTGCTATAAATAAGGAAACTGAAAAACTGAAAGAAGCAATGGTGGGGGTCCAAGCGGAATTGGCGGGTGGCCACCAATATCCACTTGGATCATTTGTCCCCCCAAAGGAAGCAATGGTCCCCATTGCATTGAGTTCCTCCATGAGATGAGGGAACTTCTACTGAACATGGTCCCTAGTGAGCCACTTGCCCTGGTGAAGGAGTTGGTATGTTTTGACAACTCGATACAGTTGGATATTCTGGTAGCGAGTGTGCTTGATCTGTGTGTCCATGATCCGATTAGTTGCAGTTTGTTCCATGCAATTTGGATTTAACTCCGTGGGCGTGAGCTGTTCTGCAATGTCGGATGTGTCTAGCAATGGTGGAAGGTATGGCCGAAGGAAGTCCACATTGAACACTAGGTGCAGGCCAAGGAATGGGGGAATGCTGAGCTCAAATTCATTATCTCCCACGTCCTTGGTAATGGTGTAAGGACCATATCGGAGTGGTCTGAGTTTCTTATAGGCTCTGGTAAGGCATTCCTTTTGCAAATGCAACCAGACTTTATCGCTCACCTAAAACTTGTGTGGCACCTAATGTTGATCATGTCGCTGCTTGTACTTGGCATTTGATTTCTCCAGAATGTCATGGAACTACTGGCGAATATGTTGGATGTGCTCAATGAAGCCATTTGCCTTATCTGTTTCAAATTGAACATGAGTCGAATCTGCATGAGTAGCTGTAAATGGCAAAGCCACATCAATGGGACATAGTGGCTGGAATCCCAAGCCCACCTGAAAAGGGCTATGGCCAGTCAAGCTATGGAGAGCCCAGTTGTAGCTGTGATGAACATAGGGGAGGCTCTTGTCCCATGTGCATGCATGCTTTGAGTTTTACATGCGTAGAATGTGTACGATCATCCTGTTGACAACGTCTATCTAACCATCAGTTTGAGGATGGAAGGCTGTGGACTTAGTGAGTTTGGTGTCCAGCATCAACAAGAGACTGGACCAAAATGTACTGAGGAACCTGTTGTCCCGATCTAAGATGATAGACTGTGGGATCCCGAAGTGTACCCACACTCGTTTAAAGAAGAGTTTAGCAGTGGCTTCTATTGTGATATTCTTCATGCAAGCCGCCATAATGGCCATCTTCGAGAACCTATCAATGACCACAAACACACAATGATTTCCATGCTTAGTGGAAGGAATTCCTGACATGTAATCCATGGAGATGGATTCCCAAGGTTAACTAGGGGAAGGAAGCGGGGTATAGAGACCTTTCTTCTTGATGGGTGGTTTGGCAATGGCGCAGGCAGTGCATGATCTGATGTACTTCCTAACATCTTGTCGAAGATTCAGCCAATAGAAATACTTCTGCAGTACTGCCACCGTTTTTTTGACCTCGAAATGCCCAACAACCCCACTGTAATGTGCTTCCCAAACAGGTGGAATAACAAGGCATCCTGGAGGTGAAAATCTAGAACATGCTGACCCTCCAAGAGTGTTTGGTATGTGTGGCCAAATTCTGGGTCGCTTTTGTAGAGAACTGGCCAATAAGAAGTCTCGTGCCCACAAGAGTTGAGCACTGTGGTTAACGCCTTGATTGGTGGTCAATTGAGGCAATCCACAACATTATTGGTTCTGCCCTTCTTATACTTGATATTCAAATGGAACTGTTGCAGGTATGTGGACCACTTCTGATGGCAATCATTTTGCAATTTCCCTTGGGTTTGTATGAACTGCAGGGGTCAGTGGTCTATGTGGATGACCATTTCCTTCCCCAAAATGTAATGCTTCCATTGTCGGTAAGCCTGCACAATGGAATACATCTCTTTGTCATAAGTGGGATAATTTCGGATTGTTTCTAAAAGTGTCTCACTGTGATATGCCACTGGATGCCCGTGTTGAGTAAGGACTGCCCCAATAGCATAGTCAGAGGCATCTGTCTCGACCTCAAATGGTTGTTGCAAGTTTGGTAATGCAAGAACTGGTGCCGAGAAGAGGCAATATTTCAACTCTGTGAATGCTTTCTGTTGAGGTTCGGACCAAAAGAATTTTTCATTCGCTCCTCCCTTGGTGGCTTGACTCAAGGGCCAAGTGATATGAGAAAATACCAACACAAACCTTCAGTAGAATTTGGCAAGGCCTAGAAAGCTGCGAAGCTCTGTCAGAGTGGTTGGAGATGGCCAATCTCGAATGACTTGGATCTTGGATGGATCCACATGCACCCCCTGTTCATCAATAATGTATCGTAGATACTGAACCTGGCTCATGCCAAAAGTGCATTTCTCCAAATTGGCAGATAATTTGTGTTACCGCAGTGTTTGGAGAACCCATCGGATGTGGTCGAGGTGCTCTTCCCAACTCTAGCTGAAGATCAGGATGTCATCCAAGTATACCACTACAAATGAGTTGGTGAATGGCTACAAGATGTCATCCATTAGCCTCATGAAGGTTGCAGGAGCATTCGTCAATCCAAAAGGCATAACCAAGAATTTGAAAAGGCCCTCCTTGTCTTTGAAGGCAGTCTTCCACACATCGGAGGGTTCGATTGGTACTTGGTGATATCCTGACTTCAAATCGATCTTGCTGAAATATTTTTCCCCCTTCAGTTGCTCCAGGAGGTCATCAATTCGTGGAATTGGGTACCTATTACAGATAGTGATGTTGTTCAGCACCCGATAGTCAATACAGAATCTCCAATTCCCATCCTTCTTCTATACCAACACGATTGGGCTCCCACAGGGCGATGAACTAGGACAGATGTGACCTTTTTGTACTAGCTCCTAAGTTTGCCTCTTGATTTCATCGTTCTCCAGAATGGAGTGCCAATAGATTGGTCCATTGGGCAGCGGCGCACCTGGGGTTAGATCAAAGGAGTGCTTGACCTAACAGTGCAGAGGAACCCCTGTGAGGGAGGTGAAGATGTCCTCGTACTCCTCCACAACCATGCCCATCTGTAGTTGTTGTGAAGAGGGGCCCTATCTGGAGGTTGTGACCGCCATCTTTTTCTTTCCTTGAGGGCATATCATCAGGAAAACAAATTTCCCGGTATTGGAAATGAGCTTACTACATTGTTTTTCCGTAATGAAAGAGATGGTGGTAGGCGATGCTACCTCTGGTATCTTGTACAACTTATTTCCCAAAGTAACAATAACGGCACGGTGCCTTGAATCATACATAGCATGTTGCCTCCACAAGTATGGTTGTCCTAATCATACATCACTAACTTCAAGGGGAGCAATGTCACACAATACCTCTTCCGTGAAGGGCTTGATGTTATATGGAAGGCGACACTGTTGGCTCACGCGAAGATCCCATCCTTGGTGAAGACACTCGATGGTGTAAGGTTGTGGATGTGCCATGGTTGGTAAGCCCAACTGCTTCTTGACCTCTACTAAAATGAGGTTCTTTTGGCTTCCGCTGTCGATAATGAACTGTAGCGGGGAGCCCTTTACCCACATCTAGGAGTGGAAGAGACGCTCCTCCTCCTCTGGATCTTCAGGTTCCTCCTTCTGGATCTTCATGGTGGCAACGATGGCATTGGGCTCTGCATCGATAATCTACTTCTCTTTGTCATTCCCCTTATCGGGTTCTGATTCAGAGTCGGAACATGCATCTGATTCTGAAACCATTAGCTCGGCCTCCAATGAATTCTTGGCTCGACACTCACTTGTGTTATGAGTGGAGCTCTTATGGAACTCACACCACTTTCTCGTGTCCTTTTTTGGCTTTGCAACACTATTCTTTGCTTGCAGCTTTGGTAGGTTCTATTAGGCCACCTCGCCTTGGCTTTGTCCTTTTTTTTGCGGTTTGGGGGCACCTTTCTCTTGTTTCAGATGTGCTGATCCGAAGTCTCGCATCTTCTGTTTAAACTTTTGCTCGACCTTGACGGCATACTGGTATGCCATGCCTAGTGAGGAGATGTTCAGGAATTCTATTTCTTCCTAGATGTACTTGTGTAGGCAGCCATGGTTTTTGAGTACCAAATGCTGCTCTATATCCTTGATACCCAACTTTGTGCGAAGGGTATGGAAAATGTTGGTAAACTCTGGAACGTCTTGGTCCCTTCCCTGCAGCAACGTGGTCCATTTTATGTATCGGTCCTCATAGCTTCCGATAGGGTAGTACCGTGCCTTAATGGCATCCTGTAATGAATTCCAAGTGGGTGCGGCTGAAAATAGTGAGCCTATACTTTCATCCTTCTACTCACAGTAGGTTTCCCACCAATCCTTGACGTGGGGGGCTGCTCTGAGAAGAGTGAAAAGAATTTTTTCCCGACTGGAAAAATCATGAACAGAGAAATACCCTCTAGCACATTTAACCATTTATCGATAGCATATGCATCTATCTGACCCTTGAATATGGGGATTTCAAAATTAACTTGTACCTTAAACGATGTGGCATTTCCAGAGTTGTTGTTGGAAGTCGATGCGTCACCCCTGGGTAGCCGCTGAAGGATCTAGGCAAAGTTGTCAATCATCGCGTTTTGTTATCTCTCGAGGGCTTCTTCGAGAAATATTTTGATAGGATCTCTTGCCCCCTCATCTTTCTTTACATCCTCCATGGGAGGCTGTGGGATTTGCGAGGCTGGTCTTGCAAAGGTTTGACCATTTCAAGCCCTAACTCCTTATATGCCGACCTCGTTGGGGACATGCAAAGTAAAACAGAGAAGAAAATCAGATTGCTCTGATACCACTGATCCAGATTTAAACAAGAACGCAACAAATTATACAGATAACCGTAAACACAGAGATGCAGTGGAAATAATACTTCATTTCATTAATGTAAAATACTGAAATATGCTTAGAAACAGGAATGGAAATAAAACATCTAGGGCGATGGTAGCTTATCTTTGAGAAGAGATGTGGTGGCTACATGCCTCTGAACTATCTTACAATTAGGCTTGAGGGTGTTTTTTATTATTGAAAAATAAGAGAAAACCGTAAACAACCAAAACCCTAACCTGAGGGGATGTAACACTAAGAGTTTGTGGGCCCTGTTGGGGTGAGTTGGACATGCAACTTCCCAGGGTCACGAATTGGTCATATTATCTTCATTTGATGCGCATGATAGCCTGTTCGAATGATCTCTCCGAGGACTGCAATGAAAAATACAATTTTAAGACAATAAATCGTTGTCGGGTAGATTTCCCAAAAAATGTCATTTAGGGCCTCAAAACGACTCCAGAAGTTTAGGACCCAAAAAACTGCTAAAAATAGTAAACTGTGCTATAAAAAAGGTAACTGAAAAACTGAAAGAAGCAATGGTGGGGGTCCAAGTGGAATTGGTGGGTGGCCACCAATATCCACCTGGATCTTTCCTCCCCCCTTAGGAATCAATGGTCCCAATTGTGTTGATTTCCTCCATGAGATGAGGGGACTTCTGCTGAACTTGGTCCCTGGTGAGCCACTTGCCCTGGTGAAGGAGTTGGCCTACTTTGAAAACTCGATACAGTTGAATATTTTACTGGCGTGTGTGCTTGATCTGTGTGTCCATGATCCGATCAGTTACAGCTTGTTCCATTCAATCTAGATTTAACTCTGTGGGTGTAGTTATTCTGCAATGTCGGATGTGTCTAGTAATGGTGGAAGGTATGGCCGAAGGCAGTCCACATTGAACACTGTGTGTGGGCCAAGGAATGGGGGAATGCTGAGCTCAAATGCATTGTCTCCCACAGCCTTGGTAATGGTGTAAGGACCATATCGGAGTGGTCTGAGTTTCCTATAGGCTCTGGTAAGGCGTTCCTTTTTGCAAATGCAACCAAACTTTGTTGCCCACCTAAAACTTGTGTGGCACCCGATGTTGATCATGTCACTATTTGTACTTGGCATTTGATTTCTCCAGAATGTCATGGACCTGCTGGAAAATATGTTGGATGTGCTCAATGAAGTTGTTTGCCTTATCTGTTTCGGACTGGACATGAGCCGAATCTACGTGAGTAGCTGCAAATGGCATGGCCAAACCAATGGGACATAGTGGCTGGAATCCCAAGGCCACCTAAAAAGGGTTGTGGCTAGTCGAGCTGTGGAGAGCCTGGTTGTAGCTATGATGAACTTAGGGAAGGCTCTTGTCCCATGTGCGTGGATGATTTGAGTTGTAAATGCGCAGAATGTGTATGATCATCTTGTTGACAACCTCTGACTGACCATCAGTTTGAGGATGGAAGGTTGTGGACTTAGTGAGTTTGGTGTCCAGCATCGACAAGAGACTGGACCAAAATATACTGAGGAACCTGCTGTCCCGATCTGAGATGATAGACTGTGGGATCCCTAAGTGTACCAACACTCGTTTAAAGAAGAGTTTAGGAGTGGCTTCCGCTGTGATATTTTTCTTGCAGGCCGCCATAATGCCCATCTTCATGAACCTGTCAATGACCACAAAAACACAGTCATTTCCATGCTTAGTGGAAGGAATGCCTGACATGTAATCTATGGAGATGGATTCCCAAGGTCGACTAGGGCTAGGCAGCGGGTTATAGAGGCCTTGCTTCTTGATGGTCGGTTTGGTAATGGCACAGGCAGTGCATGATCTCATGTACTTCCCGACATCCTGTCTAATATTCGGCCAACAGAAATGCTTCTGCAATACTGCCACCATTTTTTCAACCTCGAAATGCCCAGCAGCTCGACTATAGTGTGCTTCTCAAATCATCTTGGCATGCTCACTTGAAGGAACACAAAGGTGACCTAGGTGGCATAACAGGGCATCCTGGAGGTGAAAATATAGAACATGCTAACCCTCCAAGAGTGTTTGGTATGTGTGGCCGAATTCCAGGTCGCTTTTGTAGAGCAGTGGCCAATAAGAAGTCTTGTGCCCACAAGAGTTGAGCATGGTGGTTAACACCATCATCGGTGGTCGACTGAGGCAATCTGCAACATTATTGGTGATGCCCTTATTATACTTTATATTCAAATGGAACTGTTGCAGGTATGTGGACCACTTCTGATGGCGATCATTCTGCAATTTCTTTTGGGTCTGTGTGAACTGTAGGGGTCAGTGGTATGTGTGGATGACCGTTTCCTTCCCCAAAATGTAATGCTTCCATTTTTGGCAGGCCTACACAATGGAATACATCTCTTTGTCATAAGTAGGGTACTTCCAGACTATGTTTGAAAGTGTCTCACTGTGATATGCCATTCGATGCCCGTGTTGAGTAAGGACTGCCCCAATAGCATAGTCAGAGGCATTTGTCTCGACCTCAAATGGTTGTTGCAAGTCTGGTAATGCAAGAATTGGTGCCGAGTAGAGGCGATATTTCAATTCTGTGAATGCCTTCTATTGATATTCGGACAAAAAGAATCTTTCTTTCGCTCCTCCCTTAGTGACTTTACTCAAGGGCCAAGTGATATGAGAAAATCCCAACACGAACCTGCGGTAGAAGCTGGAAACGCGTAGAAATCTGCGAAATTTTGTCAGAGTGGTTGGAGATGGCCTATCCCGAATGACTTGGATCTTAGCTATATCCACATGCACCCCTTGCTCATCAATAATGTATCCCAGATACTGAACTTGGGTCATGCGAAAAGTACATTTCTCCAAATTGGCACATAACTTGTGTTGCCGCAGTGTTTGGAGAACCTATCTAATGTGGTGGAGGTGCTCTTCCCAACTCTGGTTGAAGATCGGGATGTCATCCAAGTATACCACTATAAATGAGTTGGTGAATGGCCACAAGATGTCATCCATTAGCCTCATGAAGGTATCAAGAACATTTGTCAATCCAAAAGGCATAACCAACCATTTGAAAAGTCCCTCCTTTGCTTTGAAGGCAGTCTTCCACACATCGGAGGGTTCGATTGGTACCTGGTGATATCCTGACTTCAAATCGATCTCGCTGAAATATTTTGCCCCTTCGGTTGGTCCAGGAGGTCATCAATCCATGGGATTGGGTACCTATTACAGACAATGATCTTGTTCAGCACTCGATAGTCATTATAGAGTCTCCAAGTCCCATCCTTCTTCTATACCAACACGATTGGGCCCCCATAGGGCGATGAACTCAGATGGACATGACCTTTTGGTAGCAGCTACTAAATCTGCCTCTTGATTTCATTGTTCTCCAGAACGGAGCACTGATAGATTGGTCCATTGTGCAATGACGCGCCTAGGATTAGATCAATGGAGTGCTTGACCTAACAGTGCAAAGGAATTGTGGGAGGTGAAGATGTCCTCATACTCCTCCACGACCTTGTCCATCTGTAGTTGTCACGTGGAGGGGCCCTGTCTGGAGGTCATGACCACCATTTTTTTCTTTCCTTGAGGGCATATCATCAGGAAACCAAATTTCCTGGTTTTGGAAATGAGCTTACTACATTATTTTGCAGTAACCAAAGAGATGGTAGTAGGTGGTGCTACCTCTGGTATCCTTTACAACTTATTTCCCAAAGTAACAATAACAGCATGGGGCCTTGATTCATACACAGTATATCGCTTCCACAAGCATGGTTGTCCTAATAATACATCACAAACTTCAAGGGGAGCAATGTCACACAATACCTCATCTGTGAAGGGCTTGATGTTATATGGAAGGTGACACTGTTGGCTCACGCGAAGATCCTATCCTTGGTGAAGCCACCCGATGGTGTATGGTTGTGGATGTACTATGGTCGGTAAGCCTAGCCGCTTCACAACCTCTGCCAAAATGAGGTTTTTTTGGCTCCAGCTATCGACAATGAACTATAGCAGGGAGCCCTTTACCCACATTTGGGAGTGGAAAAGACCCTCCTCCTTCTCTGGATCTTCGCCTCCTCCTTCTGGATCTTCGAGGTGGCAACGGTGGCATTGGGCTCTGCATCGATAGTCTACTTCCCTTTGTCATTCCCTTTATCGGGTTCTGACTCAGAGTTGGAGCATGCATCTGATTTTGAAACCTTTAGCTCGACCATGAGTGACTTCTTGGCCTGACACTCACTTGTGTTGTGAGTGGAGCTCTTGTGGAACTCACACCACTTTCTTGTGTCCTTTTTCGGTTTCGCGGCACTATTCTTTTCTTGCAGCTTTGGTGGGTTGTCTTGGGTCGCCCCGCCTTGGCTTTGTCCTTTTTTCTGTGGTTTGGGGGCACCTTTTCCTTGTTTCAGATTCGCAGATCCAAAGTCTCACTTCTTCTGTTTAAACTTTTGCTCGACCTTGACGGCATACCAGTATGCCATGTCGAGCAAGGAGATGTTCAGGAATTCTATTTCTTCCTGGATGTACATGTGTAGGCAGCCATGGTATTTGAGTACCAAATGCTACTCTGTATCCCTGATACCCAACTTTGTGCGAAGGGTATGGAAAATATTGGTAAACTCTGGCACGTCTTGGTCCCTTCCCTACCGCAGCATGGTCCACTTTATGTATTGGTCCTAATAGCTTCTGACAGGGTAGTACTGCTCCTTAATGGCATCTTGGAATGAATTCCAAGTGGGTGCGGCTAAAAATAGTAAGCTTGTACTTTCATCCTTCTGCTCGTAGTAGGTTTCCCACCAATCCTTGATGTGGGGGGTTGCTTTGAGAAGAGTGAGAATAATCTTTTCCCGACTGGAAAGATTATGAACAGAAAAATAACCCTCTAGCACATTTAATTATTTATCGATGGCATCTGCATCTATCTGACCCTCGAATATGGGGATTTCAAAATTAACTTGTACCTTAAATGATGTGGCATTTCCAGATTTGTTTTTGGAAGCCGATGCGTCGCCCCTGGGTAGCCGCTGAAGGATCTGGGAAAAGTTGTCCATCATCGCGTTCCTTTATTGCTCGAGGGCTTCTTCAAGCAATATTTTGATAGGATCTCCTGCCCCCTCATCTTTCTTTACATCCGCCATGGGAGGCCGTCAGGATTTGGGAGGCTGGTCTTGCAAAGGTTCGACCAGTTCAAGCCCTAACTCCTTATATCCCGACCTCATTGGGGACATGCAAAGAAAAACAGAGAAGAAAAGCAGACCTCTCTGATACCACTGATCCGGATTTAAACAGGAATGCAACAAATTATAGAGATAACCATAAAAACAGAGATGCAGTGGAAATATTACTTCATTTCATTAATGTAAAATACTGAAATATGCTTACAAGCAGGAATGGAAATAAACCAGCGAGGACGATGGTAACTTGTCTTTGAGAAGAGATGTGGTGGCTACATGCCCCTGAACTATCTTACGATGAGGCTCAAGGGCCTTTTTTATTATTGAACAATAAGAGAAAACCCTAAACAACCAAAACCCTAACCCGAGGAGATGTAACACCAAGAGTTTATAGGCCCCATTGGGTGAGTTGGACAACCAACTTCCCAGGGTCACGACTTGGTCATATTATCTCTGTTTAACGCTCATGATAGCCCATTGGAAATATCTCTTCAAGGACTACAATGGAAAATACAATTTTAGATAATAAAAAAATCGTTGGCGGTAGATTTCCCAAAAAACATCATTTAGGGCCTCAAAATGGCTCCGAAAGTTTAGGACCCGAAAAATTGCTAAAAGTAATAAATTGTGCTATAAATAAGGAAATTGAAAAACTAAAAGAAGCAATGGTGGGGTTCCAAGTGGAATTGGTGTGTGGCCATTGATATCCACCTGGATCAGCATTCAAGCTCAGGGGACAACCGTGTTAACAGTAAAAAACTCAGTTCGATTTTCATGCACATGGATTCCTTTGTTGTTTGAAGCATTATAGAAATAATGTGGGAGTCCATCGCTGTGTAAGGTGATAGCACGTATGCCATCACCACAATGGGCGCATTAATCAACCAAAGAATATACGTAATTGCAAATTCAAAGGAGTCGTTTTTCTCACGTGGGTAGCATTTTTTGTTTAGAGCACGAAAAATTTATAAAAGTTCACGTTGTTTATTAAAAGATCAAATTCACGTGGTCTTTTTTAATACGTGAGGTTTATAAGTTTGGTTTTCTTTTTTTTGAAAGGTGTGGTGAAAGTTTTACTAAAGATTTTTCAAAGGTTTTTTTCTTTTAAAGGTTTTTGGAAAAAGGAATTTTTTAAAGTGTTTTTTTAATAAAAAGAAATAAAATTTGAGACTTTTTATAAAAGGAGAAATTTTAGGGTTTTTTTTATTGAAAAGTTTTTCAAAGAGAATTTTTTAACGGAAGATGGCTTTTTCAAATTTCCAGCCATAGTTCCCACCATTTACAGGGAAGGATTATGATGTGTGGGCCATTAAGATGACGACCACGTTGCAGGCACATGATGTATGTGATTATGTCCAGTTTGGGTTTTCAGAACCTAAGGATGAAGTAGAAGCACAAGCTCTTAGTAATGCAAAGAGAGAACAATGGAAGACAGATAAGAATAAGAATGCACAAGCATTGCAGCTTATTCAGTAGGGAGTGGACCGAGCAGTGTTCCAGAAGATTATGATCACGTCTTCAACAAAAGTATCTTGGGATACTTTGGCGACAAAGTATACAGGTATGGACAAAGTCAATATTGTTAAGTTGCAGAATACTAGGAGAGATTTTGAAAGTCTACAGATGAAGGAGACAGAGGACATCAATTCTTTCATGAATCGGGTTATAACTGTCATAAATCAATTAAAGATTTATGGCAAAGAAACTAAATATCAAACAGTTGTTGAGAAGGTCCTCATATCTTTGTCTACCAAATTTGATGTTGTGGTAGCAACCATAGAAGAAGCCAAGGATTTGGCATCATTGATAATTGATGAGTTGATGGGATCACTTCTATCACATGAGGCAAGGATAGACAGAAATAAGGATTCCACTTTAGAGACTGCTTTCAAAAGTTGGGTTTCTATCTCAAGAGACAAAGGTTGAGGAAAAAGTAGAACAAGTGGAAATTATGTCAAAATTCGTATCAGAGGAACATGAATCACAGGTGAAGACACCAAACAGAGACACACCAACAATGACTCCAATATTTTCCAAGCAGCATGAGTCTTCAAGCATATTAGCAGATGAATATTCTCCTAGTAATCAATTAGGTGATGACTCAATCAATGGTAAGAGAAATATGGGAAGTCTGAAAGATATTTATGATGATTTGGATGTTAGTTAAAATTTTGCATTATTGTCATTCCAACCTTCTTCATTTGAAGAAGAAATCAGAGATGAAAATTGGGTGCAAGCCATGGATGAAGAAATTGAAGCTATTGAAAAGAATGATACATGGGATTTGGTTGATTTGCCAAAGGACAAAAATCTCGTTGGTCTGAAGTGGGTGTACAAGACAAAGTTGAATGAGAAAGGTGAAATTGACAGATTTAAAGATAGACTTGTAGCAA
This sequence comes from Pinus tabuliformis, assembly GCA_031772625.1. Lineage (NCBI taxonomy): Eukaryota > Viridiplantae > Streptophyta > Pinopsida > Pinales > Pinaceae > Pinus > Pinus tabuliformis. Next base: position 258,553,916 of record CM062819.1, on the reverse strand, counting down.
AAGGATTCTCGTAGCAACTGGGAATAGATTTTGGGGAAAATTTTGCTTCGGTAGCCAGATTGGATACTGTAAGAGTATTTTTAGCCACATCAACTTAGAACAAGTGGAAAGTATACTAGATGGATATGAAATTAGCCTTCTTGAATGGAATTCTAGAAGAATAAATTTATGTGCAGCAGCCTCTAGGATATGAAGTTGAAATTAATGAAGATAAAGTTTACAGTTTGAAGAAAGCTCTCTATGGATTGAAGCAAGCGCCTAGATCTTGGTATAGAAGAATCGATTGCTACATGATTAAGAATGGATTTTGTAGAATCAACATTGAGCCTACCTTGTACACAAAGGTAAATGGGCATGGGAATATTTTGATTGTTTGCTTATATGTTGATGAAATGATTTTTACAGGTGATTTTGAGATAGATGAATTTAAAGTAGCCATGATGAAAGAATTTGAGATGACAAATCTTGGTATCATGAAATATTTTCTTGGCATAGAAGTTGAGCAATCTGAGAAAGGAATTTTTATTTGTCAAAATAAATATGCAAACGATTTATTGAAAAAATTGAGGATGGAAAATTGCAAACCTGTCCCTACACCAGTTTCTACAGGTACAAAGTTAAGCAAGGATGATGAAGGATCGGATGTCATTCCAACTCTATTCAAAATATTGCTTGGAAGCCTCATGTGTCTCACAACTACAAGAACAGATATCATGCAAGGAGTGAGTTTGATTTCCATATTTATGGAGACTCCAAAAGGCACACATTGGAGTGGAGGTAGAAGAATTCTGAGATAGATAGCAGGAACTAGAGATTGTGGCATAATGTATGCAAGCACAAAAAGGAAGGATTTGATTGGACACATAGATAGTGGTTTTGTAGGAAGTTTGGATGATAGGAAGAGCACTTATGGTTTTTTTTTCCATCTTGGTTCAGGTGTGATTTCATGGGCATCTAAGAAGCAACCCATTGTGACACTTTTGTCAGCAGAAGCAGAATATGGAGAAGAAACATCAACAACATGTCAAGTAGTGTGGTTAAGAAGAGTATTTGATGGAATCAAGCAAAAACAACAAGGATCAATAGTAATTTATTGTGATAACACCTCAATAATTGCACTCTCCAAAAATAGTGTGTTTCATCAGAAGAGCAAGCATATTGATACTAGATATAACTTTATTAGAGAGCTTGTGAGCAATGGAGAAGTTCACTTAAATCCTTGTAAATCTATTGATCAATTGGCTGATATATTTACTAAGTCATTAGCACAAGATGTGTTTGAGTTTCATAGAAGAAACTTGGGTATTTTAAGACTAGCTGAGACATAGATCAACAGGTATGTTTGAGTTGTCATGAGCCATGTTTTAGTTTAGCATTCGTAATTAAGGGGAGTGTTAAAACAAGATAATTACTCCTGCATGAGGAGTTGAATAAACATAAAGAGTCAGTTAACTGAGTGACTGAGTGATTCAGTGTTTGAGTGGTGAGCCAATTCAAGTGATAAATGAATTTTAGTGTGTGGTTGCATGTGGTTTCATGTCAAGGTGAGCCTAGTTAGAAAAGGATACATACCCTTCATTGGGTTCATTGTAATTATCATGTTTTGTGTGATCCATAAAAGAGCATCAACTCGTGTTTTATGTGTGAATTCATGGTTTGTCTCCTCTGCCTTTCCAACAATTTGTTGAAAGGGGTCCATAGATTGATATATGCCTAACAGACGAGAGTCTTGGATAGTATCGATTTCATAGGGAAAAGAATGCAGTCACCAAAAGCAATAGATGAAATTTCTCTTATATTCCCAATCGAGATATGGCTGGGATTTCTAGCAAGAAACGTCAGAGCGTGAGATAAATAGATGTATGTCGATTGAAAAATGGCCAAAAGAAATGCTCTTCGAGTAGGTGATTTCAGTTAATCAGAAGGAAATTTGAGAGGCGATTAATCATGTGTCGGAGTTGATTTTCTAGAATAAACAGAGAGAGTGTAATCTTGAAGAATGACCACAGTTTACCAATTAATGGCTGAAGTAGCTGTTTATATGAAAAAAATTGGTCACCAAGAAGGGGTTTGTATGATGGAATTGATTTTTTTGTAAAGCAGAGATCACAATCTGAAAAGAGCGAGCACGACCTCCAATTGAATTCCAAAACAGCCATTTTAATGAAAAAAATGTAACTAGTGTGAACGCCTTATCTCACTGTTTCGGGCCAACCTATAATGGTCAGGTTTCGGGAAGCAGTCGGGTCATAAATTTCCACATAATCTCCCAATTTCTAGGCAGCCATAGTGTCTTGTATTGTATAATGTACCATGTTGAATGGGGAGTGGGTTATAGGTTTTATGTGTAGAAATGAATTGGAACAGTCTATCCAAGTGGAGGAATTGCCTCCTTCGAGGTTAATCTTGTTGCTCCCATAACAGCTGTTTGGTCCATAATGGTTGTCGATAATTCAGAAACCAACTGACCATCTACCGCCGATTCCAATATTTACTGAAACCATCTATTGTTGATTAATTTCTTGTTGGGAGATCCTGGAGTGGTCCATTACTCCCACTGTAGTTCTCTACCATGTTCTATGGAACACTTGACGCATAGCCAACTAAAACTTGATGGAAGCTTGGCTATAAATACTTCTGTTTGGTCCCCAAGCTCACTCACTCAACCCCTTCAGCCTTACACCATCAAATGAGAGTAAGCAGAGCTTGGAAGTGCCACATGGATGATGATCTCTCACGCAGTGGCTCGAAAATGGCATAATTATAGAGATGTTTGCTAGCTATCTTTTCATGTCACGCCTGAAAGTGTGGAAGCAAGCTCCGTTGTTAAAATTCTTCATTCAATTCTCCATCCATCAAAATCCATTTCACCGTCTTCAGGCATCTTCCTTAGCGCTTTCTGTTTACACACGCCATCTGGTTTTTTCTTTTCATGTACACGTGACTGCAAAGCTTGAATTTTGGGCTTCAGAAGTTGGAGCTGAATATCTATAGATTCAGGATCCTTGTTGAAAAAATCTAAAGAAGACTCACATTCTCTTCTTTATGAAATCATTGGACATTTGTTCAATCGAGTGAGTGAAGAGTAGTTTTTGAAGCTTCTCTCTCCAAGGCCTTTATCTACCTTAGTAACGCCTAAAAAATGTTGTAAATTTTTTACTTCACTTAAGTTTGAAAGCTGATCATGTGAATTAGCTAACTGGCTCGTTTTCTGCTTTTTCATGGCCAAGAGTTGATTTTGTATATTAAATAAAATGCTATTAAATTTGTGATTTCCGTCGGACTGGAACCTGTGACTTCTAGACTACCTATTTTGATTGAGCCAACAACGCATGTAAACACATTAGAAAACAAAAGAAGGGACTGTCGGAAGCGTAGCAGAGAGTTTCGTTTTGGAGTGTGAGCAACATCAATGGCCAGAGATATGATTTCTTGGGTGTTAAAGTTTTCTGATTCTTTTAAGTGTTTATTCTGCATTATAGAATCATTATTCAGCTCTTAGTTGGTATCAGAGCATTTTTTATCTCTGCCTTGGTGTTTATAGACATGCTCTGTTTGGCTAAATGCCATATTTTGAGAATTTTCTGAATTAAGACATTTATTTGGAAATATGTCTAATTTTTCTCAATTTTTATGCTTATAATATTTATTTGGTTTGATTATATGTAATTTGGATAATTGTTGTGCTTATTTATAACCATGCTCGTATTTAATTTGCATGAATTGATTAGAGAATAGCCATAGCATCTCTAATTAAATAATATTATATATTATGATTGATTACGATCACATAAAGAATATTTGGACATTAATTGTAAATAATTATACTAAATATAATAAATTTTATCCCACAAGAATTTTTATTATATTTATATAATTAATTAGGATAAAATATTCATAACTTACCCACAGGAATTATGAATTAATAGTTTTATCATAAAGTTCAAATCTAAGATAGAATTTATATCGAATTATAATCATAATATACCCTTTAGAATTATGAATTAAGTGAATAATTTGATAAATTCTATCATAAAGAATAATTGAATCTGCTTGAATTGAAAATTTAGCCCACAGGAAATTTTTATGTCATTAGATTCAATTTTAAGCATGGTTTACATTGGTAAAGCATGAAATTTTATTTTTAGGCCTCAATTTTAACATAAGCATGTGATATTTAATTTTATGCAGTTGTACAACCTACAAATTTCTCTGATATTCGTTGTGATATCCCTGAACTTAAGGGAGATAACTATAAGGTCTGGAAGGAGAGAGTTCTCCTTCATTTGGGGTGGATGGACATAGACTATGCTATTAGGAAAGATGAACCACCAGCACTCACTAATACCAGCACTGCAACGGACATCATGCTTTATGAATGATGGGAGCGATCTAATCGCCTAAGCATGATGTTCATTAAGACTAAAATTTCAGCTGGTATTCATGGTTCCATTGATCAGCATGAAAAGGTTCGAGACTTGCTGAAAGCCATTGATGATCAATTCGTCACTTCAAACAAGGAACTAGCAAGCACCCTAATCATGAAGTTCTCATCCCTAAGGCTCACCTTCAACGAATGAGGGACAATGTGGCTCAATTGAAGAAACTCGAGGTTGAAATTTTGGAGTCCTTCCTGGTGCACTACATTTTGAAGACCCTTCCACACCAATACAAACCCTTCAAAATCTCTTACAACAAACATAAGGATAAATGGTCAATTAATGAACTCATAACCATGTGTGTTCAAGAGGAAGGGAGACTGGTGATGGAACTAGGAGAATGTGTAATGATGGCAATGTGTGGAAAGGGAAAAGCTCAGCCAATTGGAAAGGGAAAGGTAAAGTACCATCTCAAGCCGATATCAAGAAGGATTCCATGTGTTTCTTTTGTAAAAAGAAGGGACACATGAAGAAGAAATGTGCCAAATTTCAGAAATGGCTTGTGGACAAAAGTAATCCAATCTCGTTTGTTTATTATGAATCTAATATGGTTAATGTCAATATTAACACCTGGTGGATTGATTCTGGATCAACAATTCACATTTTGAATTCCTTGCAAGGTTTGCAAAACCTAAGGAAGCCAGTGGGAAGTGAGCAAAGCATCTTATCAGGAAACAAGATTTGCTCACACGTGGAAGCTATAGAAACATGCTATTTAACTTTAAGTAGTGGTTTTGTTTTAGAATTAGAAAAGACCTTTTATGTTCCTAGATTTTCTAGAAACTTGATTTCAGTTTCAAGACTTGTACATTTTGGATATTCCTTCCACTTTTCAGAAATATCTTTCAGTTTATTTTATAAATCTGATTGTGTTGGGAATGTTATTTTTTCTAATGGTCTTTACAGTATTAATTTACAAAACAATGTCAGTTACGATTGAATGCATGTTCACACTGGCACTAAAAGATGTGTTATTAATGAAGATTCCTCTAAATTATGGCACCAGATATTAGGTCATATCTCCATAGAAAGAATTAAAAGATTAGTAAATGAAGGGGTACTTAATACTCTAGATTTTACTGATTTTGAGACTTGTGTGGACTGCATAAAGGGAAAGCAGACCAACAAGTCAAAGAAAGGTGCCAATAGGAGTTCGGACATATTAGAGATCATACATACTGATATATGTAATCCAGACATGGACTCACATGGTCAAAGATACTTCATCTCTTTCATAGATGATTACTCACGATATATATATCTCTACATGCTTCATAAAAGGAACGAAGCATTAGATGGATTTAAGATCTTTAAGGCTGAAGTAGAGAAACAATGCGGTAGGCAAATTAAGATCGCGAGATCAGATAGAAGTGGAGAATATTATGGTAGATACACAGAAGATGGACAAGCACCTGGGCCATTTGCAAAATTTCTTCAAGAGCATGGGATTGTTGCCCGATAGACCATGCCTAGTTCACCCGACTAGAATGGCGTAGCAGAAAGAAGAAACCGAACATTATTGGACACACTGCAGAGTATGCTTAGTAGCTCCAATCTTCCTAAATCCTTGTGGACTGAAGCACTTAAGACGACGGTGCATATATTAAACTGAGTTCCAACCAAGGTTGTTCCTAAAACACCATTTGAATTATGGAAAGGTTGGAAACCAAGTTTGCGACATATGCGCATTTGGGGATGCTTGTCTGAAGTGAGAATACCACAAGAGAAGAAGCTGGACCCAAGGACCATTAGTGGGTATTTCATTGGATATGCTGAAAGGTCTAAAGGTTACAAATTTTATTGTCCATCTCATAACACTAGGATTGTGGAATCAAGAAATGCAAAGTTTCTTTAAAATGACTTGATCAATGGGAGCGATCAAACCAGGAACATAGTTTCTGAGAAGGATCATTCATAATCTCAACCTTCCACCTCAAGTGATAGATTGGTTATTGTTCACAACATCCCTCAAGTAGAAACTAGTGTTGAACAACCAATTGTTGAAGTTCCATGAGCTGTTGACGACATTCCAGTAGATCAGGTAGTTCAAGAGTTGCCAAGAACTTTTGAACAACGAGTTGAACCACATACTTCTCAAGAAGATGATGGTACAACATTAAGAAGATCTATTAGACCAAAGAGATCAACAATTTCGTTGTGTATTTGCAAGAATCTGACTACAACATTGCAGTTGAAAATGATCCCGAGTCTTTTTCACGAGCCATGAGTTGCAAAGAATCAAAATTATGGTACGATGCCATGAAGGAAGAGATGAATTTTATAAAGAGTAACGAAGTCAGGGTTCTTGTTGAGTTGTCTCATGGGTTAAAAGCCATTGGATGTAAATGGGTCTTTAAGACAAAGAAAGACTCATTGGGCAACATTGAGAGATACAAGGCAAGACTCACTGCTAAGGGATTCACTCAGAAAGAAGGAATTGATTACACGGAGACTTTCTCTCTTGTATCTAGGAAAGATTCCTTATGCGTTACTGTGGCAATAGTAGCCCATTTTGACTTGGAGTTGCAACAAATGGATGTGAAAACGACATTTCTCAATGGAGATCTAGAGGAGGAGGTTTACATGAAACAACCTGAAGGATTCCCCTCTAGTGATGGTGAGAAATTGGTTTGCAAGCTCAAGAAATCCTTATATGGTATAAAACAAGCATCCCGCCAATGGTATTTGAAATTCCATAATGTAATTTCTTCATTTGGTTTTGTAGAAAACATTATGGATCAATGTATATACCTGAAAGTCAGTGGGAGTAAAATCTGTTTTCTTGTTTTATAAGGGTTTGTTGCATGAGGTGAAACAATTCCTCTCTAAAAATTTCGATATGAAGGATATGGTTGAGGCATATTATGTCATTGACATTAAGATCCATAGAGATAGATTTCGAGGCATCTTGGGTCTATCTCAGGAAACCTATATTAATAAAATTTTAGAGAGATTTCGAATGAAGGATTGTTCACCAAGTATAGCTCCCATTGTGAAGGGTGATAGGTTCAATTTGAACCAATGCCCAAAAAATGACTTTGAAAGGGAAAAAATGAAGAACATTCCATATGCTTCTACTGTCAGAAGCCTAATGTATGCTCAGGTCTGCACAAGACCTGACATTGCATTTGTTGTGGGAATGTTGGGATGACATCAGAGTGATCCAGGTTTAGACCACTGGAGAGCTGCAAAGAAAGTAATGAGGTACCTTCAAGGAACCAAAAACTACATGCTTATGTATAGACGGACAAACAATTTGGAAGTAAATGGCTACTCAGATTCTAACTTTACTAGATGTCTTGATTCATGCAAATCAACATCAGGTTACATTTTTATGATGGTTGGTGAAGCTGTATCTTGAAGGAGTGCCAGGGAGACCTTGATTGCCACTTCCACTATGGAAGTCGAGTTCGTCTCCTATTTTGAGGCTACTTTGCATGGTCTATGGCTTAAGAGTTTCATTTCTGGGCTTAGAATTATGGATTCTATCTCTAAGCCATTGAGAATGTATTGCGACAATTTAGCTGTTGCTTTTATGGCTAAAAGCAACAAAAGTGGGAGTCGAAACAAACACATCGACATTAAGTATCTAGCTATAAGGGAATGTGTTAAAGAAAAGAAAGTGGTCATTGAACACGTAAACACTGAGTTGATGATCGCTAATCCTTTAACTAAAGGCATGCCACCGTTTAAATTGAAGGATCATGTAATGAATATGGGACTTTGTTCCATTATGTCGTTTCTCATTGTATGGACAATGTTATTTTAATGAAATTCTTAATTATTGTGATGTTTTTCTCATACTTATGTGCACCTTAATTTGATTTGAGAGAATTCATTTGTGTAGGACCAAGGATAAACATAAGGTTTATTCATTAAGAAATTGTTGCCACATAAATTATAATAGAAATAAATACATAGTAATACATGGAAGATAATACTCGTCATTAGAATTATCTATTACTTAATACCAATTATCAATGGGTTTTAAGATGAGACATTAAAAAATTTGAAGTATGGACCAAGTGGGAGAATGTTGCTCCCATAACCATTGTTTGGACCATAACGACAGCTGATAATTCAGAAACCAACTGACCATCTTCTGCCATTTCCAATATTTACTAAAACCATTTGTTGTTGATTAATTTCTTGTTAAGATCTCTTAGAGTGGTCCATTACTCACACTATAGTTCTCTACCATGTTTTCTAAAACACTTGACACATAGCCAACTAAATCTTGATGGAAGCTTGGCTATAAATACTTCTATTTGGTCCCCAAGCTCACTCACTCAACCCCTTCAGCCTTACACCATCAAATGAGAGTAATAAAAGCTTGGAAGTGCCACACGGATGATGATCTCTCACACAGTGGCTCGAAAATGGAGTAATTACATAGTTGTTTGCTAGTTGTCTTTTCATGTCACGCCTGGAAGTGTGGAAGCAAGCTCCCTTGTTAAAATTCTTCATTCAATTCTCCATCCATCAAAATCCATTTCACCTTCTTCAGGCATCTTCCTTAGTGCTTTCTGTTTACACACCCATCTAATTTTGTCTTTTCATGTACACATGACTAGAAAGCTTGACATTTGGGATTAAGAAGTTGGAGCTGAATATCTCTAGATTCAAGATCCTTGTTGAGAAAATCCAAAGAAGGCTCACATTCTCTTATTTCTGAAATCGTTGGACATTTGTTCAATCGAGTGAGTGAAGAGTAGTTTTTGAAGCTTCTCTCTCCAAGGCCTTTATCTACCTCAGCAACACCTGAAAGATGTTGTAAATTTTTTGCTTCACTAAATTTTGAACGCTGATCGTGTGAATCAACTAAGTGGCTAGTTTTCTACTTTGTCATGGCCAAGAGTTGATTTTGTATATTAAAGAAAATGCTGTTAAATTTGTGATGTCTGTCAGACTGGAACATATTACTTCCAGACTACCCGTTTTGATCCAGCCAACAAAGCATGTAAACACATAAAACAAAAGAAGGGACTGCCAAAAGTAGCAGAAAGTTTGGTTTTGGAGTGTGAGTAGCATCAATGGCTAGAGGTATGATTTCTTGAGTGTTAAAGTTTTCCCATTCTTTTAAGTGTTTATTCTGCATTATAGAATCGTTATTCATCTATCAAATATTTGTATTCACGTATTCACATTTTGGCGATCGCTCGGCTAGTTCTACTCACAGCATACACATCCTATCACCATAGTTCTATGGAATGTCCATCACATAAGCCATCCATCCAATGGAACATCTCGCCATGCATTCTTGGAAATTTGAATTTTGAAGTCACCCTATCACACCCTTCACCCTCCAGCACAAGACCTCCAAGCTCACGAGACCTCCTTAAGCTTGTCGTTACCACGAAGCACTTCTTCAAGCAAGGACAACAACAGTGGAGAATGCAGCCACACAAAATAGAGATCTCATCGCAAACGCTCATTTGATGACAGTCGAAACATGGAAGACGGGGATGCGAAGGAGTATAGTGGAAAGCAGGAAACCTATCCATAAGATAATCAATGGAACATGAAGTTACGGCTTTCAACAACACTGGTTGATTCACACTGCATGAAATCTGTTTGATTGCACGATTTCAAAGCAACGACCTTTGTTCATGATTATAAAGTGTTTTAAGATATCGTCTTTTAATTACTTCAATTTCTTATAAACTTTCAAATTTGATATTTATATTTATAGCATCATCCCTACATTTTCACTCTTTTCCTTCAATCGATTTTTAATAGATTTTATATAAAGTGTTTTAAGATATCTTCAAAGTTAATATTTATATTTATATTTATATTTTCAGACTTGAAAAAGTACATAACAATGGTTTGGAAAATCAATAGCGATATCATAATTGCTTTTCTTTCCACATACATACAATTGCTCCAAAGGCAAGGACAAGAAAATTTTCAGCCCTAGTGAGCACCAGTGGGTCACTAAAACGAGTGACCACTAATGGCTTTCACATTTATACAAGGAATTGGCAAGGGATTTTACATGGACTACACTCAACTTCAAACACAGCTTCAACCAATATGCAGAGTGATTGAAATTCAACACAGCTAAGTAGTGACAATGGCTCACAGTAATACACCAAGTATAAAATATTGAAGCTTTTACAGAAGCAAGGAGTAAGAAAAATTATGAATCTCAGAGAAGTAGATTTAAATCAATCAAAACTTGTTGAACGGCTATAACGTCCATAGAAATAATCTTCCAAGGTTCTGCTCTCATGTACAAGATCTACACTTTGATCTGGACTACTGTTTGATACCAAATCATCATCAACTCCAAGCATTGCAAGTGATAGATGAGTTTGGATGTCACAATCCCTGAGTTTGCTCTAGATTCATCCTCAATCAATTCATCTAATTCCATGGAGATTGTCAATTGCCTCTTGGTCCAATAAGGTAGGTCATCTCCTTCTCCTCGTAGTAATTTCAAAATCTGCAATAATAAGTTACAAACAAACAACGAGGAAGAATAAGTTCACGTTCTTACATTAAGATCCATTGTTTGAAATTTGACAAAGCCAGTTTAATGCAAAGGTAAGCCACTTTATTTGGGGAAACCAAAGCTTTCAATTCAGATCTTGCAATCCAGATTTTAGCTAGGATAGTGATTCTCAGGAAAGATATATACTCTCTTGATATTGGAGTATGCTGGCTCTTCTTGCCTATTCAGGGAGGGGTAATTTGCATACTGAAGCTTTGGTTTGAGATATGATGTAATCTCTTTTGCTAATATTCAAAGAATATTATATTTCATTAATGGAAAAAGAGGTTATTGGCAATTGAGGCTTTGAATATTTTGCCATAATCCACCATCAGCATTCAGGGCTAACCTGTTTAAGGGTGATGATTTTACAAATTGAACTACTGAACAAATGTTTAGATTACAACCCTAAACACTAGATCTAAACACCCTTAACTCTATGTCAGAAGGATATCAACTCGATATTTCATGTGCCATTCTTCGTTATGGGAAAAAACAATTCTAGCACTAACTCCTCACAGGAAAGGAAATGTCTTCAAGCAACTAAATTTGACATAAGATCAAAAACTGAAACATATATACGCAACTAAAGAGAATAAGAGTAATTACTCTGTTCATTCGGGGTCGAAATTGATCTGCCTGTCTCAGACAACATGTTGCACCAATGACCATTCTCTTCATCTTGCTCATGTCATAAGCATCTTCCAAAAGTGGATCTGTAAGTTCTTTTACAGAGCCAGCTGCCAGTAATGGCCTTGCCTAAGTTTTGAAATTTACAAGAGATTAAGATTCTGAACCAAGACAAAGAAACCAAAAGAATCCAAAATTATCAAATACAAAACAAGCAAGGACACTAGAGCCCTACCCACATAACCAGGGTTTCTTGGCCTTTAGGATTCTTGTCATTGATTGGTTTTCTTCTAGTTATTAGCTATAGAAGAACTACTCCAAAGGAATACACGTCCGTCTTCTCATTAACCTTGCCATACATGAAATATTCTGGAGCCAGATACCTGAAATATGATAGCAGCTAGTTTTATGAAGTCTTGATTATAAATTACATTTATTTTCCTTAGGAAAGAGTTGGTTTAAAGAAAGAAATGGATATTTACCCAAATGTACCTACAACATCACTACATGTGATATATGCAGATGTTGTTAAAGCCCATTTGGCCAGCCCAAAATCTGACAAGTATTCATAGAATATCTTTAGTTAACGATCTGATTTGCTAGTTAATGATCAAGCAAATCTTATTATAACAACTCCAACCAAAAAATACAAACAATTCAACAGAAGCTTGAGAACTTGTTTCTCTCACAAAGATCAAGATACTTGAGGTTCAAAGTCTTCAGAAAGCAAAATATTAGATGACTTCACATCTCTATGGATGATAGGATGAGAACAACCTTCATGCAGATAAGTCAAAGCTTCAGCGATTCCAATGGCCACTTTTAACATATATTTCCAATGAGCCTGTGGCTTGTCCTTTCCTCCTGTAACCCAACTTTTTCTGAGAACTGGGAACAACACTTAACACTAAAAAATAATAAAAATCTCCAAGGACGTAACATGATAAATGCATGGAAATTGGCATACTCCATACCACAAAGAGTTTCTTCTAGACTTCCTCTCAGTAACAAGTTGTAGACCAAAAAGTACTCCTTCTCTTAAACACCAATTAATGAAACAATTTCTTCGTTATGGGCAAAAACAATTCTAGCACTAAATCCACCACAAGTTTAATGGAGCTTTTATCTTTATGTCCATTTAAGAATGCCTCTCTAATATAAGTGAAGGCTTCTTAGTGCCAAACAAGCTTCATTATCAGTTATTTACAGAAAACTCTGTGTCATGTACTCTGATATAATATTGTATTCTCTTAAAGAGTAGCCCCTTTTTTGTCCCAAAAGAAAATTAAAAGACATTTATTTAATCCATGGCACTTATACTCGAAGTTAAAAGCTTAAAATGTATTTCCCGGATCCTTGAACACTCTATAGCATTGTTTCAAATATCATTTCAGGGGATATATCGCAGAAGGTCCAGAAAGTAACTTAGCAGAAATATGGAGGAACATATCATAAAAAATCAACAAGAATAAACTTAGACATGAAGAATTCTGAAACCATCAAACAAATTGGCAACCTGAAAAACTCAGGAGAAATTGGAGATATTTGCAATACTGCTCAACAGAAAAATTACACTGATCTAATCAAGATTCAAGACTATGATATCCCATTACAGTCTTGTTAGATCTTTAAAAATATTTTCAATATTTGCATTTCACAGGAACAAAACACGACAAGAAAAGACAATAAAAAGGTTACTTGGAAGCTTCACTCACAAAACAGTAAATTGATACGGAAAATAAATACTCGGGGGGGGCGTGGGGGAGGGCTTGGGAGAAATCAACATATAGTATTTTACATACAAATTTCGTTAAATGATTTCTGCAACTTCATTATGTTGGAATTGGTGAATATCACTATACATGCTCATCACATCAATAAAAACTGATCAAATAGACGGCACAACATTGACATAAAATATGGAATAAGTAATGTCCCTATGTATCATATGATATATGTTGTGTTTGTTGAATTATTTCTTATAGAACACCCACAATGCGAGAGGGAAAGGTATGTACATGCAGAGAATACTACTTTAGGTGATTCTGATGCAGGCATAAAAATATAGAGTTAACTTACAATTTAGTTACACTGATAATAATGCTCTCTCCTGAGCCTCCTCGACCCTTCAATCCTCCATCTCCTCCATCAACACTAATAGTTCCATTGACATTCAAAATGCTCCTTGCAATAATCTTGACACGCCCACCTCCCCCACCACCAAATTCGCCTTCCCTACTTAATGTCCCACCCCTGCTTCCATGACTCTAGGGTTTCATAAGAGTAGACCAAGCATAAGCATCTCCACCCCAAGTACCTTCCAGATCCTTGCCATCACTCTTAACGCAACAAGCACCTCTACCTCCGTGACCTCCACCTGCACCATCAACACCGAGTGGTGTTCCACTCGTTTGGTGGGGTGTGCACCACCTAATGCAGTTGTCTTCAGGAATGAATTATTTTGTAAAAACAAGTTTCCTGCACGTACAATCAATGTCCCTGCCAAAAGAGATGCGTACTCACCCAATAATAAGTCCCCTGAGATATTAATACTGATAAGACAGCCTGCAGATGGACAGCCCACAGAAACATGTGATAGAATATCTAAATTGCCTTCTCCGGTGATCAACACATCATTATCAAACTGCAAGCTAGTATTAAGCTGACAAGTCGTATTCAATGACCCAATCCCTTTCAATTCGTCTTCACATAAAACCAATTTCTTCATGTCATGAAAACCACAGGATGAATTTCCAATGTCACATTTACTTCCAGTTTGCCCATCATCAAGAATTCCAGAAAAACCATTCAAGACAACAGATTCCTTCAATTCCATATCCTCAAGGTTAAAGACCTTGATAAGTGGACTACCAGAAGTAAGGCCAAGTAGAAAGATGATAATGAGCTCCAAAAAATATTCCCCATGTAAAATGGCCATACCGCCAGTCCAAACACGTCAAAAACCATGAGTATAAAAGGGGGAATATCTACACCTTGATGGCAATTTGGAATGTTTCATGAATTTACTTCATGACATAAAGAAAACCTGGTGAATATTATCATTTTACAACAAACCCACACTGGCAAATGTAGAGCTTGCCTTACCCAGTTCATCTAACTTTTTCCAAGTTCACAGAAACAGGCATGAACAGAGCATATCCTCCTGCAATTTTGTTTCGCACCTGTTCAATGCACCTAACCACAGGAAAAATCAAAGCAATTGAAATGTCATTCACTATCGCATCTCAACATCACCAAAAGCTGGTCCCACTGTCCTCACCCTTTCTGATTTCAGTAAACATTCCAGTCTTAGAGGCACTAGTCATCCATGTATCGATGTTACCAAACGACAGTTCCCAGTAAATCTCTGCAGTTTTGCAAACATAGAAACAGCTCTAAGTAGAATAACAATGACAGGGCTGTCTGTTTGTCGATGAAGTTTGATCCAAGGAGGCTGCCGGTAAGGTCATGGAAGCACGCAAACCGCAAAACAGGGTTTCCAAAGCACAAATTTGTTGATTGTGCATCGCAGAATAGGGGTTTCAAGCCACAAATGTGTGCACCGCAAAACAGGGACCGCATAACTGGGTTTTCAAGAGTGTTGAGCATTAATGCCACCCAGCAATAATGCTACCAAACAGGAAGTTCTCGGCGCTGTGAATAAACAGAAATGAGGACAGATGCTACCAAACGGATGGAAAGCAGGAAAGCAGGAAGTTCTCGGTGCTGAGAATAAATAGAAATCACGACAGAAGCCCGCCGAATATGGACGCCAGGTGTCAACCTGAGAACGAAAAGGACGACAAAAGTCTGTTTCAAAGGAAGGCCTATCGGCCTAATTATAGATTTTTAAATGTATTGTGAAAATTTGAGATCTTTAAAATGTGTAACTAAAAATATTGATTAAAATAATTAAGTAAAAATTTTAATGAATATTTTATTTGAAAATCAAATATTAAAATGAATATTAGTAATTTTTAAATTGGAAAATCTTAAGTTTTTTTTTTTTTTTTTTAGGTTTATATTTTATTTGATTTTAAAAATTTGCAAAAAGTCCAACCTTTATGAAAATTTGAAATCTTTAAATTTACAATTTTAAAATATGTAACTATAAAAATATTGCCTAAACTAAATAAATAAAAACATTAATCAATATTTTATTTGATAATCAAATATTGAAGTGAAGAATAGTAACTTTTAATTTGGAAAATATTTATTATTTTTATTTTGTATTTATATTTTATTTTATTTTAATTTAAATAATATTATAATTTTTTCATATTTTTTATATATTGGTCATATTATATTTAATAAAAACAATTTTAATATGTTTAATCATTCCAACCCTAATCCTCTTTGGTTAGACAAAGACCTTACTCTCGCTAGCCAATACAAAAGGAGCTCTGAAGACCTCAAGGAGAATTTGTTTGGGTCGGAGCTAGTCAAGCTCTGTAGTGCTCACAATCTCATAATTTGCAACAATCTAAAGAAGTGGCCCAATTCTAGCTAGATGACCTGCATCCAAGGGCTTGGTAGTAGCATGGTATACTATGTTATTTCCAATATCCCTTTATACAACGAAATAATAAATTTTGACATCTTAAACGACCACGAGCCTCACTCTGATCATAAGCCTTTACTTATAACTCTCAATTTTGTCATGCATAGAGATCCCATAGAAGATAATCCTTATAGCCAAAAGAACTTAATCTTTGATAGAAATAAAAATGATCTCTTTCTAAATGAATTAAAAACTAATTTTCTTCCTTTATCTAGTATAGACAACATACAAGACCTCTATCATAATTTTACGACAACCCTCTCATATTCTACTAACAAGTTCTCAATTGAAGTTTCAAGTAATAAAGGAAATAGAAAAACCAACCCATGGTATGACAAAGATTGTAAAAGTGCGAGGAGAGCAATTAAGGAAGTTGTTGATGAATCCCTTAAAATTGGAAAGATAAAAATATACAAAGCCCTAACTAAAGGAAAAAAAGGCAGTATATTCGTAAAAGACAAGAGAATCTCTTACACCTCTCTAAGGTAGCTCCTAAAAAATTCTTGAGGCAGATTCTAACTAAGAAAACTAAAGATAATACTAAAATTTCTTTACACGACTGGAATTCCTCTCTTAAAAAGCTTTCTGAATCTCCAAATGTCATGGATAACTTTGAAACCGTACTCACAACGAAAGAAGTTTTCTCATTAGAAGACATCGATTTTGGGATTAAACACCTAGCAAATGGGAAAGCTAAGGATAATGAAGGTTACTAGGCATAAATTTTAAAAACTAGAGGTCCTGCCCTCATCCCCCACATACACAAACTTTTCAATCAAGCGGTCAAGAAAAGGTTCCCTAAACCATGGACTTAAAGCCTCATTATCCCTATTTTTAAAAGCGGGGATACAAATAACCCCTCTAATTATCAGACATTTATGATCAACCCTCTCTTAGCCAAGTTATATCATATTATTTTGGAAAATAAGTTGAGTGTATGGCTTGAAAGTAAAGGAAAGCAGGCTAAAGGCCAAGCAGGTTTTAGAAGGAAACACTCAACAACGGACCACCTCGTTATGCTTAGGATCATTGTGGAGGAATTCCATAATGATAAATCCAATCTCTTTTGTTGCTTTGTGGACTTTAGAAAGGCTTTCGATATAGTTCCTAGAAATAACCTATGGAATAGATTACAAGAGGTAAAGGTTCCTTTCAAGTTGAGAGCTTCTGCTATAAGGTTATATGAGAGTGTAATTGCCAAGTTAAAGAGAAATGAGGGGTGGTCGAAAGATATTAAGTGTAATATTGGAGTTAAACAAGGTTCTGCCCTCTCCCCTACCCTTTTTGGCATTTACATCGACAAGCTAGAAGGTTGTTTAGAGGAAGCAGGCTGTGCTGACATGATCTTAGCTAGGATAGTCATCATCCTTCTTCTCTATGCTGAAGATATTGTTCTTCTCGCAAGGTGTCCATCTCATCTTGATAAGCAGCTTAGACTCCTTAAGGATTTCTGCTCTACCATGGGTATGATCGTTAACACTGACAAAACAAAAGTTATGATTATCAAATCCAAGAAGGACACTTACGCTAATTTTATGCATGACAATAGTAACTTGGAGGAAGTATCTTCTTACAAGTACCCAGGAATTGATATTCATCACAAGCTTAACTGGAACTATAGCATTGAGAAAAGGATTAATGGGGGGTGGAAAGCTTATTTTGGTGTTGAAATTAATTGTAAAATGGAAAACCTCGTAATGTGGGATAGAAAGAAGTTCCTCTTTGAAACTTTAGTCACTCTTGTTATCTTATATGGATATGAGGTTTGGGGTTGCAAGGTCTCTATAGAAACCTGGAGAAAGATTGAGCAAATCCAGAAGCGTTTTATAACGTGTAACCTCAAAATTAAAAGTAATACACCATATCCTATTCTCCTTATAGAAGTGGGTCTTTCCCCTATCTAGAGCCTAGCTATGACTAGGCTTCTCTTGTACACCAAAAACGCAATAACTTAGGAGACCATAGAATTCCTAAGCTAGCTTTAAATTCTAGCCAAAACCACCTAAGGCTCAAATGAGGTTGGTATAAAAACACTAGGGCCTGGTTAAACCAATAGGAGATCGATGTGAATTTTGAATTGAAAAACATTAATAACGTTAAAAATATTGTTACTTCTAAGTTCAAAGAAAAAATGTGGTGTGAGAAAGATTTAGCAACTAAAAGAAAACTAAGATATTATAAGGAGGTCATAAAACCCACCCTAGAAGATCAAAAGTATCTCTCTGTTTTAACTATCTCAAAGAAGAAAATTGATATAAGATTAGAACGAACTCTCATGAGCTCCATAGTGAAACGAGTCATTGGGCAGTTCCTAAAACACCATGGATGGAAAGGATCTATCATCCCTGTGAGAATATGAACATCGAGGATGAAAATCACTTCCTCCTAGAGTGCCCCGCGTACAACCACATTAGATCTTAGTTTCATAATCTTTGTTGCAATACTGACCTTCCTAGCCTTTTACGATGTCAAAACTATAGTGAGCCTGGGAGGCTTCTCTCCAAGCTTTTTGAGCATAGGAATAAAATCTTAAATCAAACTAAATAATTTGTTTCTTTAGGTCCGATAAACCAAAGTTTGGTCTTAGTGGACGTTAACCATCATCATCATCATCATCATATATACATATAATATTTTTTATTATAATTTAAAGATCTATTTTCACTTTGGATTTATCAAGGTATAGGCTATTAAAATGAATGAACGTTAGAATGAAACAAAATGAATTTATAATGGATTAAGAAAATATATTCAAAAGAGAGAAACATGTGGCAAGCATGTAAGATAATGGTTGTTGACGTGAAATGAGTGGATTATTAATGTTAGGGCCTCAAGAAAATTTACTTCAACACCAACTAACATCCTAGGTAAACCTTAAAACAAGGTAAAAAATTGTTCAAGGGGTGCCCACAACAAAAATTGTTAAATGGTGCCCACAACCTTTGTAACTCTAAGTAATTTTCTAAGATACGTTAAGATGTCAACATTGATGACTCTCTTGATAGATCACTGCTTCTTTCTGCATAATATTACAATAAATAGTTCTTTTTTCTTACTTGCAACACTAGTGTAATGCTTAGATAAGAAAAAAAGTGGTGTTAACACTTTATTTAATTTTTCACTTTGAAATATGAATACTCAGTGAAAAAAGGAAAATTTTGCCAAATGATTATATTTATTTTATTGGAGCTAGCTTTCCTTAAGCTAATATCCAATCATAACTAAGATATTATGTATTTGGAGATGCATTATTTTTATTATATTATAAGATTTTCAACCTCATGGTGTTGCTTCACTACCCATAATTGTTTATATCCTTGGTGGAATCACTTATACATCATAAACCTTACTTTACTACCAACTAATTTCCATAGCCCTCACACATATCTAGATTCCATCACGATCTAAGCATTTGCATCCTATCCTTCAAACCCATTTCCTAAATCAGTGGGATAAACATTCTCACCATTCCTTAATATATTAGCTAATTGGGGCTTATATTTCACATAATTATTGAGGAAGCTATGGGCTATATTAAACTGGCTCTGAAATGGTTTAAATATTGTGTGTTTGGGATTTCTTTTAATTAGAGTTATTATTTTAGCATGATTTCGATAATAATAAGTTTTATTATTATCAAATCATTATTTTATATTGGGTTTTTATTGTAAAATAATATTTTCATAATTTTGTAAGGGTGTTAGATTTTTATTTTGAATAATGTCATATATAAAAAAGGAATTCTAAAAAGCTCATTTTAATGATGATATATATTTATATTTATATATTTTGAGGAAAGAATTTTTCCTCTCACGTGGAAGAACGTCAGCCTCCCTTTGAACCCGAAGGAAAAAGAGAGGTTGTTAGTACTAGGTCAGCCCTCAGTATAGACTCACTTAAGAACACAACGAAGTTATTCTATTCCAGAGTGTCAACATAAAAGTGTACAATTATCTTTATTAAAAATAGTTACATTAGTAGTTTTGTGAATGGTTTATTATAATTATTATTTTTGCAATGGTTTTAAACTGTAAATTTCATTATCACAATATTTTGATAGAACTTATATTGAACCTTTCAATATTGAACCTATGGTAAATGACATTGAACCTTTCAATATTGAACTATGGTAAATGATATTGAACCTTTTGATATTGAACCTACGGTAAATGATAGACTTTAGGGAAGGGGTATTTGATATTGAAATTGATAAATCTGGATGGTAAATATCTGGGTCCTTAAATATTTGTGGTGAATATTGAACTTGGGTTGAAGATTTGATATTGACACAATGGAATCAATTTTAATTGTGGTGAATATTTGTTGTAGTTATATATCTTGGTCCTTAAATATTTGTGGTGAATATTGAACTTGGGTTGAATATTTGATAGTGACACAATGGAATTAATTTTAATTGTGGTGAATATTTGTTGTAGTTATATGTTGTTAGAATTATACTTTGTTATCTACATTCCTCTTCTTATTTACTTTCTCTCTTTTGATTTATTTATTCATTTTTATTTTGCATTTTTGGCATATGGCAAAATTTCAACCTAGTAAGGAAGAGTGAGTAAAGTCACTACAAAATTTGAGAGAATAAAGATAATTAGAACATGAAATAGAGTTATAGACATTTCTTAAATCGTTTGAGCATAGAATATTATGGTTCAAGAATCGACCACAAAAAATAGAGGCCATATTATATGAAATGAAAAAAAATAAACTTAAATTGCAACATAATACACAATATTACAGAGTTAGAAAGGAAAACTAAATAATAATTTAGCACTAAGTAGTAAGGAAAATAAACCAGATATCAAACCTATCATATAGGAATCAATAAAATAATTGAGTTGAATTGTGAGTGCAACAAAATAGGCTTGAATCTCATAATTGTTGGCACATAAAAGAGAAAAAAGTTGAGTACACTTTAACAACACTAAAGGAAGAACTAAAACATAAGTCACAAATCAAAACAACTTATCTCATAAAAGTAAAACTGTAGGTAAAAATAATCCAACAAAAAATATAGGTTGATCCATGTCAAGGTAAGTTATAACGACCATATAATACTTAGAAAATACCAAAAATTTAAAGGCTCGTGAAATATGTTTATAAATGAATACTTCATTCCAACCGATCAAGCTAGGTTTTCCTAATTTATTTGCATAAACTAGGGCATAAATTTGTCAATACAGGAGTTTGTAAACTTGTGAGGTGTCATGCATTGTATGTGCAGGCTTAGATTTAGTGTCACAATAAAAAATGGAAAATTATAATTTGTCCTAAATATTAGAGCTAGGTTGTTTAATTTAACTAGTAGGTGAATTAAAATTTAAGGCTCTAAATTGGAAAAATCAAGAAGCGTGAAAGAAAACTTTGATTTAAGAACTCAATTAATTGAAAGAAAATAATCACATTTTTTTCAAGTAAAATCATACAACTTATTTAAAATATATTGGAAGATCAAGAATGCACTAGCTATCTCACAAGTTTTAGTGATGACTCACCCCAAAACCCTGAGGTGGCACCTACGTGGCGACTGGCCCACGTGACCGTTTCCCACACTGAAAGGTAGCTGGGTTTTGGTGAGGGTTTAATGGCGCAATAACTCCACCTCCTCCCCGAGGTATCCTCAGCCTCTGTGCTAGGGTTCTATTGTGTCTTTGCGGGTTTGCTTGGTCATTTTTCACTACTGGACTCGCTCTGATTTTTCACTACTGGACTCGCTCTGTTCCTTACCTGGTTCCTTCTGCCGACAACAATGTCCCTGTGCCTTCCGCCATTTGCTGGTCCCGGTCTCGGCCTTGGTTCTATGCCTTTGGGCAACTTAGGGATGCTATTCCATCGAACTTGGTGGCTGCTCCTTGTATGGTTTCATGAAATGCTGCCGAGCCTTGTGACTGTTCTGGGTATGCGAGGTTTGTTCTGTGACTGTAACTTGTTTGTTGTAACTACTGGTTCATTTTCTTCTGCGTTTTGTTGGTGACAGTTGGTGGTAGTTGTTGTCAGGTCCTCAACCCGACTTCCCTGGTGATGATTCGGTCTTCATGCAAGGTAATTCTTCCGCTCCAGTTTCAAACTTCTTGCTTGCTCTTCGTTTACTAACAGGTTTGCTCCTTGTGAGCAGTTGGGGTTTCATGGCTCTGTGGTCGTGGTTTGAACGTTGTCAGTTCTGGGTTCGACTATGAAACCTGCCCTCCATCTCAAGTAACTCTCTGACTGTAATGTTGTGTCCCTTCTTTCGATTTGCTTTCTGTATGTCAGTTATGCTGCCTCTCTAAACATCTTTTGTTTGCTGTGCAGGTGGTTCGTTCCTCGGCGGTGGTGACGAGGGTTTGGCCCTCGATGGCCTCTGTTCCTTCACTTCTCCATGGCCATGGTCACTCGAAATGGGTAGTGTCTTTCCTGTGTGTTTTACTTGATAGCTGTAGGTTGGACCTTTCAGAGACGTAGTCTCATTCTGTTTATGCTTGAGCCTGTTCCTCCGTTGAAAGTCCTGGGCTATCTTGTCTATTTTGTAATAGTTGTTTTCTCTTGGGTTTCAGAAACCCTCCTAGGTCTGAAACGAAATGTCTACGGACTGTCTCTGGTATTTGTATATTTTGTTTGGAAAGGCAACTTGCCTTAGACTCTGAACCCGCGTAGGGTTACAGGATACTTTCTCTACTGTAACAAATATTTATGCGATATATATATATATATATATATATATATGGAAAGAAATGAATGCTTTTGCTGTTTGTAAGAATTTCAATATGTTGTCTTGTGAAATACCTGAATGAGTTCGCTAGCAGTCTGTAGTCGCTTATTTCAATGCACAGTCTCGTTACAGTCCTCTAATAGTTAACTTCGTACACGGTAGCAGTCATTCATATTAAATATTGATGGTTACCTGAAATGATTTCTTTCTTTATTTTGGTTGATAAGTGGGTGAATCTTGAAAATCACGCTTACGCTGTGGCTGAGAGGCCACGACTCAGGGGCATCTAAGCCGTCAAAGTCACCCAGGGATCGCACCCGGCCTAAGTCGCACCAACGGAAACCATGCTGGATTTTTGGTATCGGCGAGACTAGAACCAGTGACCTTTGCTTATGGAGCGCCTTAACAGCGTGCTCCTTCACTGACTGTTCTAAATCTCTTTGATACCTAAAATGATTTCTTTCACTATTCAAGAAAAGAGAAATTGTTCTGTCAGAGATTTACACTATCTAGCTTCTGTTCTTTTGTTTGGCAGCAACAACCTGCTTCTTGTTTTTTTCATGTATATAAACTGCTTGTGGCCTCATTCAGTTGAGGAACTACTTGCAGTTACAACTTTACAGTTACATTCCTTTTTCTGTTTTCAAAAATTAATCTATGAAGGTCACTCCCTAATCTATTGACTTTTAAAAGAAATAAAAGAAATAATGACATTGGCTGTGACAGCCTTCTTGAAAAAACGATACAATAAAGAAAACTAAAAATTAAAATTGTCTTTTTGTTTAAAAAAAAATAACTAAAACAGCATGGCTAGCTGTTGCCTCCCTAATTGGATGCTCCTGCATCATGTGGTTTCTTTAGATTCAATGCCCTACAATGGTTGACTCCTCAATCTTGTATTTATCCATCATTATTGATTTGAAGTATTAAAATAAAAAGACTTACTCAGAAATGGAAAGAATTCTTGAGTAAGTCAAGCATGGTGGACTTTGCATACATCAAGGTTGATTTCAAGTACTAAAATAGGACATACTCAAAAATGGAAATATTGCATGCATTAGGGGTTTTTTCTAATTGATGGAATCTCCTAATCTTTTACCTAGTTGATCAATAAGCTTGTTTTCAAGAGAATTGGTTGGTCTATGATAAAAATACTTGACTTGTTTTTAAACAACAACAAAACTAAAATTACTAATAAAATAAAAATGTTGGTAATTTAGAATAGGGAGTTGTGGATAATTATCCATAAGAAAAACCATGATAAAAACAAGATACTTGAAATTTCACAAAAGTTAGGCTTTGCTTGCATAAGTATGTATAAACATAAAAGGAAAATATATGGAAATATTTATCAGCATCTATAGTTACGAACAACAAAGAAAAGAAGTGTAAACTATAAGACAATGAGCGCCTTCCATGCCTTAGCTTGCACACCAAAGACTATCAACCAATAAAAAATCACAAGAAATGCATATGTTACTAATAATGAATCTTAAATCAGAGCTCCAATGATGAAGTTTCTGAAGATTAAAATTACAATAGAAATCTAAGAGTTTGAAATCTAAAAGTCATAGAGTGGGCTTCACTAGGTTTTCTTTTATACATAAAAATTGAAACAAACAACTAAAAAATATCTTTGTGGTTAACAAGAGACTAGTCTAAGGCTTCTTATAGAGAAAACTTGACCTTCCCCGTGGAAAACATCATGGGGAAATAACATTTTGAAAATGGAATCCCCTTCCTCATAATCCGCTATGTTTCATAAACCAAATTAGTGAAAATGGAATGTAACTGCATTTGGATCTTTGGAGTATTCTGGAAAATTTTAGCTGGAACGAGACTGAAATTTATATATCATGGGGTAATTTCTTGATAGATTGGATTGATCCTCCATACTCAATCTCAATCCTACAAGGAATATTGGTAATTTTGAATAAATGTAATGGTTTTGGGCCAAATCCCAACTTTCTTTTTTAATAAAATTTTCATGCCCATTTCTTTGAGAAAAGAAATAAAATAAGTTTGAGTTAGTAATTTGATGGGTTTACTAATGATGCCTTACAAGAACATGATACTGCAGGAGAAGAAGAAGAAAATAATTTTGAGTTAGTAATTTGATGGGTTTACTAATAATGGCTTACAAGCCCATGATATTGTAGAACCCATGGTATTTATCCATGGCATTTGTTATAATGAAGCCACTTTAAAGATTTGAGGAATTCCATTATGGAATGCAAGAGTACCTGCTTAGATCCTTCTTAACTATAGACTTAATCCCTCTGGATATACGACGTATCTAAGGTGATATATCTATAATTAGTTCTTTCAAATTTGTAAATATATTGCAATTTTGTAAATACAATTTTTTTACATTGATTTAAATGAGAAATTTATTATATTTAAATGGTCATTGTAATGCAACAATTAATATTAGAAAACACATATTATAACTTATATATACAAGTTAGCTCATAAGGGATAGCTCAATTGGCAATTGTTGTGTTATGAAGCAATATGTAAATTGTGAGTTTCCAAGTTCAAATCCCCTTATGGGTGTTTATATATATATATATATATATATATATATATATATATATATATATATATATAAAACAAAAACAAAAAAAACAAAAACAAAAAACAAAAAACTTATATAAGTCTAAATTATACAAAATTTTGAAACTATACAAAGAAATTACACTATAAACATAATTGCAACAAAATACCACTGAATTTACGTTTGGTGAAATTTAACCCCTAAAGATTTAATTATTTAACCTAGGGGTTATGGGCCCATTAATTTTTGGCTAATCTCACCCTTTTTGTAGCAACATGATTTACTAGATTCCAAATCCCTCTCAAATTTAAATGTATCAGTCTCTACTTCCTCAATAATTATGTGAAAGATAAGCCCCAATTAGCTAAGACTATTAAAGAATGGTGATGAGATTTATCCCACTATTTTAGGAAATGGGTTTAGGGGATATGATGCAAATGCTTAGGTCATGATGGAATCTAGATATGTGTGAGGGCTATGGGAACTCATTGGTAGTAAAGTAAGGTTTATGATGTATAGGTGACTCCACCAAGGATATAAACAATTGTGGGTAGTGAAGAAACACCATGGGGTTGAAACTCTTATAAGAGAATAAAAATAATGCATCTCCAAATACATAATATCTTAGTTATGAGGGGATATTAGCCTAAGGAAAGCTAGCTCCAAGAAAATGAATATAATCATTTGGCAAACTTTTCATTTTGTTCACTGAGTATTCATGATTCAAAGTGAAAAATTAAATAAAGTATTAACATGACACCTTTTCTTGCATAAGCATTGCACTAACCTAATGTTGTAAGTAAGAAAAAAAATGATTTATTGTAATAATATGTGGAAAGGAGCAATGATCTATCAAGAGATTCATCAATATCGAAGTCTTAACAGATCTTAGAAAATTGCATGGAGTTACAAAAGTTGAGGGCACCCCTTGAACATTTTTTTTCTTTTTCTTAAGGTTTACCTAGGATGTTAGTTGCTCTTGAAGTCAAATTTCTTGAGGCCCTAACATTGATAATCCACTCATTTCAGCTCAACAACCATTATCTTACATGCTTGCCACATGTTTCTATCCTTTGAATATCTTTTCTTAATCCATTATAAATTCATTTTGTTTCATTCTAATGTTCATTCATTTTGATAACCTATACTTTGATAAATCCAAGGTCAAAATAAATCTATGCTAATATTTCCTTAACTAAAAATTTAAATTATAATAAAAATTATTATATATATAATTAAACATATTAAAATTGTTTGTATTAAATACAATATCACCAATATATAAAAAATATCAATTTTTTTATAATATTATTTAAATTAAAATCAAATAAAATATAAATCCAAAAGCAAAAGCAAAAGAATAAATATTTTCCAAATTAAAAATTATTAATACTCATTTAAATATTTGATTTTCAGATAAAATATTGAAATATTGATTGATATTTGTATTTAATTATTTTAATCAATATTTTTAATTACATATTTTAAAATTGTAAATTTAAAGATCTCAAATTTTCACATGGGTTGAACATTTTGCAAATTTTTAAAATCAAATAAAATATAAATGCAACATAAAAAAAATTAAATATTTTCAAATTTAAAAATTACTAATATTTATTTTAATATTTGATCTTCAAATAAAATATTGATTGAGATTTTTATTTAATTATTTTAGTCAAATAGTTTTAGTTACATATTTTAAAGATCTCAATTTTTTTTTTTTTTTTTTTAACACTAGGATAATCGGTAACTGGTGAGAGTTATCCTCGCCAGGCCCAAGATCAAATCCAACTGGCTGCCACTATAAACCTAGGCTAGGTGCAGCAACCTGCAAGCCACACATAGCAAGAACTTATGCCTCAACAAGAGCCGAGACGTCCACTCTAGGGTAGCCTACTCTTCTAGCCAAGACACAACAGGCCATGTACTCAACGAGATTTGAACCTCCCTCTCGTGGGTTTCACCCAACGAAACTTACCGTTAAAGATCTCAAATTTTCAAAATACATGTAGAACATAAGAATGGTCTATTTGTCAATAAGACAAGGATTTATTGACAAGGATGGTAGATTTAAAGACGTTAAATTTGTCTATTTGTTAATATAAAGACGTTTACCTAAAGTTTAAGGAAGATCCGTTAACATAAAAATTTACACTTCATACAACTGATTCTTTGTTGCATAGCGACTTCAAATTTTCCCCGGATAAAATGTCCACTCCCTTTTACCAGAAGCTGTGGAGCAGATCAGTTAGAGGTCCACTTTAACAACATATTGAAGGATCTATATATATTGTAGGATTTATTAAATCATTTATATAGTTTTAAACAATTCTATGGCTCCCCAGCTCCGTGTAAAATCTATTAAAAACCAATGGAAATAAAATAGTGAAAATGTAGTCATGAGGATATAAATATAAATATTGTGAGTAGGACTAGCCGAGCGATGGGCTGTCGGAAGTGACATCGGATTGCCCAGATGTGAATACAGAGAGATTGACCTCGGAGGGGGCAGAGGAATGGCCAGTGGCCGCAGTCAGAAATTTTTTCGGCCGATAGAACATCTGGGCAATTCTTCTGCCTCGGTAGGCTACTACGACATGAATTTGGTTTCATTTCAAGGTCGATTAAATTCGTTTTTTGGTGCACCTTGTGCATTTTGAAATTGTCACTTGTTAATGTTCATGTGTTAATGTTAATTTATTGTTTATTTATTTTTTGTAGTTTTATTAAAGTAGTAGTATGCTATGATACTGTGTAAGAATCATATGATGCATAACTATAAAGAACAATCTAATTAACCAATACACTAATGTGATTTGTCATGCTTCACGAGAATTACACATAGGTAGTTCTTAATAAGGTCAAGTTGGTGTGACCCTTCATGCTCCAAGAGTGTCACTATAGGTTATTTATACAAGGTCAAGTTGTAGAAATGTTTGCTGAAGACATTTTGTACCCAGAATGCTATCCTAGATAACTATGAAGGCTATGGAGGGCCGTGGATTCATAGATGGTGCTAGGTCCATACGATGGTTCGACTAACCCGTTGTGCTTTGGGAAGTTGAGAAGCATCAATTTTGCAAAGCATGTCAACAATGGTCTAAAGCGGTTATGTCTTAAATGGATCAAGTGGGAAGTTCGAAAGTGTGGTGAAGAAAAGAGCGGAAACCATGAGATTTCAGAGTGGATATGAGTGTTAATGATGACCATACTAGACAAATTTGACATAGATTCATTCATTGTTGTAATGTCTACTTTCTAGTTTTGTCATGTAAGCATTAAGGGAGGGAATTGGAAGTAATGCTTCCATGACTTCCAAGTTGTCGTGAGTTTTCATTGTAAGTATCTAGATGTGATTCTATAAATAATTATTTCTCTATGGGTGTGACTTGTCTATGAGTCATAAATCCACCTTATTCAGATCTTATCATCTAGAAGTTGGTGATTTAAAACTATATATGTCATTTGTTATGTGCTCAATAAGATAAGTAGAGTATGTTTTTTGTTGTGTGTAATCTCTCTATCTTCTATGTCTCTATTTTCTAACAAGTGATACAAAGAAATTGAACAAGGATCCACTTATACTTGGACCATTTTCTTTTCTCCCTTTCATCAACATATATTTTTGAGAATAAATTAAGGAATCCTCCTATCTAACTCCAAACTGACATAATCAGATATACAAAAATACTATACAGAGAATCATACACAAATGTGCAGAGGAGATTATATAGTCACAATCCTTCATTAACAATAAAAATATGCACATAAAGGCTTTTGGAACTGCTTTCCAAATTCTTCCTTGAAATGCACTTGAGAGCTACTCTCCCTATCCTACATACACATTTCTATAAAACTTCATGGGCTTGAAATATATCAATAAAACAAATGGGAATGGCACATCTATCTGATAACCAGAAATTACCAGATTCTTAGCTCTACACATGTTACATTAGTAAAAGCCCACTTGGTGAGCCATTAAAACAACCTAACACCTCAGCTTACTAATTGGCAAGATTACAGTGAGCCACATTGCTAGACTAACAACCTAAATTCTCACTACAATTTTCTAACTTACACACCAAAGCTTTCTAGAATTTACATGGCTCCATTGGGGTCTTAAACAAAATGATTGGCCTAGGGTCATGCTCTTGCATCCCACCAGGTGGAAAAAAAGTTCGACCTCCTTGTCAAATGTCTTTACTCTACTAAAACCTCTAGGAGCCCAAACAAAGTGTTGTGGTTCATGCACATATATATGATCATATTGTTGTTTCGACCATAATTTCAGTCTTCTAGGATCCCATACCTAATTCTATAATATGTTACTTTCTCTGCTGAGGAAATCTTTAGTGAGATTGATGTTGGTTGTCCTCTTCCTTCCTTGATCCCAAATTATACTTTGTAATGTCTTCACCCTGCTACGCTGATGTATTATCTTCTAGTCAGCCAAATGCTTAGACTGGATATTTTTCTTCAACATCCTACCATTTTTCAGGTACTCCCTTTATGAGCATCATTATATCCTTAATATCCATGTCCACTTTTCCTCCTTGCTTGTATATGCTACTTCTCCCTTGCTAATTAAAACTATTGATATCAATCACACTCATAAACATTTTCGAAGACTACAAGACTTCATTCTTCACCTCATTAAACTCTTTGCTATAGGAGCGTGTCATCCCTCTCCGTGGTTTCTCTATGAAGAATAAATCTTCCTCTTTTGTATATTGAATGGATCCATAATAACAAGTTTCCTTCCTATTTCTTCTTGCAATAAATTATGCCATTGCAAATTTCTAGCTCCTTCTTAAGATAAAATTCTGATCCATACTCTTTAATTGGAATTGAAATAAATTGTTATGAGACAGACTTGTCCCTTGCTCCTTCTTGCCTTTTTCAAACAACAATTGTTGTCCTTCCTCTACATCTTCAATTATACTTCCAACAATCTACTTTCCCTACAAATCCTTTGAGGCTTTAAACACCTTTGCTTCCTTCAATGCATTCTTCTCATAGTCTCCTTCTTTTGGGTCAGTGATTAAGTGCATTCTACATTTGGTTGAGTCCCCTTCTTCTTGGAGCAAAATTAATTTCTTACTTATTTCTTGGATGTCTTGTGTAATTTTGATTCTAGATGAAAAAAGTTGTCTATATGTTGCAACTTCATGTTCTTTGCAGTCCTCCTTTACCTCAATAATGTTTTGCACAAGAATTTTAGAAATCTTCTCCCACTTTCCTTCATTCATCTCCACAGTACATGGTTTCCAGGTCAAATATTCTATTGGCCTTATGAAGGGCAATTTATTTTCATTCACAGAATTATGACCTCTAGTCAAACCTGCACATACAGAAAACATGTTATGGAAAGCATTTTCTACCTTCTAACTTTCTGCTGCAAATGCATGTGTCTCTGTTTCATCAAATAAATGGTTCCTCCTTGAGCCCTTTCACCATCTCCTGCAACTTCTTGGATGATATTCTTATCATTTTCCATAGAACCATGGCTTGATTTTCATAAGCCTTCACATCTATGCATCGATCATCTCCTCTTTGAGATTCTACATTGTACATAATCTTTGGCACTTGTTCAGCTGCATGGTACTCAATACTTGCAAATTTAGGATGACTCAAACAATTAGATTAAAATACATTAATTTCTTCCTCCTACTCATCTGATGTCATATACATCACCTCCTTATACAAATTTAAGTACATAATCATTTCATCACTATCATCATCCTGTCCTTGGGTTAATCCTTGCTCTAGCTCATATAAGTGAACTTTCACCACTCAATACTCATCAAATTCGAGTTCTTCTTTGACTAATGTAGTACTTGGTTTTGCTTCAACCTATTTTGAAATAGAGGCCACTTCATCTTCTTTCCCCCTTTTAACATCCAACCACCTCTCTAGGATTTTTGGAGAAAGCTTACTTTCCTGTTTCCACTTTAGACAATCTATCCATGCTTTCGGTCTAAAAGGACCTTTAATGGTAGCTCATATTCCTTTATTTCAAAGCTTGCATGCACAAATAATTTATTAATATATAAAACACAAGGATCTTTGGCCTCTTCTTCTATCAACAACACCTCTTGTTGTTTTGGACTCTTCTCATGGTTCATGAGACTTTCCACCCATCTCTTCTCCTTATCTCTTAGGAGTAGTCCTCCATTTGGTTTGCAGTAATGAATTGATCCTTTCTTAGGCTTAACCACTCTAAGCTCTTCTTCTTACATCTAGGCTTTTATCAATGGTCCCGTCCTCCTCTTCCCCAACTCTCTAACTTTTGAGGATTTCTTCTTAAAATCCTTATGTCTAATAGGTACTCTAACCTTCATCCTCATCCATTTCTGGCCTTCTTCCCTCTCTTATAGTAGTTGCATTAGCACATTAAGTTGTGTTTTCAAATCAATCATCTCCTTTAAAAATTTATCTTGGCTCAGTTTCCTCATGCCATTTCTCTTGGCATCCTTCTCCCCTCAGTTGTGGCTTTTACTTGACCCTTCATCATAACTAGCAATGAACACCTTCTTCCAACTCTCCATGTGCTTCTCCATGTTCATCATGAGCTGCAACCTAGCCCTATAACAAGCCTCACAAACATGTCATCTCTTCCTGGCTATTGGTGTCCCTCTTGGTTCCCTCCTCTTGAACCTCTTGATCACTATTTTCTCCTCTTTGGCTATTGCACCTATTGCTCACCTCTTGGGAGATTTTTCTTTTTTCTCTTCTTCTGGAGGACTCCCTCTGTCCCCTTTTTAGATGTAGTCCTTTTGCTACAAAATATTTTTGCCACAGTCTTAGAGAACACTACTGGTTCTCTTCTTAAATATTTTTCAAACTCAAATGCAATACTTCCACTAATTTCTTATTAAAATAAAATTTGAAGGCCAAATTTACCTCCTTTAGCATTGGAGTCTTCTCCTCTTCTTACATGTACGATGCTCCCTAATACTTTATATTATACACTCAAAATTCTTCCTCAACTTGTTGTGTTTCTATGTATCCTTCAAGTGCAAATTCATCAATCTTATCTACCACACGATTATTTGGTGTCTTGACTCATTCCTTCTGCTTGTGTAATCTTTTTCCAATCATTTGGGATTGTTCTATCCCACTTCCAATCATTAGTCTCTCAATATTTTTTTCCAATCTTTCTTTTATAAAACAAAGAAATTGTGAGCCACACACCATAATGTTTTTATTACCTTTTGGTTATGCTCCAAATCTCCACGAGATTCTTTCTTCCCCTATCTTCAATAATTTTCATTCACCAACTGCAATCTCCCTTTATATGTCAACGCTCGAAAATGAGATTTGTATATGATACCACATGATACGAGTCCCCCCTTTAGAATCTTCCTAGGATCCTTAAAATAACAAATTCCAATCACTCAAAAATCTTCTACAAGCAATGAAACCTTACCTTTTCCTCAACCTTCAATTCAAGTCCCCAACTATTTATTGTTACTGCAGTGACGAAACGCCCTTTACTTTTCCTTTTATATCGAAACCATAAATTTTTTTCACCATGATTTGCAATTAAAACCTGGTCCTCATCTCTTTTCCATTCTTATTCGAAAATAAAATCCAATGGGAGATTATAATTCTCATAGAACCCACCGAATAGAAAAATTGAGAGAGAGTTGATAGAGTGATTAAACACACAACACCAAACACACTATATTTGTATTAATCTCACAGAAATTACATATATAGGAATACATGATACTTCTAGATCCGAGAATGGTGAATCTAGATTACTAAAAATAGCTAGTACAACTATTAACTTAAAAAGTCACATAATTACAACTCACAACAACTTGGAAGTTGTGGAAGCATTACTTCCAATACTCTCCCTTAATGCTTAAGTGGAAAACATTAAACACACATATTACAACAATAAGTAAATCTTTGTCATATTTTTCTGATACGTCCATCACTATCACTCATATCCACTTTGAAATCTCTCTGTTTCCGCTCTTTTCTTCACCACACTTTTGAGCTTCCCACTTGATCCACTTAAGACAATTACTTCAAACCATCTTTGACGTGCTTTGAAAAATTGATGCTTCTCAACCTCACCGAGCGCAATGGGCTAGTCTTGATACTAAACCGAGCACAATGGGCTAGTCTCGATACTAAACCATCCTATGGAATTGCCACCATATGTGAATCCATGGCCCTCTGCAACTTTCATCAATTATCTAGGATATCTTTTTGGATACATAATTTCTTCAGCAGACAATTCTACAACTTGACCTTATATAAAATAGCCTGTACTGAAGCTTCCCAAGCACAAAGGGTCACACTAGCTTGACCTTATTAAGAGCTACTTGTGACTAATGCTCCAAGAACATGACAAGTAACATTAATCTGTTCAATACTTAGTGTGTTCTTTTTCGTTCTGCATATTTGATCATCTCACAAATCTAACAATGAAACTGTAGACTGCAAGATACCCTCTTTCATAGATCCAAAAATTTACACAAAACATATCACTCCACTCCATATAAACCATAAACACTCACTTTTATTTTTATTTTCTATTTTAACGCAATATCCAAACCAAAAAAAACTCAAATATATGAATCTTCCTGCCACAAGCTCACCACGTTAATATCTTTTGACTTGTAATTCATAATTCACAATCACTATATAATTAATAATCTCACCCGTGAGTTGTGCCAATTCAGATTTGAAATGCGAGGTAGTAATTCAATGAGGCTTAGTCAATATTTATGCTTCTAAAACCTTTGATCTACATCCATGCAAAGTAATGGGCCATTAATTCTTTTCTTTTAGCTATAAATGGCATGGACCTTTATCTTTGTGTTACAACTAACAACACCCATGTCGAGCACTCCCACTTGACTCTGCGTCTTTTTAAATCTCTGGCTGAACGTGGGCGAGCTCGGCAAGTATCTACTATAACCACGCTCCCTTTCTTCTTCTCTTGCAAATATTTCTGGTACACCATAGCCGTGTTGGCTCACCACTAGCAAATGCTTCCATAATCCCACTGATAACATGCCTCTAAATGATACTACTGCGTATTTTCTACATACTAATTTTAGTACCATCCGGCTTGAGCTTTGAATTGCACATAATTTGGGCATATGTGCTTCTAGTAAACCTCTACAGTTCTATCGTCTTCAAATTCAAAATCTGCACCCTTCATACTATGCAAAGAGATTTGGATATCATATCCAAACCTTCACACAGATCTTGGCCCGGATCAATCTTTAATTCACCGAAATGGTCGATCCTCAAGCGGTTAGAGAATAATTCCCTTCACAATCTACAACGACCCAATTAAATCTAATTTCTTCAAATAAATATGGCTACGACTCTATCACAACACACTCTTGAGATTAACCCAAAAAAACAATTCAGATCCGTACAATGAACATATCTACACACAGAAATGTGGAAATGAAATAATAAACTAATCTATATACAAAGGAGAAGCTCACATCTTCTTGGCCTTCCCTGAAGCCAGAACAAGCTAAAATATCATGTTAGAAAAAATGGAGAGAGAATTGATAGAGTGATTAAACACACAACACTAAACACATTATATTTGTATTGATCTCACATACATTATATATATAGGAATACATGATACTTCTAGATATGGGAATGGTGGATCTAGATTCCTAAAATTAGTTAGTACAACTATTAACTTAGAAACTCACACAAGTATAACTCATAACAACTTAGAAGTCATAGAAACATTACTTTTAATAAGTTAAGCCTGACTAGAGTTGAAGGTTAGATGTTTTCCACCCTGTGAATTCTTTTTCACACTCTTAGACTTCTTTCTTGGGTGACTACTAACTGCTTCCACCAAGGTTGGGGTTGGGGTTTTGTTTTGTTTATAGAACTTGAGTATCTTGCCTACATGCACGACTCCCTTTTCGAATGCACACCACAATTTATCCTTGAAAGGCGCTCTATGGCATACTTTGACAACGTTTGAATCTCCCCTTAGTCTCCTTTCTATACACCGTGACTCGAACCCTTAAATGTAATTTTCTTAAAGTTGGATATATTCTTCATGACTTGAGTTCGATTTCTTCACCACCAATTTTGTAAACCCGTTGAGCAATGTATTGACTAGTTAATGGTCCTCTTGGTGCCACACTCCTTGAGACTTAGATGATCCCTCTAGATTTCATTCTGAATTCATAGAATGAACAACAATACGGTGTAGGTCTAGTAACCAGGACTTTTCTCCACTCCGCAAAGTAAAGAAAACTCAATAAAATGGTAATTGTAGGTGTCTTATGCTAATTTTGCCTTCTTGATTGATTAATAATGTTACAAAAAAAATAGAACGGGAATCCACTTATACTCGTACCATTTGCTTTGCTCCCTTCCATTCACGTATATTGCTGAGAATACATTAAGGAATCCTCCTATCTAACTCCAAAATGATAGAATCAAATCTACAAAGAGGTTATGCAGAGAATCATACACAAATGCACATAGGAGATTCTAAACTTACAATCCTTCATTAACTAGAAAAATATGTACGTAAAGGCTTGCAGAACTGCTGTCTGAATTCTTCGTCAAAATGCACTTGGGAGTCTCTCCCTATCCTACATACACATTTCTATATTTCATTGGTTGGAAATATCTCACATTTCTATATTTCATTGGTTGGAAATATCTCAACAAAAGCAATGGGACTGAGATAACCTAAAACTAGGAAATTCCTAGCTCTATACATGTTACATTGGCAAAGATTTATTCGGCCAACCACTAAAGAAACCTGACAGCTCAGTCTACTAATTGGTCAGCTACGTGGCCAAACTAACAACCTAGATTCTCATGGTTCCCTTGGGTGCTTAAACAAAATGATTCACCTAACGTGACGCTCGTGCATCGTTTTACAAGGTGAAGGGTTAATGGAGACTCGACATCTAACAAAAATAAAAAGCACATAAAGTGATAAGAGATCTATGATCTTTCATTTTGCTAGAGTTTCAATAGATAAACCAAAAACCGTTAAAAATAACATAGTTATAGATCAGACCAGAAAGTGAATTGGTATGCGTTTTTTTAGGTAGCAAAAAATAACTTCATTTTGAAAAGTGGTGATGCGAGAATAAGCTTTTTTTTTGAGCATATTTTTAGCACTTTAAATTTTCTTTTGTATCAAGTATGAACATTTTTTTTTTCCATGTTAGTGATTTTCATGCCCATTTTGAAAAGTTCTAATGTGGAATCAACCATTTTTTAGAAGGTTGATTTTTGACACTTTAAATTTTCTAATGTCTTTTTCTTCTCGTAAGATATTTTTTTTAAAGTGTATTTTTTGTGTTTTAATTTTTCTTTGTAATGAAATCTTCATTTTTTCTTGTAGTTAAAAAAATAAAAAAAATGTATTCAAGCTTATGTGATCCATAATGTACTAAACAAAAACTTTTGGTACTAATCACATGAGAGAATTTTTTGGCTCACGCGTTTCGAACCAACAAATGTGGTTCATGATGAGGACGAGATGAAGAGACAGACCATGGAAAGGCTTAAATAGAGAGCAATGTAGAGACATAATTTCAAGTAATGACTATATTTGAAAAATTTTGTTTAAATTATAATATTAATTTATTAATATATTAAAAACAAATATTATTAAAAGTTGCCCTCTTACCCCCAGAATCTATGGTCTGCCAAAGATTCATAAGGAAGGGGCTCCTCTGAGACTCATTGTCAACACGATAGGAGGGCCAACTTATCTTCTTGGTAAATATTTAGCCCAGAAGCTTAAGCCCCTTGTTGGCCATACAAAATCCTTCGTCAAGTACTCTGCATCGTTTGCTAATGAGTTAAAGAGTTTCAAGCTTGATCCACATGACAAGCTTGTGAGCTTCGATGTGGTCTCTCTCTACACTAATAAACCTATTAACGAGGCCATCGAAGTCATCAAGCACATCATAGATCCTGAGACGGCTTATTTAATTGGTATTTGTCTTTCTTCTACTTTCTTTTCATTCGATGGGGAATTCTATGAGCAAACTTGCGGTGTTGCCATGGGTTCCCCTCTCTCCCCTGTGGTAGCAAATCTATTCATGGAGGATTTTGAATCAAAGGCCTTAGCCTCTTCTCGTCTTCTGCCTAAGTTGTGGAAGAGGTTTGTGGATGACACTTTTGTCATCTAGTCCCATGGTAAGGAAAATTTGGAACTATTTTTCCTCCATCTTAACAATCAATCTAGTTCTATAAAATTCACCATGGTATTTGAATGTAATGGTAGTCTTCCCTTCCTTGACGTCCTCCTCTCAAGGAATGATAATGGTTATTTATCTCATTATGTATATCGTAAGAAAACTCATACACAACAATATCTTCATTCTAATTCTCATCATTTCCGAGCTCAAAAGCTTCGTGTTCTCAACACCTTAGCAACTAGAGCTTTAAGAGTTTATGATGAGAACCATCTCAAGGAAGAGAAAGAATATCTCCTAAGTGTTTTCTTTAATAATGGGTATAGTAGACACCAATGTATTAAGGCTTTCCTTATAGCTGAAAAAGCTCCTAGTACTAAGAAAGATACCAAGGATTCATTTGTTGATGTTCATATTCCTTTTATCCAAGGGACCACTAACAAGATTGGAAGGATCCTAAGGAAGCATAAGGTGGCTTCAACCTTTCAGCCTTTAAATACCATATGGAGCTCCCTTAGATCTATAAAATACCTATTGGACCCCAAGAATATGAAGGGTGTTTACGTTATCCCATGCTCTTGTGGGACTCCTTACGTTGGTGAGACTGGTCGCTCGATTAATCAAAGGATTCGTGAGCATGTTGCTGACATCAAGCATGCAAGGACCTGCTCCTCGGCTTTGGTGGAGCATGCAGATAAATCTAAGCATCACATCTGCATTGAGGAGGCACAATTCGTTGCTAAGGTTAATCATTTTCATCATCAAAAATTGAGAGAGGCCCTCGAAATTGGAAAAATACCCAATAATTTGAATAGAGATGATGGTTTGAATATTAGTATAAGTTGGGTCCCTGTGTTGTCCTCCTAGTTTTTGTTTTGTTTTGTTCTTTTTTTTTTAATCTATGTAGGTATTGACATCCTTTTTATAGTATTTTTTGTTGATTTATTCTTTATTAGAGTTTATTTTCTTGATCCTTCGTGTTTTTATGTATTTTATCACCCTATCCGTTCTTAACTCATTTTAGTATTTTTGTTATTTGCTTAGTGGGCATGAACCCCATATTTTATTGTTGACCCTATTTTATTTATTGATTATTTTTCTTTGGATATATATATATATATATATATATATATATATATATATATATATATATCCATGTTTATATATATATATATATATATATATATATATATATATATATATATATATGACTTGTGTATATTTTTGTTTTATTTTATTTATTTTTGCATTAATTTTTTTCTCGTGGAAAATGTCGTAATTTTATTTATAAGCAAAAATTACATTTTGTAGATGTTAAAAGCATATGCAGAGATACTGATCCAGTTTTCACAGAAACCAAAAAAATAAAAAATGAAATATTAAAAAGCTATTCTTTTCTTCCTTTCTTTTTCTCCACCTTTTGCCATCCCCTAGAATTGGGGGTAGTAGTTACAATGGAGAGTTGATTTTCTACTATAGTTATGGGAGAGTCCTTGTTCGATTCGGATCCTTCTGATCCATGAGTTTTCTTGTTGCCAGATATTCCCTTGCTGATTGACCCGGGGTCTTGTTGTTGCAGTGGATTACTGGAGCTTCCTCTTGCTCTTTCATGTTATGCTGGGCTTTTTGTTCATCCTTTTCTGCTTTGTATTCTGTAGTGTTTGTTGTATCTTCTTCTTCATCCAATGTCTCTGTATGTCGCCATCCTTTAGGCCTCCTTTGTTGCTACTTTTTTCGATTGAAGATGTTTCTTGCCTATGGAAAAGCACTCAGAAGGTGGTCTGTTTGTAGGAATCCTCGGCATCGAAATGTTGTGTTTTCGTAATCCAAGGATTGTGTCCATTGAGTGTTGTTAAAATTTAGTATTGTACTTTCTGGTAGTCCCTAGTTGAGATCTAATTCAACACATATCCTGGCGAAAGTAAATATGCCCTTTGTGAGTCTGCCTTCATCAATCTTTAGAAATTTCCCCAAGGTATTCCCTATATTGATTAAGACCTTGTGGTGCCAGAAGTGTAATGGAAGGTTGTGCACCTTGACCCAGACTGGCATCTTTGATACCACCATTGTATTGGCGTCGAAATCTGGAAACCATGGTGTGATGAAGAGCCTTGCGATGCCTGAGAAGCATGGCTCCTTATTAAGGATGAATTCCTTTTCCTCTTCTGTGCTGAATCTTACTATAAAAAAACCTTTGGGACATAAGTAAATTTCGCAGTTTGGTGTCCAAGTAGTGTGGATCCAGTGGTGCAGATCGACAGATCTGGGCCAATACCTGTTAAATCTACAGATGACTCAGTGGGAATATAGATCTAAGTACAGAGCACTTACCTCAGGCATTTCAATGGTGAGAGTAGGACTCACGATTTTTTGTTCAACAATGTAGGGCCCGGGAAGTACAGGGGTTGTTGTGGGATTGGCTTGCACTTTTCCTTTTCCTTTGACAACATCCTTGAAGGACCCTGAGTTCTTGGAGTTTATATTCTTTGAGCTAGTTCCAGAACATTCACCTCGCAGACGGAGGTTGATGATGATGGTTGAGTTTGTGGTTATGTTTTAATCCTGAAGGGTGTAGTTGTCCTGTAAGCTGCGTCCCTTGTAGATCAGGTTTTGCCCCTATTCTAGTATGCCAAGTAGGTTCTGTATTTTGTTTCGTAGATCGTGAATGTTGCTGCCCTTCCATAAGCTTAAGTGGTAATGCCTGTCTTCTGTGCTTTAAGGAAGAACTGTGTGAGATCCGCCTCTCTAGTGTTTGAGTCCGACTGAGTTTACCCCCGATTTGTTTCCTGACATGTCCAGATCCCTAATCCTGGATCATTGCCCTTATGTTTGGCAACTAGCGTTCCTTTGCATTTATGGCCCAGGAGTTAGGGCATGGGGGTATCTTGATAGTTGTGTGCCCCCAGATCCGGACATTTTAAATGGAGCTTATTCTTCTAAGTACCTGATCTATTGGTTCAATGGTAGATCTAAGCATTTGGCTATCTTCTGTGGCGAGAATGCTCGATCCAGGGCTGTGCATTGGCCGTGCAAAGGCGACTTGGCCAACTTCGGGTGTGTGGAAGGGGTATATAAAATATGAGTTGACTCTTACCTCTGAAATATTGCCATGTGGGCTGCTAGATCCTACCCCATATGTGCCCAGATTTTTCTCTTGCAGCATTGCCTCCACAGAGATCTGGAAATTCGGAACAGAGTTGAAGTCCTGGGTGTACTCCTTTGTGGCAGCCTTCCAGTGCCTGTTGATGTGTTCGCAGGAGGCAAAGCCGGTCTGTCAGAGGTCGGTAGAGTGCTCAACATTGCGTATGGCCCTGATGTGATCAACAACGAGGTAGATCTCTCCTTCCAAATAGCTGGATCAGGCATATTGGCCGTCAGGTAAGAGGGCCACGCTCTGGATGGAGTGTGTGCACCCAGTCTGGCGGCGCCAAGGGTTTCCTTGTTCCTCAGACTTCTTAGGAAGATCTCTGAGGATAATCGATTTGTTTCTGGTTGCAAAGATCATACCCAAGAGGTCAATCGAGGACATGAAGGCTGTCGCTACAACTGTGCAACATGTATTTGTGCCACGGAGGACCTGTATTTCTGCCTTGGCTCAAAGTTGTTTTTATTGGAAGATATGTACCTTATTTTTCCATTAATTATTTTTATTTTATTTTATTTAATTTCCATTAGTTATTTTATTTATCAAATGATCTTGTCTCGATTAGGGCCTTTACTCGTTTTTATAATTTTTGACTCCCCTCCTTTAAAGTTTGACTTTGATTATTTATTTATTTATTTTAAAAACTAGCTGTTTAATATAGCAGTTACTTATTAATATTTTTTTAATAAATTAATAAACTAATATCACAGTTTAAATATTATTTTTCAAAAACTAGTTGTTTAATATAGCCGTTACATATTAATATTTTAATAAATTAATAAACTAATATCATTAATTTAAATATTATTTGTCAAAAATAGCCATTTAATATTGTTGTTGCCTATTAATATTTTTAATAAATTAATAAAATAATATCATTATTTAAATATTTTTTCAAAAACTAGCCGTTTAATATAGTCGTTACATATTAATATTTTAATAAAGTAATAAACCAATATCATTATTTAAATATTATTTTTCAAGAACTAGTAATATTTGGTTTTAATAAATTAATTTAAATATTATTTTTCAAAAACTTGCCGTTTAATATGGTTGTTACCTATTAATATTTTTAATAAATTAATGAAATAATATCATTATTTAAATATTTTTTCAAAAAGTAGCCGTTTAGTATAGTCATTACTTAATAACATGTTTTTAATATATTAATAAATTAATATTATAATTTAAACAAAATTGTTCAAATATAGCCGTTACTTGAAATTATGTTTCTACATTGCTCTATATTTAAGCCTTTGCCATGGTATGCCTCTTCATTTGGTCCTGATGATGAAGCACACTTGTTGGTTCGAAACGTGTTGGCCAAAAAATTCTCTCATGTGATTTGTACCAAAAGACTTTGTTTAATAAAAACATGGTCAATATTTTAAAGTTACTATTTTCTATATGTTTATGTAGTGTTAATTACTATTTCAATGGACATCAAATAATTGTAACTAAAACACAATAATTTTAAACATTTAAAAAAGAATACATTTTCTGTATAAATATAATGAAAAAAATACACATTTTCATAATTTTTGTCAAAAATGACATGTCAAATAAACGATTTTTATGTGAAAAGCCTAACAGAAAAAGTTAAAAAATAGCATTTTTAATGAATTTCATGTTAAAAAATAATAGTAATCACAAGGTTTTTACAAAAAAACTATTCGCATAAAAATTACAATGAAAATGAGATAATACAAATATCGAACATATAACAACAATAATCAAATGTTCATTCTTCTCATAAAATCTCAAAGTCAAAACATTACAAATAAAACTAATGAAGATCTCTCAAAATTGAGTTTGATTTGCAATCATAACTTAAATTTCATCAACAATATCATATAATCCATGTTCATCGTCTTCTGCAGCTTCATTATTTTCTTCTTCCACAATATTTCCTGCTTGAGTTTCCTCATTTTCCTCGTCTACTAGATCTTTCATGTCTGCAAATCTCCCAAAGTGTCATTTTCCAATCATTCCATATAGTGGTGGTTGTGGTTCCTTTGCTTTTTTTGCCACACATGATTCATTAAAATCTCCCTTCCTCAAACCAACTTCTTGCATTTCAGTTGGAAGAAATTGAAGAGCATTAATTCTTTGTTGAATAAAATTGCATTGTAAAGGGTCTCTTTAAATTGCAATGCAATTTCTTCCTTTTTGTAGGCAACGTGCTAGTTTTGTACCTAGTCATCAAGCACAAAAACAATAAGTGAATTAGTATAGAGAGATAAAAACAAAAAAATAAAATATTAAAATTCAATTTTATATAATAAAACTTACCTGAACTTGAAAATAAATCCAAAACCCAATCTCCATTTGAACATAAATCTATAAGATAGTTAACCAATGTTTGTGGTTTTTGATAAATGTTAAATATCTCCCCTTTTGCATCTTTATCCTCATATGTTAACTTTTTTACGACAACGTCATGAACTAGTACTTGGCTATGGCTATTTCCATCTACTTGGTTTAGAAGAATGGACTTATAATTATCATCTTTTGCCCAACATTCAACATGGATGAACTCACAATTGCTTGTTATTGGTTAATCTTTGGAAGAAATAAGATTTGACTTTTTCCTGTAACATGACATAGTAAAAGTTCAATCCACTTGTACATACAAAACAATTACATTAATCAAACATACAATTTCAATGTCTTACCATGTAAGCTGCATCCTTGAGTTTGATTTTCCCTTGAAGCTTGTTAATAACATTGCAAATTGTGTGTCTG
Organism: Pinus tabuliformis; assembly: GCA_031772625.1. Classification (NCBI taxonomy): domain Eukaryota; kingdom Viridiplantae; phylum Streptophyta; class Pinopsida; order Pinales; family Pinaceae; genus Pinus; species Pinus tabuliformis. Next base: position 258,510,464 of record CM062819.1, on the reverse strand, counting down.
AATGAAATGTCACAAATCTCCACGGTGGTGATGTTGTGACTTCTTGAAAGCCTGTAACCACTTTATTAAAAGCTTCATAAGTGTAAGGTTCACTATTATATTCAATGTTTGGGAAATTGAAACCATGAGGAATGTCTACAATAACGAGGGCATATTCCCTTTTAGGTATGAGTTTTGCAATGTCTTCACAGTCACCTTGTATTATTTCATATTGGATAGTCGCAAGCCCATTCCAAATGAAATGAGAGTAGGATGAAGTTCAACATTCTTAAGATGCTACTTTCTCAACCTTTCCAACTTAATTTTTGCAATGAAACTTTTGAAAGTATTTGGTACTCCATTCACATCCTTTTTCGACATCTTTAATGAAATAAATAAATATAAGTATAGGTAATATAATAAAATAAAAAATTATATGAATAAAATGAATGTAAAAATCAACATACCTTTTTGAATGCAAGATAACAATATTTAAGTGTTGTTGTAGGACTTGATTCTGGGTAGTTGAGCACAACATCATTCCAACTTTTTTCATTCAACATTTGAACCATATGTTATTGTATTTTCATATAAATCTTATGACTGACTAAATAAAGTAAAAATTGTTAATATAATGATATGTATAACAAATAATACCAACAATATGTTATATTTAAAAGAAAATTATAATCTAAGAAAAAGTAAAAGTAATTGAACAAACTTAGTTTTGAAATTCTGAGCACATTTCCTCCAATGACAATTCCCCTGACTTCACACGACATAATATTGATTTGACTAGTTTTTCATCTTTCACACCTTGCATTCTTCTCCAAGGTGTGATAGTCATATTATCTGGAAGTTGCTTCATTTTAGGACCTATCTTACTGTTGGTACATATTATGGGTTTAGACCTTTTAACCTTTTGATTGTTTATGCCAATATTCTACCACAATTCGAAAATGTCATCAATCAATTCCCATATCTCCCTTGTTCTAAATGCCAACTGGAAAATGTTATCTATGCCTCTAAATAGTTCTGAATTTACTTTGCCACCTTTTGATTGGATTCTATCCTCAATTTGATAACCTGTTTCCATACAACATTCCTTCTGAAAGCTTAAACTGAAATTAAGCTTATCCGCACCACATTTTTCTAAAAATTCATTATGAATAAATATGACCCTTTGAATGAAAGTCAAAGACATTCTATACTCATTATCTGCATGTTTTCTGTTAAACTAGCATAAATGACGCATTTCACTGTTTCAAAAAGATAGTTTCCAGGATATTCCTCAATCAATTTTCTTTTGGCCTCTGCTAAATGGTTCCCTCCAATTACATAATTTCTGTAGTTAAAACATTGTGTCCTATGAAATGCCTCCTTATTAGGAACTTGATTTGGATCAACAAGAATCACATAAAGCACCACATGTGCATATGGATTGTACCTGAATAATGTTTTCACATTATGGACATGTAGGTGATGTGCCTTTCTAATTTGATATTGAGATTGTCCTTAAGCTCAAATATTTTTCCACCATTAATTAATTTACTCTTCTTCATATGATTCAGAATGACATTTTGTTTTGTTTTCATAATGCCATCTTCTAAATTAGTACCCGGTGTTATAATTTTTTGTTGCCTTTAGAACTTTCACTTTGTTCTTCACTGTTGCTTATGATTTTAACATATTCACTAATTTTTAATTTATTCTTTTTCCTAGTTGACATTTCTTCTTCTACAGAAATAATCTCCTCATCATCATGTGGAAGAGCGATAGCCATAGGCATTTTTCTTTTCAGTGTTTTATCTCTTTTCTCATTTTCAACAACAGTTCTAACCTCCTCCTCACTAATGGAAACATATTTTTTAGCTTCAGCGTGAGCTACAACTCTCACATCTTCAGAAAAAACATGTTTACCTTTGTTAGATTGACCCATCGTATGGATTCTTTGCTGATCCCCTGCATGTACCATTTTAGTGTTATGGATTGTTGATCTTTGCCTCATTCTCTTTTCTTGTTATGACTCTATATGGAAATTGCTGATGACATTCATAATATTTGGTTCCATATAATAAATACCCTCCAACATCTTTGAAAGAATCTTAGCAAAATCCTATCAAAGAAAATAAAATACGTCAATGATCAATCATTTATAAACAATTTAATGATCATTACAATAATACATTACACGTAAATATAAATAAGGATACTTACAATGTTATTAGAAATGTTGAATGAGATTTCTTCACACAACGGTGTAGATTCTTGATCTGTGTCGTACTTGTACTTTCGGAGACGATATCCAACCTTTTCATGTGAGTTGGCCAATTTTGCAAGAACATAAACATTGTTTGAATTCGGCACCAAACATATGTCTCGTACTCTACCTATCACCTCATACGGTTCACCCAAATAAATCATACCACAATATAGATAGAGATGTGTAGTATCATCAGATTCAACATCTTGAATATGCCATGTATACTCTATTTTATTTATTTCTCGTGAATTCATCCATTCAGAAACAATCTTTGGTGCACTTGATGGGCCAGTTGGTCGACTTTTACTTTTGGTATGTTCGACAATCTTCAAAACATGTCCACCTGCAACTTTAGATGATGGAATTGTTGCCTTTGTTCCAGACATATTCACAAAGACCTTCCTTGATGCCATCTTCCTGAGAAACAAATATATATATATATATATATATATATATATATATATATATATATATATATATTTAAGAATTAAAAACAATTAAATAAAAATTTCACTATAATGTTTATTTAAATTTAAAAATAAGTTAAATTATATGTAATTTTTAAAAAAGTTATAAAATTTATATTTACAAATTTATAAAAGATTTATTATATACAAAATTTATTTATATATTTTTTAAATTAACAAAACAAAATATTAAATATAAATTAAACAAAACAATTTTTTATGATTTCTATCTACATTTTTATAAAAATATAATTACATACTAAATTTTAAGTTATTAAAATAAAATATATATATATATATATATATATATATATATGAATAAATTAAAAAAAATATTATAGATTAAGTATTGAATTATTAAATCAACAAATTATATATATATATATATTAAAAAACAAAATTTTATATATTAAAATTTAAACTACTAAATTCAACATATATATAAAATTTTAAATTATTAAAAATGAACAAATGCTATATAAAAAACAATTTCTTAAAAATTATTAGATATTCAATTAAGAAATAATAAAATCAACAATAATGCATATAAAAAATTTATATATAATTTTTTTTATTATATTCAAATTTTCAAAAAAAATGTATTGATAAATTTGTATTAAAAAATTTATATATATGTTTTTTTATTATTTTAAAATTTGTTAATAAAATTATTTTATAATTTTATAATTATAATTTTATTAAAATTTTAATTTTCGTTTTATTTTTTTTAAAACATATAATATTAATAAAAAAAAATTGATTTTTTTTATTATTTAAAAAATAATATATTAATTAAAAAACAAATATTAATTTAATTTTTTTTAAATCTTATATATATATATATATAGACACACAACTTAAATGATATATAAAAATAGATTAATTTACAAAAATTAAGTCATTTATTTTTTTTTACTGATTTATTTTTTTATTAATTAAAAATTTTATTATTAAATTTTTTTTATAAATTCAATATATATATATATATATATATATATATATATATTTTTTTTTTTAATTTTTTATTATTTAAAATTTTTAATTTTACAAATTAAATTAAAAAATAAAAATAAAAACATTTTGAGCTCTCCCTTTGGTCGCTGGTAGGGGGCCCCGGGTGGGCAGAGGGGGCTGCATGCAACTCCCCTCTGCCCGCCCTGGCCCCCGGCCAGTGGCCAATGGGCTGACCATATATATATATATATATATATATATATATATATATATATATAAAAAAAACAAATCGAATAATTTTGTTTTATATTTTTTTAATTTAAGAAAAATAAAAAAAAATTTAAATAACAAATAAATAAATTATTATATTTAAATAAATTATATTTTTTTTTGGTAGGTAAGCACCCATGGGGATTCGAATGAGTGACCTATAACAATGAGTGCTTTAACAGTGCACCCATTCACCGTCAATCCAAAGCCCCATGGGCTAAATAAATTATAATTTAAAACAAAAATAAAAAACAAATTTAAATTTTTAAATAATAAAAAAATAAAATAAAAAATAAAAGAAATATAAAATTTTAATTATAATTTTTAATAAATGAAAAATTAAAATAAAAAAACTATTTTCTTTTAGAAAATTATAATTATAATTAAAAAAAAACAAAAGTAATAATTATAAAATCAAAATGCTACTTTTAAATAAACAAAAAAACAAAATAAAAAATAAAAAAATAATAAAAAAAAATTAAGTTTTAGGTTTAAAAAAATTAAAATAACGATAAAACAAATAATTATATAAATAAAATTTTAATTTTAATTATAAGTAGAACTTCGGCGTAAATCACTTATAGAAAGACCTTTGTCGACGCGTTTCGAACCAACCAGTGTGGTTCATCGTTAGGACAAGTTCTCTTGACGATGAACCACACTGGTTGGTTCGAAACGCGTCGACAAAGGTCTTTCTATATGTGATTTATGCCAAAGTTCTAATTATAACTATTATGGATCACAAAAGCCTCAATTCAACAATTATAATTTTAAGTTAAAAAAACCAACAAAATAATTAAATTGTTTTTTTATAATATGAGATAAAAACCAAAATCAATTTAAAACCAAAAAAATAAAAATTATTTTTAAAAATTATTTTTGGATAATTAAAAAAACATATAACAAATAAATTTATATAAAAGAAAAAAAAACAAAATTCTAAATATTTTTTTTTCAATTTAATTTTAATTAAAATTTTCTAATATTTTCAAAGATATATATTTTAATTTAAAAAAAATAACCAATATTTTAATTTAAAAAAAATAACCAAAAAAAATATTATTAGTGTTTAATAAATACAGTTTTAATTAAAAAAATCAAAAAATTAAAAAAATTACTAATATATAACAAAAAAATTAAATGTATTTTTTTTTCTAATTAACAAATTTTTTATTTTTTCATTTCCATGCAATAATTTAAATGCTCCCCAAATGAAATTAACAAAAAATAGAAAAAAAATAACACCCATTTTACCTTTTAAAAGCCAAAAAATTTAAAAATTTTCTTAGTTTTTCTCCCAAAAATCCTACAAATTTGTGTTTTTCTTTTTCGTCCCTATAGAAATATTAAAAAATGAGTTTTCTTATGTTGTTTTTCCCTCGTAGAAGCACAAAATTTCCCCAAATTCATCTATAAATAGTCTAGATAGAAACAAAACTAACCTTTAAAATGCGTAAAACTCTCGTTGAATGTAAAACTCCTGTGAATGTGTTACCTATGACAATGCAACTCCTCCACAAAATTGCTTCAAACTTTTTAGCAAGACCCAAACGACTTGATGTGATGTGATGAATAGAAACGATGAATTTTATTTTATAGCGATGATTGTGGGGATGATTTATCGTTTCTTGAATGTGGGATTAAACTTAAAATTAAAATAAAATAATTTATAGTTAATATTATAGGTTTAGGTTAGTTTACATTCATTATGGGATAAAAAAATATTAAATATAAAAAATAATTTACTTGGAAAAATATGACCCGTATTATCCACAGTAGTTTGTTCATCAGATCGACGTTTCGAACCCCAAAGGGGATCCATCATCAGGATAGAAAATGAGTAATAGAATGAGAGAAGAATTTGCCGACTAGGACAAATAAATAGAAATAACCTATTTAATTTTTGTTTTATTATTTTAATTTAATATGAATTATTAGATAATATCGATGTTAAATAATTTAAATAGAAAAAATATTTTGAGTTTTCATCAATATTTTGAATAGAAACTATGGTGAAATTTTCCAAAACCAAAAGTTTAGTAATACGTTTTCAAATAAATTATAGATGAAAATTTTGGAGGGAAAAATTTGAAAACGAAATTTTTGGAGGGAAAATGTTCAGCGAAAGTTTTTGGGGGCAAACTTTGGAGGGAAATTTTTCAGCTAAATTTTTCGGGGGAAAAATTTAGAGGGAAATTCTCAATCTCTAAGTTACATACCACTGATGAAGGAGGGGATGAAGAATTTCCAGAAAATGTCATCAATCAATTCCCATATCTCCCTTGTTCTAAATGCCAACTAGAAAATGTTATCTATGCCTCTGAATAGTTCTGAATTTACTTTGCCACCTTTTGATTGGATTCTATCCTCAATTTGATAACCTGTTTCCATACAACATTCCTTCTGAAAGTTTAAACTGAAATTAAGCTTATCCGCACCACATTTTTCTAAAAATTCATTATGAATAAATATGACCCTTTGAATTAAAGTCAAAGACATTCTATACTCATTATCTGCATCTTTTTATGTTAAACTAGCATAAATGACGCATTTCACTGTTTCAAAAAGATAGTTTCCAGGATATTCCTCAATCAATTTTCTTTTGGCCTCTGCTAAATGGTTCCCTCCAATTACATAATTTCTGTAGTTAAAACATTGTGTCCTATCAAATGCCTCCTTATTAGGAACTTGATTTGGATCAACAAGAATCACATAAAGCACCACATGTGCATATGGATTGTACTTGAATAATGTTTTCACATTATGGACATGTAGGTGATGTGCCTTTCTAATTTGATATTGAGATTGTCCTTCATCTGACCTATAGAATTGGGTGACATTAAGCTCAAATATTTTGCCACCATTAATTAATTTACTCTTCTTCATATGATTCAGAATGACATTTTGTTTTGTTTTCATAATGCCATCTTCTAAATTAGTACGCGGTGTTATGATTTTTTGTTGCCTTTAGAACTTTCACTTTGTTCTTCACTGTTGCTTATGATTTTAACATATTCACTAATTTTTAATTTATTCTTTTTCCTAGCTGACATTTCTTCTTCTACAGAAATAATCTCCTGATCATCATGTGGAAGAGCGATAGCCATAGGCATTTTTCTTTTCAGTGTTTTATCTCTTTTCTCATTTTCCACAACAGTTCTAACCTCCTCCTCACTAATGGAAACATATTTTTTAGCTTCAGCGTGAGCTACAACTCTCACATCTTTAGAAAAAACATGTTTACCTTTGTTAGATTGACCCATCGTATGGGTTCTATGTTGATCCCCTGCATGTACCATTTTAGTGTTATGGATTGTTGATATTTGCCTCATTCTCTTTTCTTGTTATGACTCTATATGGAAATTGCTGATGACATTCATAATATTTGGTTCCATATAATAAATACCCTACAATATCATTGAAAGACTCTTAGCAAAATCCTATCAAAGAAAATAAAATACGTCAATGATCAATCATTTATAAACAATTTAATGATCATTACAATAATACATTACACGTAAATATAAATAAGGATACTTACAATGTTATTTGAAATGTTGAATGAGATTTCTTCACACAACAGTGTAGATTCTTGATCTGTGTCGTACTTGTACTTTCCGAGACGATATCCAACCTTTTCATGTGACTTGGCCAATTTTGCAAGAACATAAACATTATTTGAATTCGGCACCAAACATATGTCTCGTACTCTACCTATCACCTCATACGGTTCACCCAAATAAATCATACCACAATATAGATAGAGATGTGTAGTATCATCAGATTCAACATCTTGAATATGCCATGTATACTCTATTTTATTTATTTCTCGTGAATTCATCCATTCAGAAACAATCTTTGGTGCACTTGATTGGCCAGTTTGTCGACTTTTACTTTTGGTATATTCGATAATCTTCAAAACATGTCGACCTTCAACTTTAGATGATGGAATTGTTGCCTTTGTTCGAGACATATTCACAAAGACCTTTCTTAATGCCATCTCCCTGAGAAACAAATATATATATATATATATATATATATATATATATATATATATACTTAAGAATTAAAAACAATTAAATAAAAATTTCACTATAATGTTTATTTAAATTTAAAAATAAGTTAAATTATATGTAATTTTTAAAAAAGTTATAAAATTTATATTTACAAATTTATAAAGGATTTATTATATACAAAATTTATTTATATATTTTTGAAATTAACAAAACAAAATATTAAATATAAATTAAACAAAACATTTTTTTATGATTTCTATCTACATTTTTATAAAAATATAATTACATACTAAATTTTAAGTTATTAAAATTATATATATATATGAATAAATTAAAAAAATATTATAGGTTAAGTATTGAATTATTAAATCAACAAATTATATATATATATATATATAAATTAAAAAACAACATTAAAAAAATTTAAACTATTTTCAACATATATTAAAATTTAAACTATTAAATTGAACAAATATATAAAATTTTAAATTATTAAAAATTAAGAACAAATGATATATAAAAAATTTATATATTTTTAAAAATTATTAGATATTCAATTAAGAAATAATAAAATCAACAATAATGCATATAAAAAATTTATATATAATTTTTTTTATTATATTCAAATTTTTGTATTGATAAAATTGTAGAAAATTTATATATAATTTTTTTTATTATATTCAAATTTTCCCAAAAAAAAATGTATTGATAAAATTGTATTAAAAAATTTATATATATGTTTTTTTATTATTTTAAAATTTGTTAATAAAATTATTTTATAATTATAATTATTTTTATTAAAATTTTAGTTTTAGTTTTATTTTTTTTTAAAACATATAATATTAGTAAAAAAAATGATTTTTATTATTATTTAAAAAATAATATATTAATTAAAAAACAAATATTAATTTTTTTTTTTTTAAATCTTATATATATATAGACACACAACTTAAATGATATATAAAAATAGATTAATTTACAAAAATTAAGTCATTTATTTTTTTTACTGATTTATTTTTTTATTAATTAAAAATTTTATTATTAAAATATTTTTATAAATTCAATATATATATATATATATATATATATATATATATATATATATATATATAATTTTTTATTATTCAAAATTTTTAATTTTACAAATTAAATTAAAAAATAAAAATAAAAACATTTTGGGCTCTCCCTTTGGTTGCTGGTAGGGGGCCCGGGCGGGCAGAGGGGGCTGCATGCAACTCCCCTCTCCCGCCCTGGCCCCCGGCCAATGGCCAATGGGCTGACCATATATATATATCTAAAAAAAACAAATCGAATAATTTTGTTTTATATTTTTTTAATTTAAGAAAAAAAAATTAAATAACAAATAAATAAATTATTATATTTAAATAAATTATATTTTTTTTGGTAGGTAAGCACCCATGGGGATTTGAACGAGTGACCTATAACAATAAGTTCTTTAAAATTGCACTCATTCACCGTCAATCCAAAGCCCCATGGGCTATATAAATTATAATTTAAAACAAAAATAAAAAACAAATTTAAATTTTTAAATAATAAAAAAATAAAAGAAATAAAAAATTATAATTATAATTTTTAATAAATGAAAAATTAAAATAAAAAAACAATTTTCTTTTAGAAAATTATAATTATAATTAAAAAAAAAAAGAAAAAAAAACAAATGTAATAATTATAAAATCAAAATGCTACTTTTAAATAAACAAAAAAACAAAATAAAAAATAATAAAATAATAAAAAAAAATTAAGTTTTAGGTTTAAAAAATTAAAATAACGATAAAACAAATAATTATATAAATAAAATTATAATTTTAATTATAAGTAGAACTTCGGCGTAAATCACATATAGAAAGACCTTTGTCGACGCGTTTCGAACCAACCAGTGTGGTTCATCGTCAGGACAAGTTGTCCTAACGATGAACCACACTGGTTGGTTCGAAACGCATCGACAAAGGTCTTTCTATATGTGATTTACGCCGAAGTTCTAATTATAACTATTATGGATCACAAAAGCCTCAATTCAAGAATTATAATTTTAAGTTAAAAAAAAACCAACAAAATAATGAAATTGTTTTTTTATAATATTAGATAAAAACCAAAATCAATTTAAAACCCAAAAAAAATAAAAATTATTTTTGGATAATTAAAAAAAACATATAACAAATAAATTTATATAAGAGAAAAAAAACAAAATTATAAATATTTTTTTTTCAATTTAATTTTAATTAAAATTTTCTAATATTTTCAAAGATATATATTTTAATTTAAAAAAAATGACCAAAAAAATATTATTACTGTTTAATAAATATAGTTTTAATTAAAAAAAAAATCAAAAAATTAAAAAAATTACTAATATATAACAAAAAAATTAAATGTATTTTTTTTCTAATTAACAAATTTTTTATTTTTTCATTTCCATGCAATAATTTAAATGCTCCCCAAATGAAATTAATAAAAAATAGAAAAAAAATAACACCTATTTTACCTTTTAAAAGCCAAAAAATTTAAAAATTTTCTTAGTTTTTCTCCCAAAAATCCTACAAATTTGTGTTTTTCTTTTTCGTCCCTATAGAAATATTAAAAAATGAGTTTTCTTATGTTGTTTTTCCCTCGTAGAAACACAAAATTTCCCCAAATTGATCTATAAATAGTCTAGATATAAACAAAACTAACCTTTAAAATGCGTAAAACTCTCGTTGAATGTAAAACTCCTGTGAATGTGTTACATATGACAATGCAACTCCTCCGCAAAATTGCTTCAAACTTTTTAGCAAGACCCAAACGACTTGATGTGATGTGATGAATAGAAACGATGAATTTTATTTTATAGCGATGATTGTGGGGATGATTTATCGTTTCTTGAATGTGGGATTAAACTTAAAATTAACATAAAATAATTTATAGTTAATATTATAGGTTTAGGTTAGTTTACATTCATTATGGGATAAAAAAATATTAAATATAAAAAAATAATTTACTTGGAAAAATATGACCCGTATTATCCACAGTAGTTTGTTCATGAGATCGACGTTTCGAACCCCAAAGGGGATCCATCATCAGGATAGAAAATGAGTAATAGAATGAGAGAAGAATTTGCCGACTAGGACAAATAAATAGAAATAACCTATTTAATTTTTGTTTTATTATTTTAATTTAATATGAATTATTAGATAATATCGATGTTAAATAATTTAAATAGAAAAAATATTTTGAGTTTTCATCAATATTTTGAATAGAAACTATGGTGAAATTTTCCAAAACCAAAAGTTTAGTAATACGTTTTCAAATAAATTATAGATGAAAATTTTGGAGGGAAAAATTTTAAAACGAAATTTTTGGAGGGAAAATGTTCAGCGAAAGTTTTTGGGGGCAAACTTTGTAGGGAAATTTTTCAGCTAAAATTTTTCGGGGGAAAAATTTAGAGGGAAATTCTCAATCTCTAAGTTACATACCACTGATGAAGGAGGGGATGAAGAATTTCCAGAATCAAAGTTTCCACATAGTCCTAATCCTAAGGATTATGAGAGTGACACTGATGAAGGGGGTGATGAAGAATTTGCCGAGTCAAAGTTTCCACTTCCTCCTAATCATTGGGATTATAACAACACTATTGATGAGGGGGGGGGGGGGGGATAAAGAATTTGCAGAGTGAAAGTTTCCATTTCTTCCTAATCCTAAGGATTATGAGAGAAGCACTGATGAAGGGGAGGATTAAGAATTTGCAGATTCAAAGTTTCCACATAGTCCTAATCTTAACAATTATGAGAGCAACACGGATGAAGGGGAGGGTGAAGAATTTGTAGAGTCAAAGTTTCCACATATTCATAATCCTAAGGATTATGAGAGCAACACTAATGAGGGGGAGATGAAGGATTTGCAGAGTCAAAGTTTCCATATATTCCTATTCCTAAGGATTATGAGAGCACCTCTCATGAAGGGGGGGATGAAGAATTTGTAGAGTCAAAGTTTCCACATATTCCTAATCCTAAGGATTATGAGAGCAACACTGATGAAGGGGAGGGCGAGGATGAACCATTTATAGTAAATAGAGATTCAAACTTTCCACTTAGTCCTAACCTAAGGATTATGAGAGCACCACTCATGCAGGGGAGGATGAAGAATTTCTATTAAATAGAAATTCAAAGTTTCCACTTGTTCCTCATCCCAAGGATTATGAAGCCACCACTGATGAAGGGGAGGATGAAGAATTTCGTGCAAATGATAATTTGACTATGAATAGAGAGTCATATTTTCCACTTAGTCATAATCCTAAGGATTATGCGAGCATAGGTGATGAAGGTGAGGATGAAGAATTTCTTGCAAACAATAATTTTAGAGGCACAAATGTCAATAATGCATTTTCTCTAAGTGAGTGTTCCAAAGTTAGTTGTGGTGATGATGTATTGAGTCCTCCAAGGGAGGTTTTCAAAAGCAGGGATGAAGATGGTGAAGAATTTCATTTGAGTCAAGATTTCAAAAGCACAGATGTTGGTAGTGAAGAATTTCCTTCATGTGCGGATGGTAATGAATATTTTCCATGCAATGATGGTGATGAATTTTCTATCTATCTTCGTCAATATAATATTCCTCCTACTCATGATGAATTTTTTTTTTTGCAGATAATAATGAAATTGGGAGACGTTGCAAGCAAACATTGTATCTAGGAGTAGGAGCAGGCCTTTTCATATCAATCCAAAATATTCCAGTTATACAAGGGATATGATAGAATATCTCACAAGTAAAAGTTCTGTCAGTGATCTGATTTCAAGTGAATGTTGTCGAAAATATTTCTTGAAACATATGGATTTCAAGTTTGCTATGGAGCAAAGGAAGAAATATTTGTCAATGAATAAAAGCATGGAAAACTCATTTTTAGCGGGTTGCATGCAATCTACACTGGCAGGTTATGATTATCATATTGGGAACGTATTGATATGTAGAAAGGATTCAAAATGTTGCATTTAGTTGGTAAGTTTCGTTTGTGAAGAATGCAAAATAGATTGGAAAAATACCCTACATATTGTTCAAAAGTACGTTATAAAAGAGAGGTTGGATCATTAGCAATTACTACAATGTGATGGATGAAAAACTTCTTTTCAAAGCATGGAGAGTGTATGCCAAATAAAGACACAATACATATTCTAGATAATTTCTCAAGATGAGAAATCTACAACTTATACAAAGAATATGCAGAAGGTGCTGAAGGAGATGGTAATTTTATTACATATTCATATTTTACAAGGATATGGAGGAACAAATTCAACAATGTTCATATTCCTAAGAAGACAAGGATGGGGATTTGTAGTACATGTGCTTCTCTTAAATAAAAAAGAGATAAATTTCAAGGGGCAGAAAGAGGTATGCATTCATAACATTAATTTTAAAAATTGGATAGTTATTAACTATGAAAATATATTTATTAATAGATTTATTTTATTTTATGTGTAGATTCCATTGTCAAATCACTTCAAGAGCATCACAATCAACAAACAAGTGAAAGATAAAAATTGTATAAACATAGAAAAAAGTGTTATGATAATCCAAATAAATATTTGGGTTTGATAATTGATGGTATGGACTAAAAGAAAACACTTTTGCCACATTTTTTCTGCACACCAAAAAATCTACGGGAAGAAAATTTTATTCAGTTTCACTTAGTCGGTTGTATGGTCATTAACGGGAGGATGTTGCCAAGGGTTTACTTCACAGTTCCAAATATTCATAATGATGCAAATATTACCATAACTATAATCCAGGATGTGATTTCTCATTGGTTTGGTATTCTTCCTGAAGTTTTGAATTTGCAATTGGACAACAAAAGCCGTGAAAATAAAAATCAAGTTCTTTTTGGATATCTAAACATGCTTGTTCAATTGGGAATTTTTAAAAAGGTAAAGGTTGGGTTCCTTCTTGTTGGGCACACTCATGACCATATTGATGAGACGTTTAGTCATTTTTCAGTAACATTGAGGAGGAAGAATGTTGGGAGCCTTCCATCATTAATTGAATGTATTAAGAAAACATATATTCCATAGCCGTTTTTTCATGTGCTGGAGGAAACTATTGGTATTGAAGGTTTATTTTAGGATCGCATGGGGAGGATAAATGAATTGAAAAACTTAATGACATTAGCTTCCAACATCAATTTCGTATCAAAAAAATTGATGGCAAAACACTTATATGGGGAAAGAAGTATTCAACTCTTGTAGAATGGGGGTCGTCGTCAGGTTTAGCATTTTTGAAGTTCATTCCAGATCATCCAATATTTGCATCAAAGATAATATTATTACAATTAGTTTCTAAACTCAATAATTCACAAAGGCATAAGAGATAGATAAATTATTCTAAATGTCTTGAAGAAATAAAAAAATGTATTAGAGATACATATGACTACTTTGATGTTGGTGATTCAGTTTGGTGGGAGTCTTTTTTCATGGATCAAAGTGATATCATCTCAATATTAGGAAATGAATATACATTTTTGAAGACTCCATTTATTTGGCCTCAAACTATGCCAAAAAAACATGAGGAAAGACACATTGTTGAAAAAAAACAATCTCAAGGCATTATTAATTCTCAACAGGAAGAGGAAAGAGAAATATATATTGGTTTTAGAAGATCGCATGCACAACGTGAAGCCATGGAAGACCTTTACATGGGTTCTGTGCAGGATGTTAAGGAGGGTTGCATGATAGTAGTATTGGCGGATGGATATCCACTTGGCTATCCATTTTGGGTTGTGAAGGTTATAAAAGTCATTCACAAAAATGAAGATATTACAATTGTTGACGTACATTGGTATGCCACAAGTACCCACCCATTCAATGTTGTGTACAAGCCAAAGATGGTAGTTGATACAAAAATTTGTAGAAAGAGAAAAAGAAAGGGTAAAAATCTAAATTGTCACTGCAAAGACCTATTAAAATTGGAGGATGTTGACATACTTGTCTATGACTTCAATTTAACAAAGAGAGGAACTCTTCGATTCAATACCATACATATTTTGAAGAAGTTGCTACCAGAAGGAACAATGTTGAGATGGGAGTCTGCTGAACCTAGTCGTAGATCTAGAAGACTTTTGAAACCTGAAATGGTGGGCATGCATGTTGACTCAGATGGGGCTCTAGTTGATGAAAGAGAAGAATATGGGTCATCTTCATCTGCATCTAGTCATTCATCTGAAGATGTAGATTCTGATGGTGTGCCAGATCCCATGGATGATTTTGAATAAATGTCTAAGGCATTTATGTAAATGAAGTTTGCATGGTAACTTGAAATAAATATTTTGACTTCCATGACCTCACATGAATTTATGAGTCATTTCTATGTTTGTTGGATTTGATGTTTTAATTAAAAGAAATTCATGTCTTTAGAGATGTTTGCATGGTAAATTGAAATAAACATTTTTGACTTCCATATGATCTTACATGAAGTTATGGGTCATTTATCTGTTTTTTGGATTATATGCTTTAATGTATGTGATATTAAATCTAGGAAAGTTGATATTTTGATTAAAAGTAAATAAATATTAGAAATTAATGTTGATTTTTTAAATTATAGAATGATATTGTCATGATATTATTTATTGTTATCATTTGGTATAACATAGTTTTAAAATTTTTGAAGTTTTAATGCCTCATTAAAAAGAACACTTCATTTAGATGGTCAATTTTTAGTTTTTTCTTACAATAGGATAAGTTGTCTTAGGCTAAAATTTGAAAAGAGCTATAGTTTTATCCTTTGAAATAAAAATTACTCTTGGAATAATGAATCTTTCATTTACGTGTTCATTCTAAAAAATTGTTTTAGTCATATAATTTGTCCATAATTTCATGGTTGAAATGTTTTACAAACTAAAGGTTTAATTACAAGGTTGAAAATTTATCAAAATGTTAAGGTGTTTCTAAATTATGATATTTTATCTTTAATGCTATGGTTGAAAAAAAATACAATTTCAAGGTTTTTTAGAGTCAATATATTTTGTCTTTAACTCCATTGCTAAAAATTACTCTTGGAATAATGAATCTTTCATATACTTGTTCTTTTTTAAAAATTGTTTTAGTCATTTAATTTTTCCATAATTTCATGGTTGAAATGTGCTACAAACTGAAGGTTTTTAATTACAAGGCTGAAAATTTGTCAAAATGTTAAGGTTTTTCTGAATTATGATATTTTATCTTTAATGCTATGGTTGAAAAAATTACAATTTCAAGGTTTTTTAGAGTCAATGTATTTTATCTTTAACATGGATGGAAATAATTGGAGTTATCAAGATTCGAGACATGATATTTTATCTTTAACATCATGTTTGAGAACTCTCAGAATGTTATAGTTTTTCAAAGTCTTGATATTTTATTTTTAACTCCATTGCTAAAAATTACTCTTAGAATAATGAATCTTTCATTTACTTGTTCATTTTTAAAAATTGTTTTAGTCATATAATTTGTCCATAATTTAATGGTTGAAATGTGTTACAAACTGAAGGTTTTTAATTACGAGGTTGAAAAGCTGTCAAAATGTTAAGGTGCTCCTGAATTATGATATTTTATCTTTAATGCTATGGTCGAAAACAATTACAATTTCAAGGTTTTTTAGAGGCAAATATTTTATCTTTAACAACATGGATGTAAATAGTTGGAATATGAGGATTAGAGACATGATATTTTTATATTTAACATCATGTCTGAGAATTGTTGGAATTTTACCATTTTTTGAAGTGCAGATATTTTCTCTTTAACTCCATTGCTAAAAAATGTCAAATATGTAACCAGATTTTTTTTTGTTATTCCAGAATAAACAATTTTTTTAAGGGTGTTTTCTTCATCCATATTTCTAAAAAAATAATGGTTTTTACTTCCATTTAAAAAAATGTTGAAAATTTACCCTAAAAAAAACATGGTTCTTGAATAAACACTTTTCAATTTTTGTGTTGTTTTTTCCTGTTTTTTTTGGGTTTTTGGGCTCGAGTACCCATTTTGAGGTAACAATTCTCGTTTCATCCGTAACTATGTTCCATGAGAGAGCAGTGAGGGGTAATGAATTTGGGGATCCTTGGATGACAAGGCTAGTTATTGCACACAAGGAGGAATTTGTACTTCTATAATGGTTAGAATGCACGCATTTACCAACAAAGCATGGTTATCTAGGGCAAATTGTAAGTAAAAGAAAGAAAAAGGAGTTGATGGGTATTGCTAATCATGAAACATAGGTTTAGTATAAATAGAAAAATATGTAGTTTAGAAGAAATTTTCAAATTACTGAAGAAAAAAGAGAAGTTTTACCAAATTAGAGACTTAAATAAATGGATCCAATGGATTGGGGGAACTTGTGTAGTTCAAGAGGGCTTCTCTAAAAAAGAGAAATATTTGATACACATAGGTTAAAATAAGTTCAAATCAATTAGAGAGAAATCGAAAAAAAGGATCCAAGGAGTCTTCTAAGGTTTAACATATACGAAAAAGGGAAAAGACAAGGCTTGGACTATGGGGAAAGGATAATACCTTAGATAATAGACTAAAACAACAAGGTTAAACCATGGAAATGGCACTAAAAAGAGAAATTTTGACACATTTCATCGACTGTAATAATGAAATGGAGGTTCTTCTCATCGTATTAAAGTGGATTTGGTAGGATTAGTACAAAATGCATCATTTATGTGTATAGCTAGAAGAAATATGGAAATTATATATATTAAAAACACAATGCCCGAAACAAAAAATGGAAATGGACATCAAAATGAGTCAAATATGAATATATAAATAATTAAAAAATAACGAAAATAACAAAAATAACGAAAATATTAATACTTGATTTCGTCTTGTATAAAATCCTAAACTATGTGAATTAATAATGGCTTATTAAATATTAATACTTGATTTCGTATGGTATAAAATCCTTAAGTATGCTATTCCTTCATGTGTAGAGCTGATTGGAAAAGTGTAAGGAGTTGTGAATTAATAATGACTTATTATGTGACGGAGGAACATCTCTTGAAAATCACTAAGACCTAGAACGTCTTATCACATTTATTATCACATTTACTAAAGGGAGTGAGTTCTCTTGATTCAATTTGATTTAATAAAGCTATAAAAATAGAACTTGGAGGTTTATTTTTTTAATATGATGTATTAGAGATTGATTAGAGGAATGAAAAAATATTTTATTACAACATGTAATCCACTTTTTTAAGTGAGAAGTTGATAGAATTAGAGATTTTAGTGGATATTTTCCAGGAATTGAAAGACTTGATTCTTTTAGGGAATCTCAATTAAATTATCATATTATATTCAATGCGTAAAAAAGGCAGAGTTTTGGAGAATTTTGGAGATATTATGAAGGAAGAAAGCCTATGCATATTAGAGAAGTTTTGTAACCTTTCCCTTTCAAATTGAATAAATATAAATATAAATTTTGTGGTGTTCTGAACCAATGAGATCAAAGTGATTTTTCTTGTGTCAAGGCATTTGATTTCCGCTTTTAAGTTAAATTGTCAAATTTGTAGCTCTATGTACTCGATTTTCTTAATATATATATTCCAATGTTTTTCTCCTATGATTTTTTTTCTCAAGTTTGCAAACTCACCATGAAGTTCTCAGGTTTCCAATTCAAGTCTTGACATCTCTTCATTGGAATGTATCAAGGTTAAATTACACTAGGTTCTAAGTGATTTAAGTTTAGAACTGCCAGCAACATCTCGCACACAACCTTTATTTGCATATAAAAGTATGTGGTTTGATAGACACCCAGATTTTGGGAAGTGTGCAAAGAGTGATTAGGCCCCAATTCAATCTAGTTTGAGAGTTATCAATTTGTGTATTTGAGTCCAAGGAAGGTTTATACTTTGTGTTTGGAGCAGATAATCGAGATCCAAAATTCATCTGCAAGATAGCAAGCATCCAGTGCATAATACCATGATATAGCCTCAAGCCATTCAATGGAGTCAAGGCACAAGTAACCAAGAAACACCCTGGGATCCCCAGATCAGTGAGATAAAACCCTTTAATATGGGTGTATCTGTTAATGAAGAAAGATATAGATGTTAACTTAAGGGTAGACTTAGTGGTTGAGGTGGGCTATCAACTCTTTCCCTATTTGTGTTGAATTTTCCTAAATGACACGTTTAGCCTATATTAATTATGCTCATGTTTAGCCTATATTGATTATGCTCATGTTTAGCCTATATTAATTAGGCTCAAGGAAAAGGCAGTCCGTAGAGTTTTCACTTCATTTATAATCAATAAAATAGATCTTAGAAAAAGAAAAAACCAAGTGATTTGTAATTCCGAAATAAATTAATCACCCCACTACCAATTTAACCTTGGATTCTAGGTACACACATCAGTATAGGATAATTTGACTAGGAAAACCGATCGATCCAGTGTTGGGAAAGTTTTACATCCCAGAATCAACCAGAATCTTAGATATTCCTAGAATTTGGCTATAACGTGAATGTGCCAACCGACAGCGGCGACAGGTCTTTGTGACTTCAGAATTAATCCAGTGGAAAGCGATAATATTGTGGTGATTTTAAGATAAGCCTTAGTGCTAAAGGGCCAACAGAATTTGATGTTCGTGTTTTAAAAATGTTTAATGAATTTGAGGCCTCTGCGATGTTCTTGTTTTAAAAATGTTTAATCAATTTGGGGCCTCTGCATGGTGTTAGTTTAAATTAAATTTTGGAGTTTACATACAATAACACTATTAGTGAGAAATCAAGGTTAAGGATGAGTTAAGCACCGATTCACCCCATTTCCATTGCAAGCCAAGTGTAAAGGAATTTAAAAGAGAAGATCGAGGAAATCAAACTAGTATTTATTTATTGAGAAAGAATCTGCTCAATAAGGTCGTTGGCATTATGATGACACTCTAAACAATATAAAAGATTAATGTATAAATAGATTTATTTTATGTAGATTAGGAAAATAATTATATTCACACTCCCTAACACACTTTTTTTTATAAGCATAGACCAATCATTTTATATAGAAAAACTTAGTATTTGATTTATTGTGTAATATGTGTTCATAATAAGTTAAATGTATTTTCAATTCTAAAATATATTTAAAATTATAAAAAACTTTAAAATATAATTATTTCCTATAATAAATAAATTAGTACACAACATAAAATTATTCACACGATTTAAACGTTTAATTAAATTCAAATTGTACAACCTATAATGTAATATGTAATTAGAATTACAGTAATGGACTTAGTAGCACACAAATATAAATCTAAGTCGAAGACTAATCACATAGCATAATGCCAAACTGTGCAATCTCTAATTTATTTGTTTAAAAAGTAACATATCCCAAAATTTTAAGTAATCCAATAAAAAAGTATTCACACACATTTTAAACTTGTAGATTAAATTCAAACTCTGCAACCTATAATGTAATATAGAATTAGAATTACTGAAAATGTCACAGGAATAGACTGAATCGCACACAAATATAAATCCAGGTCGAAGATTAATCACATATCCCAGTGCCAAACTGTGCAATCCATAATTTATGTGTTTAAAAATGACATATCCCAAACTTAAGTAACCCCACTAAACAGACTGATGAAATATTTGAATATGTCCTCTTGACTTTAAATATCCTAAAGGGCGGAAACCCACCATTCAAGCAATTAGTTATAATGTTAGAGATGTTTAGATGACATCTTTGTGAACCTCTACACAGCAGAGGAAGTTTCAAATTGGCTTCTTGTAAGAAATAAATTGAGGTGCACTACATGGCATGGAAGTGCAGGATCATTATTATTTTTTCAACGAGATTATTTTAATGAAACAATGTAGGATGTAATCTCTTAACGATTGTCATAACTATGTCACTTCTTCTTTTTTCTTTCTGAAGGTTAACAATGCACTTAATGCACTTATTTATCGTTAATCTTTTTTCTTTTTGTAAACTTGGTAGATCTCTATTTGTATTCCTTTTTCAAAAAACTTTTATCAACCATTTACTGTAGGTGGCTTACCTACCTGGAGGAAACCAGATAGCCACCTGTCAGCATTAAACCCTGTCGAGAACTTAAATAGGTTTATTGCAATCCATATAACATCACAGTTTTGACTGTCTGTACTGCTGTTCCTCGAATGTAATTTAAACTTAATCATATTACTGTATTTCATCAAAAAAGAAAAAGACTTTAATATCACACTGGTTCTCTGTTTCAATCGTCATCCGAGGATATTACTAGGGTTGGCGCCTTAGTGCTTGATCCTGGCATCTCGCTCCTCTGCTCTATCCTACACTTTAGGTCTTTGAGCGTATGTTGAATTCTACCCAGGGCCAGATTGTTTCGGTCGGTTTGGATTTGAATTGTCGCTATCTCCCTGAGTAGTTCCGCCCTAACTGGGTCCTTTTCCTTATTCTTATCATATTCCTCTGCTCTTTCATCTCCTATTTTCTCCCGATGTTGTGTCATAGCCCGTGCCACCACATTTTTCATTACCCAGTACTATTGGATTGTTTGAAGGAATAGGGAATGTCTTCCCCGAGTGTTCCTTGGGTCCGGCACCATACTTTCCCATTCTTCCATAAGGATATCCCAATGTTTGATGTTGTCATTTAATTCTCTCTCCCAACTTGCTATCTGGGCTCTAATGGCCGGTGGATTCCCAACCATGTAGGCATCGATGATTTTCTTCATCTGTTCTCCACCTAGTTTCTGGCCTATTTTCTTCGTCGGTCCACTTATGCCTTCCTCCATTTTAGTTACTCTCTATCCTTTCCTAGGGGCCATTTTGTTCTCTGGATGAAAGTAGCTATCTTTTTCCTGGTGTTTTCTGTTCTGGTCACTATCCTTTTTTGAGTATATTACTATAACTATCGCACAATCACAACATATATCAGAGTTATAATAATGAATCCTCGCAATTTCCCAATTTCTCAGTTTCCTTTCCTTTCCTGGGTTTACTACTCCCATTGGGTTTTTGGTTTGCTGAGGTTTAGAACCGGTTCTTTTTATAGCCAGGGTTGGGACTTTTCGTGGGTTTCTTCCCTTCTGGCACCCCTAGCTTCTGTCTGTACCCTACCCATCCAACTTTGGTAGCCACTTGGGTTCCTTCTTGGCTGCAGATCATTTTTGTTTCTCTCTTCCCCTGAATCTCTCAGTCTTATCTATGAATTTCCTAAAAGCAGAGCTCCTACCCTCCCCTCTAGATTACATGATTTCCTGAATCCCTCCAACCCTTATGATTTTTCTTTCCCAGGTTTCTTCCTTTGATTCTTCTGAATCGCTCCCTGCCTTTCCTACATTCTTGACCAGGGTCAAGTTATTCCTAGGAAAGCTACAGACTTCCAACCGTGAGTGAACCTCTGCCTTCCTAGGATCAGGACCCTTACTCCCACTCTCCCTCCCCATGGAATTCAGGTGTTCTGCGGGGATGATTTTGCCTCTGTCACGGGAAGTTTTGATACTCTTTGATTCAGTCGTATGCATTTTCCAACTCATTCTTCCTAGATTCCTACTGATAATACTTTTGAATTTAATAGGAGTATGGAGCGAGAGGGTAACATACCAACTTGCTGATCTGTTTCGCCTTCCTTCGACCACCTGTGTCTTCTCGCTTCTGCCACCTTCCTTCTCATCAGTTTTCCTCGTCTTCGTTTGCATGCACTTTGTTGTTTTCTTATTTTCGTTGATTTTTATTCCTCACTTCCTCCTGTTTCTTATCATAATCGCCACCTGTCAGCCTTTGTTACTAGCACAGATCCCTTCACCTTTGTCTCAGGATGCTACCCTTCCATTCTTTCTACCATTGCCTCTCACTAATCCCCACTTTCTTTTGACTGCTCTTGGTGTGTTACGACTATCCTTATTCTGCCACTTGGTGTCATACTTCTTCCCACCCGCCTACTCTCTGCCCCGCCCTCCTCACTTCCATTCTCCACCGTCACCTCCCCTGTACTCTTGGGAGGTGTACCTTCTCTGCCCTGCTCTGTCCTCTGCTAGATTTCCTGTTTATTCACTTCATTCCCCTCTTTTGTCCTTTGCCTCATCTATCCTCCTCCTTCCCTTTCTTGTCCTATCCTCCCCGAATGCGCTAGATTTTATATGGTATTCGTATCTCTTGCTTTATATTTTTTGAGAAGTTGATTCAGGTTTGCCATCTCCTTCATCTGCATTAGCTCAGTCGCATTTGTATCCAACATCCTTCCCCTATTCGTGCATCCCCAATTCGCCACACTATCTGCTGGTTCATTTCCATTCCTTCTCAAATGGGTGGGAAGGATGTAGGCTATTTGTTTTAGTAGTTTGCTTATCTCCTTCACCAACCAGGTAGTTATCTAGCTGCTACTAATTTTTTCTGCTGGTGTTCCTTGCTAAAGCTGCTTAACTATGTCCACTACCAATTTCACATCTCCTTCTACCTGAAGCTTGTGGTATTCTTCTCGTATGGAAATTTCTAGCCCTCTTTTCAAAGCATGAAGCTCTACTTTGTTATTTGTTGTGTGTCCGCAATCCATCACGTAGATCTTTCACAACGTTCCCCTGTCATCTCTGAATACTCCACCAATCCCTACTTCGCCTGGGTTTCCTTTCGCAGCCCCGTCAAAATTCAACTTAATGAACCCCTGTTGAGGATTTCTGTAGTTCTTAGCCTCTTCCACCTCATTATTGTGGTATTTCCTTGCTATCCTATTTTTCATACTAGGCTTTAGTTACAGTCATGTCATTATTCTTGTCTTTGTTTGGTCCGTCTTCCAATCCTCCTCGTACCACCTCTCTGTGAGGATGGTTTCTCTTATTTTGGATGATTTGTTTCCATATCCCGTTCTTTTATCTACCGCCCTCCTTGAAGATCAGGCAGTTCCTTTCCTTCCAGATGTTCCATAGGACGAATCCTAAATACATGTTCCACGCTCTATTAATGATTGGGTTCTGGTAAGGTTTGTTTCTCCAATTTTCAATCGTTATTTTCATGTTGTTTATGTCTCTGTCACTAATTTAAAATAGTTGTTGATGCTGTCTCCACAGGTTGCTACTGACTAGGCATTCATTTGTTAGATCTTCCATGGTTTCTTCCTATTATCGACAGAGGGCGCATCGCAATGGGCCATGCGTTCCTTTTTTCCTCAGTTGGTCCCATGTTAGCGCTCTCCCATGGCTCAGTATCCAGGTAAAGAATGTCACCTTCGGCCATGTTTTCATTTTCCATATGTTTTCCCATTTTTTGTTTATGTTTGTTTGTTGTATCTTGCTTTTAAATAGTATCCCTCTACTATAGTGAACATACCTATGATTATGTTTCCCCACCTTAGTGTGTCCATCCCTTCTTTAACTGCTACTTTCCTTGATTCCATTTCCTTTTCATATATTTCCCAGTTAGCTTCTACAGGTGCTTCTTGCCAGTTTTCCTTTTGTTTCCACTTTCTCCAATAGCTGTCCGACCCTATTCTCCAGTAATTACATACAGTGTCACCTTTGTTTGGATGGTGAACTGATATATCTCTTGGAGTAGGGGCTATTGGTTAAGTTTTCCTCTATATTGCCATGCCTCTTCCAAGAATTTCTCTTTGTCCCCTTCTCCTACTTCCCAGAAGCTATGCTCTCTGATAATTTCCTTGTTGGCTCTTGCCAAGTTCCAGATTGTCGAACCTTCCTCTCAGTTTGGTTTCTCAATTTACCTTCTGGGGACCTGGGCGTCTGATATTTGTTCTCCCATAGTTTTTTCCATAGGTCGTTGCCTCCATGTATCTAGCGCCACCACAACTTTTTCCCCATTCCCTAGTTTAGGATGTATGGGTCTCTCAGTCCTAATCCTCCTTATTTTGTTGATTTACTTAACCAATTCCAGGATAGCACCGCCCATTTTTTTATCTTACTCGACCCTTGCCAAAGGAACTTTTTAAACATATCTACCATTTTCTGGCAGATTGTTTTGGGTGCAGCTTGGCTAGTCAGTTGATAAATCAGTATGGATTGGAGCACTGATTTAAGAAGGATTATGTGGCTCGGGATGTTCAGTGCCCTGAATGTCCAGTTTTTCATTCTCTTTTGCATCTTGCCTATCAATATTCCCCAATTAGCCACTTTGTTCTGTTGGTCGCTTAACAAGATACCTAAGTACTTTGTAGGAAATTTCCCAACTCTGAAACCCATTGTTCTTGCGAGGAAAGCTTGGGAGGAAGTTTGTGTATTGAAGAAATAGATTTCCGATTTTTCTTTACTTATTTCTCTCCCTCAGGCCTTAGTAAATTCTGTGAGAATTCCCATTATTTGTTTTGCTTCTTTAAGTGTTTCCTGACCATATAACATAACATCATCAACAAATTGTTGGTGGGTTAGAGGTAGGTCATTTCCCCATAGTCGTAATCCCTGAAGTTGTCCACTATGCACTTTACCTTTTATTAATCTTCCTAGTCCGTTCACTGCCAGAATGAATAGAAACGGGGATAACAGGTCTCCCTGCCTGAGTCATCTAGATGGATTAAAGGCTTCTGATGGTGACCCATTTAA
The DNA here is from genome assembly GCA_031772625.1 of Pinus tabuliformis. Taxonomy (NCBI): domain Eukaryota; kingdom Viridiplantae; phylum Streptophyta; class Pinopsida; order Pinales; family Pinaceae; genus Pinus; species Pinus tabuliformis. Next base: position 258,485,028 of record CM062819.1, on the reverse strand, counting down.
TAAGATTGACATAACTATCGTTTTGATCATTGACATTACCCAATTTACCCACTTGTCCTCAAAGCCATATTCCTTTAGGATTTGTTGTGGGTATCCCCAACTATGTCTATCATACACTTTAGCAAGATCTAGTTTTATCAACATCCCTTTGTTTTTTAAATTCTTCAATGAGTGGATTTCTTCTTGTGCTACTACTATTCCATCAGTTATCTATCTACGTTTGACAAACCCCGCCTGTTCTTGGGATATCAATTCTGGTAGTATTGGTTTTAGTCTATTTACCATTATAGTGGCTAGGATCTTATATATGACATTGCAGAGTGCTATCGACTGGAACCCTTGTGGTTCTTCTGAGTTCTCTGTCTTTGCTATCAGAGCTAGGAAGGTAGCATTTAAGGTCGGGTGCATTCTCTTGGTGTGATGAGATTCTTTTATTGCATTCACTATATCCTGACTCATGAAGTTCCACGTGGCTTGATAGAATTCTGCGGTGAAGCCATCCGACCCTAGTGCTTTATTCTTTGCCATATTCTTTATTATCTCTTCCACCTCTTCTTTCATTATTACCCTTAGGAGTGCTAATTTTTGATCTCTATTCACCAATTTAGGGATGTGTTGACTGATTTTTTCAAGGTCTGCTTCCCTTCTAAAATTAGGTTATGTCAGGACCTCTTTGAAATGTTGTACCAACAAATTTTCCATTTCTACTTTTTGTATTATCCTGTTACCTCATTGTCTTTTAGGGAGAATATTTTGTTTTGCTGTCGATGTTGCAACATTGCCTTATGGAATAATTTTCTAGTTTCTCTCGCCTTCTTTTAACCATTGGATTCTTGATTTTTGTTTCCATAAAGTCTCCTCTTGTTTTCTTCTTTCCTCCAGTTTATTTAGCACCAGTCCTTGTTCTTATGCTAATTCATCACTTCTCCCTTCATCTATAATTTTCTGTTGGACTCTTTTCATTGTTATCTGGAGCGTTTCTTGTTCCTTTTGGATATTTCCAAATTCTTCTTTGTTCCACTTCTTTACCTTTCCTTTTAGATATTTTAATCTAAGTTGGAGAGTATGCATTTTATTTCTTCCTTCCATCCCAGTCTCCATTTCCTCACACCAGTTCTTCATTTTTTCTATGAAGCTGGTATCTCTCAACCAGAATGACTCGAACCTGAAAGGTCTATTTTGGTTCTGCTGGTTCATGGCAATTTATAATTTGATGGGCCAATGATTCGACCCTAGACATTGGAGAATTGATGCTTCATAAAAGATATATTTTCCTATGAAATGTTTTGATGTTAGGAATCTATCTAGCCTTGATGCGATTTGTCTACTCCCTCCCCGTCGGTTGTTCCATGTATATTTTCCATCTATAGTTGGTATATCGACCATCTTCAGTTCTGCCTCAAGGTCCCTGAATTTCTCCATTTCTGGTTCTTTTCTTTACAATCCTCCTTTCTTCTCATCTTTTGATGTTATCATGTTAAAGTCACCTCCTATCAGCCACATCTTTTCCTTATGCAGGTTTCCTAACTGTTGTAGTTGGCTGAGGAAGCTTCCTCTTTCTTCTGGTGTATGCGGCCCATACACTAACGATACTATGAACCACTCTCTATTTCCTATTAACCTGAACCTCCCCATGAGTATTCTTTTCATACCTATCTAGTAATCTACTAAGATTTCTGTGGCATTCCATAGTATTGCAATGCCTCCCACACTACCTTTTGCATCTATGGTCATACATTCATACTTCGGTTTGATTTTGTTGAAGATTTACTCCATTTTCCTTCCTGAGATTTTTGTTTCTTGTACCAACATTAGTTGGGGTTTTTATTTTCTTAGCCTATCTGCTAAGTGTCTCTGCTTGCCATTACTATTCAGGCCTTTTATATTCCAGGATGTGATTATCATTGGGGTAATCAATTTAGCTGATGGAATACCACCGAGAGCGACACTACTCTTCCCGTGTTCACTAGAATTTCTCCCATGATCTATATCGATTCCTATATATTCCTCCTACCTTTTTTTTTCCCACCTTTTGTTTTACTTTGTTGGTCTTGAGTATTATCCTGTTGGAGGCCTAGTTGTTCTACCATTTCTAATTTGCCCTGTCCCTGTTTTGCTTGGTACTATTGGAACGTTTCTTTATAGATTCTTTTTTTCTCTTCCAAAATGAATCTTTCATCCAGATGTCGCCATTCATATAAAAGTTTCCGCAATACTTCTTCTTCCATGCTTAGTTCTTCTCCTATGCTTGTGTCAATTTCCATCCTTATGTTTTCCATTTTCTCCCCCCCTTCCTTTTCCTCCTTTTCTATTGGTTCACTTTGTGCCTTTCTCTTAGTCTGTGATTTGCCTTGACTTTTACTACTTTCTTTTCCATTTTCTCCCTGATAATCCATTGTTTGGGTCTCATTGTCTTCTTATTCTTCTTGCAGCATTTCAAAGCTATTTGTGTTGCTTGGTTGGGTTTGTTTTCCTTTCCTTCCTTCACTAGGATTCTCTCTTATATATCTTCTTTTGCTTTTTAGTTCCCGGAACCCTTCCTGGTCTTCTTGATTCTTCCTCTGTTGTTTGTTTCTCTGCTCCTCTTCTTCTATTGTGAGTGGGCATTCCTTGAACAAGTGTCCATACTCATAACATCTTCTGCATCAGAAGGGTATGTTCTCATAGTCTAGGGTTTGTTGCCATACTTCCTCATGATACTCTAACTCGACTGTATCTGGAATAGGGTCAGCTATATTCATATAGATACACAATCTAGCATATGAGGTGTATCTTCCATTTTTTGTTGTTTCAACTATTTTAACAAAGCTACCTATTGTATTTCCTATTCCCTCTAAGATTTCAGGATCCCAAAAGTCCATTGGTAATCCGAATAGTCTTACCCATACTGGGGATACTAGGAATTTTTCTTTATCTGGGTTATAACATTCCTCCGAGTATCTCATAAATAGTCGCGCATTATAATGGAAGTATGTACCATTTTCAAACACTTTTTATTTATCTTTCAGGTTTTAGAAAATTACCGTAAAGAAGCCTTTTGCTCCTAGCTTTAACCTAATATGGCCTCAGGGTTGCCATTTTTGCTGGATCCATCTGGTGAGGTCGTTTTCCATCGGCCAAACTCGGATGAATTTGCAAATTACCGCATGATCTTTCATGTAGCTTCTGTATCACTCCAGTTTGTTCATTGGGATTATGAATCTCAGTTTCTCCGCCACACATGGTAAACACTTGCCTCCGCTTGCTACCATTGAGCTCCAAGAACAGGCCCCAGATTTTTTTTTCTTTTTCCTGGTTCCTATTGTTCTGACCTTCCCCTGCTGTTACATCTCAATAGGAGGGGATCTCTCCCCTCATTCCTTCCTAAGTCATTACTGCTAGTTCTTGTTTTCAGTGTTTGTTGCTTACTATATTTGTTTTTTGCTCCCGCGCCGCCTACCTCATGGCCACCTTACCATTAGGGTTTTTTCGCTTCAGAGCTCATTATTGTTGATGGAATTCATGTGTCGACTTATTTATCATTAATCTTTAAAGAAAAGATAAAATAAATATTTGAATATCAATTTTTAAATAAAATATTTTATGTAAAAATTTGTTGAATTTTATTTTATAGAGATGATTTTTATTTTGTTTTTGGATGCGTGTTTTTTATATTTTAATATGGTAGAGATATTTAATTTTTTTGTTGTTGCTATTTGTCATATTACAAATAAGATGTGTAATAATGAAAATGATGCTTAAATCTAATATTAATAAAAAGTTATTTTAATATTCAAAAATGTTTTTCACAATTTAATATCAAAATCTATATCAAAGGTTTACATGAATGAAATCTCTTTAGTTACAAACCTTCGCTTAAGTTTTACATTCAAAAAGAGGTTTGCAATGTAGACATTTGATATTTTCGGAAAGCTTGATAAATTGGAGTTAATATGGAGTCGGTGAAGCCCCCTCTCATCTACACTTGCAAATATTATTGACTTGTATAGGAATAATTTGTTCCTTCTGTTGTAGCATTTTTTGGTTTTGATAAGATAGAATATTTGAAAAAATGTTAAGTTAGGATATGGACATAATAATAGTGAATAAAATATTAGTAAAAGAAAACATCTTGATAATGATGTCCATATCAAAGAAAATGTTAGGTAGATGCTCTAAAAAATAAAGGCAAAAAGAAAATGTTAGGTAGATGCTCTAAAAAATAAAGGCAAAAAGAAAATGTTAGGTTAGAAATAAAATAAAACAAATAAACTCTGAAAGTGAGCAAGTCTAAATGCCACTACTCTTTTTCTGCAAAATAATGGTTGTATGTAGCTTGTCTTAAATGACACAACCCATGACAAGAAAATAGTTTAATATTGACTACTTCATGCTTTAAATTTTATGTTATAGTTAGAAAATAAATATCTGGCCAAAATGTTTAATCTTGGCAGATCAATAGTTAGGTAGAGAATAATAAGGTGCTCATCAGTTTAATCTGAGCCCTTAGAGGTTATAAGGGTAGATTTAGATAGTTTTCTTTTGTTAAATAAGAAGAAAGGAAAAGGGTTTTCTAGCTTAAATGCACCCATTAAGTGAAGAAAAAATGATAGGATAAGCAAAGGGTAAGTAGAAAAAGGTTGCAGCAGTTTGATTATTGATTGGACAAAATGAACATTTCTCATGTCTTTTGTGTCCATGATCCAATTACACAAAGCAAATGAAGATCTACAACGTCAATTAATTAACCTCCCTCATCCTTATTCATTCATATATTTACTAATTTCCCCTTCATACATTTATATTCATTCATTTCCATAAAAATCCCTTTTCCTAAGGTCAAAACCCTTTTTACCTAGGAAAAGTAAAAATTCCATGTAAAAATCCCTTTTTACACAAAAACCCATAAAAATATCTTTACCCTAAGTATAAATGCTTATATGAAAAGTCAAAACATTCATTAAAAAGCATTATACTTAGTCGCCTTTTCCGCTCATATTTCATTTTAATACTAATCTATATATTAAACCCTTAAAATTCCCCTTTCCCATATAATATTAATTCCTTCTATAACATACCCCGAAACCCTTTAGTCTTATTAAAAACTATGTAATTCATAAATATCGCATCGGCGGGTCGCAAAACCCTTGAACATGCATACATTACCCTCCACATTGCGATATGCGATTGCAATGGGTCCGGACCCGACGCAAATATGTATCATAATGTATTGCATATCACATTCGTCCCTCATCGCAAGTCCTGCTAATAAGCATTCCCCTTCGCCATTGCGAAATGCGATGCGCGATAAGCCCAGACCCAACATAGTATATACCATATTTTATTACCACTTTGCATCCACCCTCATCACAAATCCTGTCCGACGTATATACCTCCCACCACTGCGATTTCCGATATCCGATGGGAGCTCGGACCCGACCAAATATATATTACAGTTTACTTCCATATTGCATCCGGCCCTTATCGCATTCCATGCGATGAGCCTACCCCCGCCTAACTCCGACTACGAAATGCGATATTAGCTCGGATCTGATATCATTATCGGCTCGAGTTAATAAAATTTCAAATCTGCCATATATGGTTTTGCAAAGGATTTCTGTGTTAAATCATTTTTATGATTTAAACGAAGAAATAACTTGAAACTCCATTTAACCCTGTTAATCTCAATTTAAACCCAGATTAAAACCTTTCCCGCCATGATTAATCCCTCCGTATTCCTTCTTTCGCTCCACTACTGTTCACCTTCGCCCGATAGTTAAAAAGTTAACTATTTCTCCATTAAATGCATAAAAAGCCATTATTGCTCCATTTTGACTCTTTACACAACATAAGCCTCTGCGACCCATAAACCATGGTTTTATTCTCTGATATGCCCTGGAATCCTTCCGATAAGCCTTTCGAAGCCAATTAAGACCTTCTTTGCCACCTAAGTTTTTCTTAACAGTTTATGTGTTTTGCAGGTAAAGGTTTCTGTTCTAGGCTTACAAAGAAAAATATTGTGTAAAGTTGGAAGACACAACATGAAGATTTGCTGTTACAAAAACACAGTAAAACATGAAATTCACAATCAAATCTACTCAGCAGGGTTAAAAGAGAGTTAGAGAGTTTAAAGAAGTCAGATGAAAGATCAAAATGAAGCAATCTACCATCATTAAGGATACGAACGATCAAAGCAGCTAAAGGGGAAAAATATCAGACAACAAAGGTAGCACAGCCTGAATAAATGGGACAGCAAGAAGCAGTTCAAACAGGTGCCCCTATCTTCATTCCACGAAGATCTTTCTTTTCCTAAAAACCTTAATCAGTTTTAGGGATATTTTCCTAGTTTCATTATTATATAAATAACTCTCTTCTTGAGTTGTAAATGGTTCGAAGTTCATGGTTTATTGCTTACTGCTTGTTAAGTCGTGACTATTCATTCCATTTTGATCCTCGTTGCACCTTTGAAGGAAGCTTTTGTAGACACTTGATATACTCAATTTTTCTGGAACCTTAATACAAAGCAGAGGATTCTGAATCTAGTTTTACACAATTTTGTGTTATCCTATAAGTTTTTCCAGTTTTCAATCATCATGCTTTTCTTCATATGCTTATGACTTATAGAGATATCTAGGTAGGAACAATTAGAGTTTCTATTGATTCCTATAAGCTCCTGAAGTGATCATCTATTAAGAGATTGAATTAATGCAACTGTCTGTGTAGCTAATCCCCTCTAATCAATAAATCATCAACATCTTGTGTGAGTTTATGTATACTGCCTTGAATCTTTTGAACATAGTTTAGAAGGTTTTCCAACTTATGATTGTTTTGTTTTACAGTATGGAAACTGTGATAATCATTTTTTTTTCTGTCTTCTACTCACCACTATTTTTGATCGATAACTGTGTAATGCTTTATAGAAGCCCTTTTCTGAAGTATTAATATAACCAAAGGATTAATTACTTTAATTCCACATCTGGCTTTGTTCATTGGTCTTCCAAAAACTAAAACCAAAAACTCCAAAACAAATTATTTTAGATGCTCTAGCACTGGTAGCCTGACCTACTACTATCTCGGAGGTACAACATTAGACTGGTGCCATTGCCGGGGATTCGAATTTCATTAAAGTTTCCCTTGGGACAACGATATTCTTTCATTCTTTCATTTAAAGGTGATTAAAGGTTTAGACAGATTAAAATCATTCACCTAGGCGACTCCACACTCCCAATCTGGCACCTTATAAACATACCAGATCTCGTTCAGAAGTTGACATAGTTAAACCTCTGTGAGATCCTGAAAGGCTTCTGAGAAAATCCACTTCTAAAAGGGGACACCAACCATCTTCTTCTTCCTCTTTAGTCCTACAGTTTGAAGAATTAGAATCATTTGACCCTTATAGTAATATCCCAGCTGATCCTGATTACTCTTATCACCTAGGGTTGTTGAACTTCTAGATAAAGGAGTTGATTTTAAGTCAGCCTACCTTATCCATTCATTAGAAACTCATCCAATACCCACACTACCATCACGGTCACCTAAAATTGAATCTGATTTGGGTGTCAATCTACCAGAATATAAACCCGCAGATTTTATATCCCCTACCACCTATCATTTTCCTTCCATTTTTGACCAACCTGAAGCTTCTTCTTCCAAAAAATATGAGGAAACCTTTTCTATATATTCCAATTCTCTCTTTGAAAAAAAATAAGGTATTCCTTTACAGGTCCCAAAGTTAGTTCTTAGGACTCCTTTGAAGTCTTTTAGGAGATCTCCTCCTTCATCTCCTCCTTCACCTCCAACTAGTCCATCAACCCTTGAATCACCATCTTCTTCGTCTACTTCTTCTTCATCCTCTACATCCAAAAAAACACCACATACTCCACCTGGACAACCTCATACACCTCAACAACCTCATATACCTCAAGCACCTCATACACCATCTACTGTCATGGCTTTCTGACCTATTGTACAAGCTAGATATGCCGCCTTAGTCTTACCTAATAACCTTGATGCATTCCCTCCTGGATACTTAAATTAACTTCCCAAGTACAATGGAGAAACTGGTCCCTTAGCTGAGGACCATCTTCAATATTTCCTTGACTTTGCAGACAACATGAATATTGAACAAGAAAATGTTTATATGAGATTGTTTGTATAGTCACTTGAGGGAAATGTGAGGATTTGGTTTAGGAAGTTACCAGCAGCTACCATTAGAAATTGGGAAGATCTTACTACCATATTTAAAAATCAATGGGGTGTTAAAACGATCCTCTTTACTTCCTCACAGAATTTGAAGAGCTTAAAAGGAACTTCGGTGAACCAGTAGCAGATTTTATCAAAAGATTCAATAAACTCTATCACAAAATGCCTGCTGATTGTAAGCCCCTTGTAGCAGTAGCTAAGTCTATATTTTCTAAAGCTTTTGATGATGACTTTGCTATTATGATATGAGATAGAACTCTTGAAGATATGCAAACAAACGCTATAGGAGTAGAAGCGAATAGGGCAGCCTCAACTTCTTTAAAACTTAAGGAGGAAAAGGCCCAAAGAAAACTTAAATCTGTTCAAGAAGCCTCTAGTTCCTCGAAGAGTAAATCAGAAGACTCAAAAATAGATGAAATAAAATCTATTCTTAGAAACCTATAAAATAGGATTTCAAAGATTGAGACCCAACCTAGGACCATACAACAAACAGTTACTAGGCCCCAAAACCAAAATCAAGGTCAGTATAAAAGAAACCAGCCACTAGAAATTCTTCGGAGACCTACCAATGATCAACAGGTTCCACATCCTCTATTGATAGATGACCAACAACTTGATGATAATACTATGACAATTACTGAAGATATTAATAGTATGGATTCATCTTCCAATCAAACAACCATCATTCCTATCTCACAACAGAATCAGGTTCAAGAAGATCAGGAAGCTTCACAAGTCTCTAAATATCATGCTTTTTCTGAATTTTTAATTGTAGAATTAAATAAGAGGTATGATCTTAGGCCTAGGCCTGGTCCTAGGAGACCTCCAAAGGAAACTCAAATAATTGAACCATGTACTAAAACTGCTGAAGCTCAAACCACTCTTATTCAGCCATTAGATTAGTCAATTGATACTACCCAAGCTGGTAAAAACATTTTTACTACATTTAATGTTGAAAAAGAATTAGAGAGGGTTAAGATCCCAATTCCACTGTCAAAACTTTCTAAAACCCCTGGTTACAAAAGCCAAGTGAGAAAATGGATTCAAAATACCTCAGTTGATGCAGAAGGTGATGTCATAAATCTACAAGATGAAAAACCAACATTACTTTTTGGCCCTAGTTCAGACATGACCGATTAGATAGTGCCTCCTTTGTATGTAACTCCTGAAACAAATGACTCCATGTTATACAATTGTATGCTTGATTCGGGAGCATCACACAATCTTATGCCAAAATCTATCATGGACCATTTGAAACTCGACATCACTAAATCCTACCATGACCTGTACACCTTTGATTCTAAAAGGGTGCCCTATTTAGGATTGATCAAGGATCTAGTGGTTACCCTTGCCCAATTTCCAGTGAAAAGTGTAGTGCTTGATATTGTTGTTACAAATATCCCTCCCAAGTTTGGAATGCTCCTTTCTAGGTCTTACTGTGCCAAACTAGGGGGAACTCTACAGATGGACATGTCATATGCTACTATTCCTCTTTATGGAGGAGAGTAGTTAAGATTATATAGAGAGGTAAGATTTATACATACTATTTGTAAGACTGACCAGCCAAGGAACCATCCAATTTATGCAATAGATCAAGACTTTGGTTGTTTTCAACTCATTTCAAAACAACATAAAACTCAAGTCAAAATTGAAGAGGTAGTTGAAAGTCCTGAACCAAACCAAACCAATATTTGGAAACTGTTCTTTGATGGCTCTTGTACGAAAGATGGGGTAGGAGCTGGAGTAGTTTTAATTTCATCTGAAAAGGAAAATATAACCCAATCATGTAAATTAAACTTTGAAGTTACAAATAATGTTGTTGAATGTGAAGCTTTTCTTTTAGGATTGAATTTAGCCAAAAGCTTAAAAGTTCAGAACTTAAGTGTTTTTACCGATTCTGAACTTATTGTTAAGCAAGTAAAGAATGTTTGCTAGACCATGCACCCTAGACTTAGGTCCTACTGAAATGAGGTATGGGATTCAGTTGAAAATCTTTTTGATGGTTTTAATTTACTCATATTCCCAGAGATTAAAATATTCATGCAGATGCCTTAGCTGTCTCTCCTTCCTCTTTTAAAATTCCTGATCATACTGATGTACTCTATTAGATCCAAGTCAAATATAGGCCATCTATCCCAGATAATCTGCAACATTGGCAAATATTTGAAGATGATGAACAATTGAAGTTGTTTCTATAGGTAATAGATGACTTTTCATTTTTGCAAATTGATGATGATAGAACTGAAATAAGTGAAAATGCAGAAGGAAATGATACTTCATGTTTTAAATCGCAAATTGCTAATCACGACATTATTCAATTATCTAATAATTTTATTCCAAAGGGACTCATTCCTTTAGAAGAATTATTCGATCAAAATGATGTTTTCCAAAACCCGCAATCCATTTCTTCAGAAGACGACGTGGAAGATATTAAAATTGGAACTGATGAAGATATCAAAAACATTAAAATATGCGCATCTCTAGACCCAAAAATCAAAGCTCAGTATTTTAAGTTGCTGCAAAATTATAAAGACGTTTTGCCTGGACTTACGCTGATTTAAAGACCTATGATACATCGTTAATACAACACAAGATTCCTCTGAAGCCAGAAGCAAAACTGTATCAACAGAAACTTAGAAGGATAAATCTAGCTCTTCTACCAACTGTAGAAAGAGAAATCGAGAAAATGTTAGATGCTTAGATCTTACTCCCTCTTAGATATTCTAATTGGGTTGCAAATCTAGTTCCTGTTAGAAAGAAAAATGGAGAAATAAGATTCTGCATGGATTTTAGAAATCTAAATAAGGCATCATTAAAAGATAATTATCCTTTGCCCAAAATGGATCAATTCAAATGGTTTCAGGAGCACAAATAGTTTCTATGCTTGATGGTTTTTCAGGTTACAACTAGGTAAATGTTCATACAACAGACAGAGAGAAGACAACCTTTGCTACACCCTAGGGTACATTCATGTACGCTAGGATGCCATTTGACTTGACCAATGTTGGAGCAACATTTCAGAGAGCTATGGACATAGATTTCATGGGTCACATAAATAAGTTTGTGGTTATTTATCTTGATGACATAACTGTTTTCTCTAAATCTGATCAGAAACATTTAAAACACTTGATGAAGGTTTTTGATAGGTGTAGAAAATTTGGAATATCATTGAACCCCAAGAAGTACTTATTTGCTGTCAAAGAAGGAAAGATGTTGGGCCAGATCATTTCAAAGGAGGGAGTAGTAATTGACCCCAAATGAGTATCTGCGACTGAATCATTGAGCTTGCCTAGAAACAAGAAGGAGATTCAAGCTTTTCTAGGAAAGATTATTTTTTTAAGGAGGTTTATTCCAAATTATGCAGAGATTGTAAAAGATATAACTGAGATGCTCTGAAAGGACCATGAAGTCAAATGGACCCCCACTTCTAGGCATGCATTTGAACAAATAAAAAAGGCTATCTCTGAAGCTCCCACTTTAGCTATCCCTGATTATACTAAGCCATTTAGTATTTTCTCTTTTGTCTCTGAAACAACCCTTGCTTCCATTCTATTACAGAAAAATGAAGATTCTCATGACCAACCAATAGCCTTTTTCAGCAAAGTTATGAGAGATGCTGAGCTTAAGTATGACATCATTGAGATGCAAGCCTATGCCCTCATTCAAGCCCTGAAATCATTCAGGATGTATGCATTACATTCACCTATTACTACTTATGTCCCTAATAGTGTTGTGAAAATTGTCCTAACCCAACCAGACACTGATGGGAAAAGAGGTAGATGGATCACTCAAATTCTAGTGTTTGATCTAACTATAAAGACTACCAAGCTAGTAAAAGGTCAAGGATTAGCCAAGCTTCTAGCTGAATCCAACTGCAAAGTACTTGGAATCAATTTTGTTTTAGAAATACAAAGGAAGAATACGGAAGAAACTTCCCTTCATCCTCAAGGGAAGAATACACAAGAACCTTCTCTCCTTGCAGAAGGGGAGAATCCACAAGAACCTTCCTTTCCTCTTAAAGGGGAGAATCCACAAGAACCTCTACCTTCAGAGCAGATCAGTCCTATACACATTGATGAAAAATTCTTGTTGTCAAACTGGTATCAAGATATTTTAAATTTCTTGATTCATTTTGAGTGTCGAGCATCATTCTCCAAAACCCAGTGTAAAACCCTTAAGTTGAAATCAATCAAGTATTACATTATAAATGAAAATTTATACTGGAAAGATCAACTAAATATTTTGTTATTATCTTTAACAGAATTAGAAATTGAAGGAATCATTGATCAGTTTCATACAGGATTTTGTGGGGGACATTATGCTTGGAGAGCAACATCATACAAGATTCTGAGGGGAGGATTTTACTGGCCTACATTGTTCTTGCAAGTAGGGGAAAAGGTCAGAGGTTGTGTTTCTTGTCAAATGTTTGCTGGTAAACAAAAATTAGCAGCTCTTCCACTCATTCCATCAATAGTTTCAGAACCATTTTCCCAATGGGTATTAGATTTTATTGGAGAGATTCACCCCACTTCAAGTAATCAGCATAGATGGATCCTCACTGCAACAGTCTACTTTACTAAATGGGTGGAAGTAATTCCAATCATAAATGCTACTGATGCGGCAGTAATTCAGTTTATTGAGGAGAATATCTTATCTAGATTTGGTTGCCCAACTCAGATTGTCACTGATAATGCAACAACCTTTTCTAGTGTTAAATTGATTAACTTTTGCTAGAGATATCAGATTTTCTTACATCATTCAACTCCATACTACCCTCAAGGTAATGCCCTTGCAGAATCATCCAACAAAAGCCTGGTAAAGGTAATAAAAAAGACTCTAGTTGATCATAAGAAGAGTTGGGATTCACATTTGATTTATGCAGTATGGGCAAACAAAATTACTCCAAAGAGATCAACTAGCAAATCTCCATTTCAGTTAGTCTATGGGAAAGATGCAATTTTCCCTACCAATTTGGCTTTCATTGTTTTAAAATTCCTGCAGGATTCAACAGATGAACTTGATCATTTTTCAAGAAGAATAAATCAGATTATTGAAATAAATGAAAACAGCGATGAATTTCAATACAAATTGATGAAATATCAGAATAAGATGAAGACCCTTTTTGACAGAAGATCCAGGGAAAGGGACTTTAAGGAAGGTGATCTAGGTCTAAGATGGGATGCCAAAAGAGAAGAGAAAGGAAAGCATGGTACATTTGACAATCTATGGTTTGGACCTTTAGCAATTGTTGAAGTAAAGGGTAATAACACTTTATGCTGCAGAATCTTTAGGGGCTACATTCCACTTATCCTGTAAATGGAAGGTTTCTCAAACATTACATTCTGTACTAAGAAGTTGAAATAGTTTTCATTGTAAATACTCCAGTTTTCTTTTCCTTTCCAAGATGTCAGTGTGATTTTTCTTATAGAAAAGACTCCATAGCCCGATGAGAAGGCACATGGATCTGCAGGCTCTCTGCATTCTACAGGAGAAAGCAGTCCCCAGATGGAGCCAATGTTGTAGCATTTTTTGGTTTTGATAAGATAGAATATTTGAAAAAATGTTAAGTTAGGATATGGACATAATAATAGTGAATAAAATGTTAGTAAAATAAAATATCTTGATAATGATGTCCATATCAAAGAAAATTTTAGGTAGATGCTCTAAAAAATCAAGGCAAAAAGAAAATGTTAGGTTAGAAAGAAAATAAAACAAATAAAATCTGAAAGTGAGCAAGTCTAAATGCCACTACTCATTTTCTGCAAAATAATGGTTGTGTGCAGCTTGTCTTAAATGCCACAACCCATGACAGTGAAATAGTTTAATCTTGACTGCTTCATGCTTTAAATTTTATGTTATAGTTAGAGAATAAAGATCTGGCAAAAATGTTTAATCTTGGCAGATCAATAGTTAGGTAGAGAATAATAAGGTGCTCATCAATTTAATCTGAGCCCTTGGAGGTTATAAGGGTAGATTTAGATAGTTTGATTTTGTTAAATAAGAAGAAAGGAAAAGCATTTGCTAGCTTAAATGCACCCATTAAGTGAAGAAAAAATGATAGGATAAGCAAAGGGTAAGTAGAGAAAGGTTGCAACAGTTTGATTATTGATTGGACAAAATGTACATTTATCATGTTTTTTGTGTCCATGATCCAATTAAAGAAAGAAAATGAAGGTATACAACATCAATTAATTAACCTCCCTCATCCTTATTCATTCATATATTTACTAATTTCCCCTTCATACATTCACATTCATTCATTTCCATAAAAATCCCTTTTCCTAAGGTCAAAACCCTTTTTACCTATGAAAACAAAAAATTCCATGTAAAAGTCCCTTTTTACACAAAAACCCATAAAAATATCTTTACCCTATGTATAAATGCTTATATGAAAAGTCAAAACATTCATTAAAAAGCACTATACTTGTAGGAATTTACAGGGTAAGTTCCTCAGAAAGAACACCAAAAGGACACCGCTCACAACCAGATCACAGATCAATACACCAGTATTTTGACGTGATTAAAACCCTCAAAGAGGGAAACAGTCCACGGCCTGAGCCAACGCAGCCACTTCATGCAATTTATTAATCAAAGAATGAAAATTTACATAAGCTTCTCTCATGCACGGATTACCCTACAAATGACCCTCCATGCGCTTTAAATAGAATTCATGGACCAATCGGGTGTCAAGCCACGGATCAAGTGTCGGTAATACCGAGGAGAGAATGAACTGTCGGATCACTACATATCGTGACCGTCAGATTGTAAGTTACAAAATGTACAACGGTAAAGAAACACACTTTACCTAACTCTATACCTAACTCTACACTAGACCAAGTTGAACTTAACTATATCCTATGTGTCGGAATATCCTCACATCCCCCCTTAAGAACAACTTGGGATAGGATTGAAGGATTTACAAATATGACACAATAGGAGAAGGAAGGAGGCACTAGAGCCTATCCCCCCTTAGTGACAACTTCTTGAACTCCAACCATAAATCGAAGTTTAGTGAACTTCGCCTCTGTGAGAGCCTTTGTGAAGATGTCTGCAACTTGATCATATGTTGAACAATATTGCACTTCAAGAACATGGTCGTGAATGAGCTTTCTGATGGAGTGCATGTGCAGTTCAATGTGTTTGCTGCGCTGATGTTGGACTGGATCTTTGCATACCTGAATGGCACTTTGATTATCACACCAAAGTGTAGTCGGATGCTGCTGTTCAAAGCCAAACTCTGATAGGATCTGACGAAGCCACAAGGCTTCCTTACTAGCTTCTACGGCACCACGATACTCTTCTTCTGCTGATGAAAGAGAAATGGCACCCTATTTCTTGCAAGCCCATGTAATAGGTCCTGAACCAAGAGTGAACACATAACCGGCAGTAGACTTCCGATCATCAGGGTCACCAGCCCAATCGGAATCAGTGAAACCAACCAATAGAGGAGATGCTTTGGCACTGTAATGAATGCCAAACTGAACTCTACCTCAAACATAACGAAGTATTCTTTTAGCTGCTTTCCAATGACTTTCACGGGGGTTTTGCGTGAACCGAGCAACAAGGCCAACAGCAAAGGAAAGGTCAGGATGAGTATGGGTTAGATACAAAAGTTTTCCTACAAGTTGACGGTATAAGGTAGCATCAACTTCAGGAGAAGTAAAAGTGACTGAGAGTTTGACTCCAGACTGAAAGGGAGAAGGGGCTGGCTTACAGTCTTCCATGTGAAAATGACGTAGAATATCACAAGCATACTTGTACTGGGAAAGGGAAATACCCTCCTTGGATTGCAAGACTTGAAGACCGAGAAAATAGTGTAAGTGTCCTAAGTCTGTCATTTCAAATTTCCTTTTGAGGCTAGACTTCACATGGTTTATAAGGTTGGGATCACTACCAGTAAGGATAAGATCATCAACATAAAGAACAAGGATGATAAGAGAGTTTCCCACTTTCTTGGTGTAGACAGTATTGTCAGAATGACACCTAGAGAAGCTAGATTCTAAAAGAAAGCTATCCATTTTGGCATACCAAGCCCGAGGAGCTTGCTTGAGACCATAAAGGGATTTCTTAAGTCGACAAACAAGGTTGGAGTCTGTTTGTATGAAGCCAATGGGTTGTTCCATATAGATTTATTCATGCAAGTCCCCATGCAAGAAGGCATATTTAACATCCATCTGATGGACTTCCCATTTGAAAGAGGCAGCAAGGGAAAGAACAAGGCGGATAGAGTTCATTTTGGCAACAGGGGAGAAGGTTTCAGTGTAGTCAATGCCTTCAACCTGTGAAAAGCCCTTAGCAACAAGACGAGCTTTATGTTTATCAACTTTCCCATCTGGTCCGTACTTGGTTCTGTAAACCCATTTGCATCTAACAAGTTTTCGTCCCTTTGGTAAAGGAACAAGATCCTATGTATCATTTGCCAATAATGAATGATATTCTTCATTCATAGCTGCTTCCCAATCTAGATGGCCTGAAGCTTCTACAAAGGTGTCAGGATCATAATTTACTGGAGCTTGAGCCAGTAAAGAAGAGGCTCTCTTGAACTGAGAACGTGTGCGTCGCTGATCTGTAGGATCACCGGCAGGATCACCTGTTGCATCTCGAGTAGCACGAACCCATTTTGGAAGCTCAAGAGCTGAAGGAGGATCCTGAGATGGTGGGGGAGGATTGTCATCCTCACTTTCATCATCTGAATAAGAAATGCTTCCAAAGGTAGAAGAGATAGGGAGAGGTGGCACATCCGTCGGACTAGGCTCGCAGGCCGATATATTTTCATCAAATTTTACATCTCTTCTAATGATAACATTTTTGGACTTAAATGGAATAAGTCTATAGCCTTTTACATCTTCAGAATATCCAACAAAAGTACATTTTTCACTCTTAGGTTCTAAAGCTTTATGCTTTTCATATGGAATATGGGCCCACGCTTCACTTCCAAAAACACGAAAGTGACTTACATATGGTTTGATTGAGCTCCATGCTTCTTCTGGAGTGATATTCTTTAAAGCCTTAGTAGGAGTGCGATTTATTATGTAATTTGCACAGTTAATTGCTTCTGCCCAAAAACTAAGACCAAGTCCTTTAGATTGCAGCATACAATCAGCCATTTCCTTTAAGGTGCGATTCTTCCTTTCAGCTACACCATTTTGTTGTGGAGTATATGGAACAGTATGTTGCATTTTAATTCCCTTCTCAGTGCAATAGTTGATGAATGTGTTTTTAACATATTCTCCGCCATTATCAGATCTTAACTTAAGAATTTGATGTCCAGATTGTTTTTCAACAAAGGCCTTGAAGGCCAAAAAAGTGTTAAATACTTCACTCTTGAGTTTTAAGAAGTATACCCAAGTGCGTTTGGAGAAATCATCAATGAAAGTTAAGAAATACTTGCAACCAGAGAATGACACAACTGGAAGTGGACCACATAAATAACTATGCACAAGCTGTAAAGGGGCTGAGGCGTGCCAAGAGGCACGTTTTTCAAAACTGTCCCGATGATGTTTTCCGAGTACACATCCAGAACAAACACCATCTCTGCAAGATACCATAGGAAGACATGTCACCATATTTTCTTTACATAGATGCTGAAGGGAGCGATAGTTTAAGTGACCAAATCGCTCATGCCAAAGTTTGCTCACTTCATCGTTATGAGCAACAAATACTGAGGGAAGATTTGATGACCCAAAGTTGTGAAACTTATACAACCTTGTAGAGTCATCAGCAATGCCAGTAGCCAAAATCTGTTTAGGATCTTTTAAGTCCTTGATTACAACATCATGACGTGAAAATTCAACAATTTTACCTTCACCTGAATGAGTTATCTGATAGACAGATAGAAGGTTGCAGGATAAGGTTGGAACACATAATACATCATTAAACTGACCATTGTCTAGATGAATAGTTCCAGTCCCTACAACATTAAGAGATCTATCATCACCAACATAGATATTTTTGGTGTTACAATCATTTAAAGAAGAAAACATGGCTTTGTTTTTGGCCATGTGATAAGAAGCTCCAAAATCAATGAGCCACTCATGAGAATGAGAAGAAGAAGATACATTTAATGCATAACCAGACCGAGATGATTGACAACCACATGCAGAAAGTGCCATTCCTGAAGATGAAGTTGAAGTTGAAGATTGCCCCAAATGGATGTTATGCTTCTTCATTGCTGCTTCCAAGGCTTCCATCTTCTTAAAGCATTTTGATTCTAAGTGCCCATCTCGATTACAAAAATTGCAATGTCTGTCAGTCTTCTTCCATTTGTTTTTTATTGGTCTTATCATTTTGCTGAAATGATCTTTCATTTTGAGGCTGATTTTTCTTAGGACCCGTGTTTGGTTTAGAACCATTCCTTTTAGGATATGACTTTTTAGGATTCTTTGAATTTGGTTGCTGCTGGGCGACTAACGCTTTCTTGGAAGAGTTTCCAAGATTAAGAAGACCAAGGTGTAAGAGTTTTTCTTGTTCTCTTATTAAAGAATCACAAAAAGAGTCAAAGGAAGGGGGCTTGTAGTCTTTTCCTTGATAAATGAAGGCTTCTCTTGTAGAATGGAAGGTGGAAACAAATACAGAGTATGCTGTTCCCAACTTAGTAAGGATGGAATAAATAAGGTTACTATCTTCTTTCTTAACCTTAACACCTTCCAAAAGATATCTAAGGGTCTTGAACTTAGACAAGAAATCTTCAATGCAAGAAAAATTATTAGGGTCCAATGAAAGCAACTCATTTTCAAGTTGATGGGGTCTAATTTCATTTGTAATCCCAAAAACTTTATTGATTTGTTCCATTGCTTCATGAGGAGTTTCAAGTTCTGCAATATGGAATCTAAGATCTGGAGAAATAGACATCCCTATCAAACCACGTGCTTGATCTTGTCTATTTTCCAATTTAGCAGCCTTGTCTTCATCTTTCGGTTTCTTTTCTTGGCATGTGGCTATTCAGTAGAGACATTTACTTCTAAGTAAATCCTCCATGTAGGGCAACCATTGGAAGTAGTTGGTGCTGTCAAGGGTAACTTGGTATTGACTTTCCATTTCAACAGAAACTGAAGCTGAATATGCTGAAAGTAAGTGTTCCAATGGATAGATCTCGAAAAATTAGGCTGGTTTAAAAAAAACGGCTCTGAAAAAGGCTTCCGGATCAAGAAGTTATGGCTTTTTGAAAAAACGTTGTTGAAGTTGCCGACGAAGTGCGGGAATGTGCGGAAATGAAAAAGTCCGCCCCCACAAAATGGAGACTTGAACCCAAGACCTCTACTATATTAAAATAGCTTTGAACCACTTGATCTATACAAAACATTTGAGAGAGAGAGAGGGGGGGGGGGGGGGGCCTTGGGTTGCGTGCTTGCTTTGAGAAAACTCTTTTTCCCTACAAAACAAAAAACACAAAACCCAACTCGGACATGCAAAGAAAACGAACCTTATGGCTCGATGTTAGCTTTACCCAAAAAAATAAATATTTTCAAAAATTGAACCTTGCGCCTCAAAGTTAGCTTTAGCCGAAACACTAAATATTTTTCTCAATGTTTCTGATTTTCCAAGATCACACTAAGGTGCAGGGAAAAGAGCATACGCATGAGAAAAATCCTTCCTTTCTGTTTCTGATTTGCCCAGATCGCACAGAGTCGCAGGGCAAAGAGCATATGCAGAAATGAAAGGTATAGATCCGGTTAAAAAAAAAGGCTAAATAAACCGAAACCGAAATAAGCAGAGAGAAAATAACAGTAAACTGCAAATAAACACTGTATACCTCCAGATATTAAAAATGACGCAGCTAGGGCTACCAGAAACCTTTTCGCGTGAAACAAAACGAGTTCCTCACTGGAACAGATGCTCCGAACACAACAGAGCAGTCCTCTCGGCCCGAAAGCAGTAAGAAACAACAGATCTAGGAAACGAAAGTCAGATGTAGTTCTACCCGCTTCAGATTTGGATCACCAACGGACGTGGCCCTCAAATAGCTCTGATACCATGTAGGAATTTACAGGGTAAGTTCCTCAGAAATAACACCAAAAGGACACCACTCACAACCGGATCACAGATCAATACACTAGTATTTTGATGTGGTTAAAACCCTTAAAGAGGGAAACAGTCCACGGCCTGAGCCAACGCGGCCACTTCAGGCAATTTATTAATCAAAGAATGAAAATTTACATAAGATTCTCTCATGCACAGATTACCCTACAAATGACACTCCATGAGCTTTAAATAGAATTCATGGACCAATCGGGTGTCAAGCCACGGATCAAGTGTCGGTAACACCGATGAGAGAATGAACCGTCGGATCACTACATATCGTGACCGTCGGATTGTAAGTTAGAAAATGTACAACGGCAAAGAAACACACTTTACCTAACTCTATGCCTAACTCTACACTAGACCAAGTTGAACTTAACTATATCCTATGTGTCGGAATATCCTAACAATACTTAGTCGCCTTTTCCACTCATATTTCATTTTAATACTAATTTATGTATTAAACCCTTAAAATTCCCCTTTCCCGTATAATATTAATTCCTTTTATAACATAGCCCGAAACCCTTTAGTTTTATTAAAAACTATGTAATTCATAAATATTGCATCAGCGGGTCACAAAACCTTTCAACATGCGTACATTACCCTCCACATTGTGATATATGATTGCAATGGGCCTGGACCCGACGCAAATATGTACCATAAAGTATTGCATATCTCATCCGCCCCTCATTGCAAGTCTCGCTAATAAGCATTCCCCTCCACCATTTCAAAATGTGATGCACAATAAGTCCGGACATGACGCAGTATATACCATATTTTATTACCACTTCGCATCTGCCCTTGTTATAGACATTTTTGTGCCTTACAGCATGAAGCATGAAATGCCAATAATCTGAGGGATCCAAAGTCCCTAAACATGTTGTTCCTACCCCTAGAGGAACAAGGTCAGAAAACCACAGCACTGAATATCAGTTCTCCACCTGAAAACACTCAAAAACAAGCTAATTCTGGATCATGTCAACTGCTCCACTGTGTACCTGCGTTGAATGTCAATTGCAAAGAAGGCTACCTGTGTTGGGCAAGTTTGGACAAGTGGCACAGTCATTCCTCAAGGTGTCAATGACCAGGAAGCTTCCAAAATGACACTTGGATCAGGGAATTCGACTGGTGATGAGTAAGAGGGTCTAGATCTCCAAGTGGAAGCAAGAACCTCCAAGTGGACTCAAGAACTAAAGAATAACTGAAGTGGGAGAGGACACTAGTCAGCTTCATGCCAGCTACAAGCTGACTCATCCTTTCTCCAAAACTCCTATATATAGAGCTCTCTCATGATGTCTAGGGAGGCTGGAATCTTGTGAATGTAAGGAAGTGCTGTTGGTTTGAGTATAGAACTATTGGGTGATTTGCTTTGAAGGAGGTGAAGAGGAGATTTCTTTCTGCTGGGAGGTGATGCTGGATTGGGCTTCTTGTGGTTGTATCACTTCCTGAACTTTACTTCTTCCATTAATAAAGCATTTGAGGTTCTTCTATATGCATGTGTCTCAATGATGTGTTGTTATACTTGTGTATTTGATTTATTCTAATCCTTGAATCAATTATGAATGTATGCTTCTTGTAGTTTCCCTCTCTTGTTATTTTGCAAGATCTTGGTGTAGCTGGGCCAGTGAAAGAGCAAGGAGCTGGGAGCAAGCAACAAAGAGAGAAGATTGGATCAATCATTAGCGGAAGACATCAGTTAGTGGATCTCTTTCTCCCCTCTCTTACATCTCATAAAGAAGTAATCTCGAATAGCTTTGCTTTGATTGTTGCTGAGCTACTATCACCCTTAGAGTGGGATAGGGTCATTCCATATTGGATACTTTTCCCAACAACAAATTGGCGACTCCGCTGGGGAACGTATCTTGTTGGTTGTTTGTGTTTTTGCTATTCATTTCATAAACACAGGGAGTACCGAATCGAACTGCATTTGGATCTTTCAAATGCAAAGTAGAGGGCAGCTAATCTAGCTTAGTTTCTGGGCATGTTTATGATTTGAAGAGCTTATCCACAAGGACTCTAAATAGCTCTTAGTGATAGCTTTTCATCCTCCTTTTCATCCCTTAGTGTGTACTTGATTGATAGCTTCTGATTTGGCCAAAAACTGTGAATTTTTGAGCAATCTGTGACCCGGAAACTGAGAAAAACGAAAGTTTATCTCTTCAGTGCAGGCACTGTGAAGGCAGTCTGCATTTCAGCGCAGATCCCGAAGGGGCTACCTGCGCTGAATGTCAAACTGACAGTGTACCACCTGCGTTGAACCAGTTTTGCCTTGTGCTACTGGGGTTCCCTGCTGTTTATTGCCCTGTTTTCATCCTTGTTTTTGTAGCCTGTTATCAGTCAATGTACCTATCTGAAACCAACTTTCCTTGCCACTATTCCGCCTCGGTTGTATAAAGAAACTGTATTTGTTCTTTGTGTATTTCTTATATCATTTACAGTTTCCCGTAACGAAAGTGAACTAGTCTTGCTGTGGCCTCTTAGATCTAGACCTGTGATAAGTGTCATTTTGATCTTAAGAGTTAGTTTGTTTGCTGTTCATAGCTGATTGAGCTTTTGCTTTCATCATATGGTTTGAATTTATATATTTCTAGTGTCGAAACAAGTAAATATTAAGGTGTCTTTTGATTTTGGACAAGCTTGTTTGCTTTCACTTGAAATTGATTTCAAAGTTATACAACAGCTTTCTTTTTGTATTACATCAACATTAAGAAAGAGAAAAGAAATA
Source organism: Pinus tabuliformis (assembly GCA_031772625.1). Lineage (NCBI taxonomy): Eukaryota > Viridiplantae > Streptophyta > Pinopsida > Pinales > Pinaceae > Pinus > Pinus tabuliformis. Next base: position 258,462,104 of record CM062819.1, on the reverse strand, counting down.
CCTGCATTGTGCATGTGCATTTTGACAGTTTGCATGTTGATTTAGGAAAAGTGCATTAGTGTGTGCTCTATGATCTGTGCGAAAAGATGATGTCTTTCTTTTCCCTCAGTAGTTAAGATTTTCAAAGTTGAAAGATTGAAAAGCTTGCTTATCATCTTAGACTGCATTTAGGAGTGTTACTATACATCTCGTGGTGATCCATAAAGGCAAACTGCTAAACAAGATCAACCTTAAAATAAATTGAATTTACATAACAATGCATTGAAACATAACGCAAACACATAGAGGTCTAAGCTAGAGACGTGTTCCGGTGTCGTTAAACGTGATATATTAGCGTTGAGTGGTTGGGTGATTCCTCCATGGTGAAGTGATAAGTATCAATACGGACTTGTGCTCCCACGTACCGTCGCGTATATATTGGGAGACCCCTATAGGAACAAAGCCTTTATCCATAGGAAGTCGTGTCGGCCGCCCTACTGATCGCAATGCAGTGAACACATCATTCACGAAGATCGACCACTCGTACCGTAAAACGTATTCTGTGGTTTTGCGAAAAGTTTGGCACACCCTCTGCCTAGAACTCCAGAGCAGTTTCTTTTGGCCTTTTTCAAACTCTATAACTGAAAAAGTCCATCCGAGCATTTGTCACTTCGGGCTCGTTAAAACATCGAAGGAGACTAGAGTCGTCTTTAACTTTTTCTCGACTCTTAAAAACTGAAAGAGCAAGTTGTGTCTAAGCGTCGTTATAAAATTTATTTTAAACGGAACATAATCACCTCCTATTCCTGCGTTGATCTGTAGGTTGAGGACATGGAATGCCCCAACCAAGGAATTCCACATGATGGAAATCCTAGTCCTTTCTCCTCTTGGGGAGAAGTCGGTGCGCCCCACATGGCCACATTGTCGCTTCCAGGACTGACAATTGGCCTGCCAATTTGGCTATTCTCAACCAATGTAGTTCAGAACACCATGGTTCCTGAACAGTCGAGTCAACAGTTAGATGAGTCTAGAGCTGCCCACCAGCCTTCTACTTCCTATAACTCTTCCTCCAATCCTTCATCTTCGCAAGGTAGAGCCGGCAAAAGCCAAGCTCCCATGGAGAAGAAGGAGAAGAAGAAGAGAGAGAAGAAGAAGAAGGAGCCTAAGGCGACTAGGGGCAAGCAAAAGACATCTGAAAAAAATCCACACACAGCATAGACCGGGCCTAAATCGCCATGTGTCATATGTAGAGGAGACCACTTCCATAGAGATTGTCCCTATATTCCCCGGATACTAAGGGACTGGTCCCCTCATTTGCACAATTCGGGGGCATCAACCTCTAATAGCCATGTTGAATGCTTACCGTCAACCAGCGAAAGTGAAGGTTCAAGACAAAGAGGGGGAGCAAGATCCCCCTGCAAACTGTGTGAAGGCGATCACGCCATCCACCATTGTCCCTTCTTAGATGAAGCGAAGAGAGTTTTGGAAGATCGTCTGGTTTCACCGTTTCGACTTCCTCTTGGATACAAAAAACTCGTGCCAAGTCCTTCGTTGGTTGAGAATACAGCTGGCCCGCTCAAGTGGTCAGCTGAAGCGTCAGTCATTGAAAATGAACCTACTAAATCCAGACTGGACGAAAGTCCAAAGGTCGAAACGGCAGTTGACCCGGTTCTGCCTTCGGAGGTTTCATCTTCAAATGACACCGTCAATGAAGATTCATCTTCAAATGACACCCTCACTGAAGAGAATAAGGATGATACCATCCAGATTCTTTTCATCAACACCGACTCTGATGAGCATCAGGGCAATGCGCCCATTCCTTTATCGCAGGAAGGAACATCGTCAGGGTCATATCCGGCCGTGTATTCGATCCCACCACCAAGCAACCTGGTTGTGTCCTTTGATTGGAACCAACTAGGCAGACCCCGGTTGCCAGCCAGTATACCATTCAGAATCATAGTCCAAATTTATAGAATGGTAATGGCCGGCACTATCATTGATGAAGGGGCATCTGTGAGTATCCTTTCCTCTATTGCTTGGAAAGCACTGGGTTCCCTGGCGCTTTTGCCTGAGATAAGAAATCTCTCGTGTTTTGATAAAGGAACCAGTCGACCATTAGGGATCCTCCCCAATGTACCTATTACATTGAAAGGGAAGACCGTTCAAATGAACGTGATGGTCATTCAAGGACCCTTGGATTATAACCTACTCCTTGGACGAGACTATATATGTTGCATGGGAGCTATAGTCTCCTCACTCTTTAGAGTAATGTGTTTTCCACACGAAGGAAGAATGGTCAAGCTCGTAGACCAACTTTCATTTCCGGGATCACGCATCGCAAATAGTCATATACCAACCCTGAATGGTCTATTCAATCAAGAAATGTCTCCACCCCCAGTCCTTCTTCCCGATGAGTGCGAGTGATTCGGAAAGATGGGAGTGGAACCCAGGGGGCATGCATCCTGGTCTGCTTCGGGCAGAAAGAACCCTGGGTATAAGGTAGAATTTCCGCGAGAGAATATGACTAGTCCGTACCCCGTCCGTGGATGGAAGAGGGGTTGTTCTGGAATAAGATTCTTTTGTCAAGGTTACATGTTTGACAAAGGTCATTCACCATTGTCTACTTCGGTAGACAATGCCGAGGAAATGTTTGTTTGAAAGATTAACGAAACAATCTTTGGGAAACCAGAAAGAGGCAAGCCTCCCTCAATAACACCAATGTTTTATCTTTGAGTAGTGTTCTTCTCTTGTCGCAAGTAGCTGCTCTCTTGTCACAAGTAGCTGTTCTCTTGCGATCTTGCAAAAGATCTGTCAAAAGTTGGGCTACCGGGAAGACAAGTACCGCATAAGACCCATTAAAAATAACGAGAAGACAAGTATCGTTAGCATTAGACTGGCAAGACAACAAGTAGCTGTGAACACCCAAAGAAAAGCAGAGGTGAGGGAGAGGAGGGGCAGCCTTGAAATTGTATTTTATACCCGGGGGCATGCAAACCTTTTGGAGTGCAAGCTAATAGCGGCTATTTATCTGTTTTTGGGATTAGCCGTTTCAAAACTTGCATAAAGAAAGGATGAGAGGGAGCATAGCTTTGGTAAGGCGCGAGCTCTATAAAAAATGGGATCTTACACGAGACATTTCTTATCTTATGACTGGTATTATCGAGCAGTTTTACCGCGGAATTTATGCTCGTTAAAAAATAGAAAAGCGAGATTCGAGCAGTTTTAGCATAAAGTTCATGCTCGTTAAAAAATAAACGCAAGATATCGAGCAGTTTTAACGCGGAATTTATGCTCGTTAAAAAATAGAAAAGCGATTGTGAGCAAGAGTTTCCTCCAGAGTTCAAGCTCATTAAAAAATGAACCTATTCCGGTAAATAACCTCTGTGATCGTAAATTTATTAGCCATAAAAGCCTTGGTCGTGTTTGCACCTGCCACCTCCATTCCATTTGGCCAATCGTTCACTTCCATATGATTGTTTACCCATTTTGAGGAATAGCTGCGAAGAGTGATTTCACCTAGCCATCCTTGTGACACTGCCGTTATTGGAAAATTCCAACCTGTACCTGGAATCTGCTGCTATCCCTGTTTATCACTCGTTCCTCAAAAGACGAGTCTTCTTTGAGCTCTTTTCTCTTGACTCGTAAAATATGAAAAGTTTTCTGAGTTTTGGCCTTCCAGCTCATTAAAGTGACTGGAAGAGCTGTCCCTCCTCTAGATTTTAATCTTTTTGGACCTGAGGGATTATTGCAAAAAAAGGTCGAGCACTTGTTTTATTCAGCTCCTTAAAGTTATCGAAAATTCATCCCTTCTGTATTGTTTTATACTTTTTCGGACTTAAGGGATTAGATGACGAAAAAGGAATTATGGAGTTAACTTTCTGTACCTTTTCAGACTCTCTAAAAATGAAAAGGACTGAGTTTTCCTTGTTGTTAGACTCGTTAAAATGATTAAATAGCGACAAACTTGTCTTTAGACGAGAACGAGTTTCCCTATCGCTAGGCTCGTTAAAACATAGCGATGGGCTTGCCCGAAGGGCAGGTTATAGAACAAGCATATGTTATCCTCCTCAAGCTTGACAAAAATAAAGAGGTACTGGTCAGAAATGACTGGGGAAAAATTGGGAGAACCTCAAAGCTTTAATGGTAGCAAGTCGCTCTTGAACATGACACTTTTCCTCCGTATCACACCGGGTTGGGTTGTTTCATTCACCGGTCTCATCACCATGGTCTCGCTAAACCATCCACATTTGGGGTAATGCTACTGATCCATCGCATCAGTGTCATTATATGTTCAAGAGATGTTGTTCAGAAAGAGTCAACCGTGTCCCATCCACTGCCATAAATTATCCTTCATCCATCCATGATCGCCACCATGAATCATATGTCACAGATTGTTTTCACCTCCACTAAAATCATTAGCTCCGTTCCGTGTCACTGATGTGGGATTCATTAAGGCCCTCCTTTGACGGATCACTTCTTGTTGACTTCAGCTCATTATCCAAGAAGTTGATCTAGGAACACCCCCCTCAGTACTTTGAAGCTTGCATGCCTCAATGGCAAGTTTCTCACTTCCGGCGACAGGTATACATCAATGACCTTCGACCGAAAGATTTTGCGTGGTGTTCGACGCCAAGTCCTTTATTCACACCACGTGAATTGTATTGCAGTACCTTGAGGGTCATTATCATTATCGGTGATTCCCCTCGCGCTTGTTAACGGTTTACATCATTGACCGGTAATCAAGCGATGTCTTTCCATTTTCGACTTCAGCGCAATTCTCACATGGATTGACTTGTACTTAGAGTGAAGATCAAACGAGTTTGAAGACCCCGGATCTAGTTTCATCCATCCGGGCTGCGATATATATTCAGGAAATATAAAGACATTTGACATGTACATCATTGCAGCAGATGATCATCCTACTCAAAGGATGATAATTTCAGCAGAGAATTATCAGTCTACCATCAGACGATCGTCTGTTCTATGTACCAAAATGAATTTATAAAGTTGAGCATGGGAATGCCCGCCTCAGCTAGATCATGAAAGCAGAATGAAAAATAATGTATGGTATTGTATTGTATTTTATTACAGGTCACCTCTCAGCGATTGAATGAACTTCAGATCCTCCTGATAAAGCATTTCACCCGATAAACGACCTCATACTTTAGGGGGCAACTGTTATAGACATTTTTGTGCCTTACAGCATGAAGCATGAAATGTCCATAATCTAAGGGATCCAAAGTCCCTAAACATGTTGTTCCTACCCCTAGAGGAACAAGGTCAGCAAACCACAGCACTGAATAACAGTTCTCCACCTGAAAACACTCAAAAACAAGGCAATTCTGGATCATGTCAACTGCTCCACTGAGCATCTGCGCTGAATGTCAACTGCTCCACTGTCTACCTACGCTGAATTTCAACTGCAAAGAAGGCTACCTACGCTGGGTGAGTTGGGACATGTGGCACAGTCATTCCTCAAGGTGTCAATGCCCAGGAAGCTTCCAAAATGACACTTGGATCAGGGAATTCGACTGGTGATGAGTAAGAGGGTCTAGATCTCCAAGTGGAAGCAAGAACCTCCAAGTGGACTCAAGAACTGAAGAATAACTAAAGTGAGAGAGGACACTAGTCAGCTTCATGCCAGCCTCAAGCTGACTCATCCTTTCTCCAAAACTCCTATATATAGAGTTCTCTCATGAGGTCTAGGGAGGCTGGAATCTTGTGAATGTAAGGAAGTGCTGTTGGTTTGAGTTTAGAACTATTGGGTGATTTGCTTTGAAGGAGGTGAAGAGGAGATTTCTTTCTGCTGGGAGGTGATGCTGGATTGGGCCTCTTATGGTTGTATCACTTCCTGAACTTTAGTTCTTCCATTAATAAAGTATTTGAGGTTCTTCTATATGCATGTGTTTCAATGGTGTATTGTTATACTTGTGTATTTGATTTATTCTAATCCTTGGATCAATTATGAATGTATGCTTCTTGTAGTTTCCCTCTCTTGCCATTTTGCAGGATATTGGTGTAGCTGGGCTAGTGAAAGAGCAAGGAGCTGGGAGCAAGCAGCAAGGAGAGAAGATTGGATCAACCATTAGCGAAAGACATCGGTTAGTGGATCTCTTTCTCCCCTATTTTACTTTCATAAAGAAGAAATCTTAGATAGCTTTGCTTCGATTGTTGCTGAGGTACTATCACCCTTAGAGCGGAAGACATCGGTTAGTGGATTTCTTTCTCCCCTCTCTTACATCTCATAAAGAAGTAATCTTGAATAGCTTTGCTTTGATTGTTGCTGAGGTACTATCACCCTTAGAGTGGGATAGGGTCATTCCATATTGGATACTTTTCCCAACAACAGCCCTCATCGCAAATCCCGTCTGACGTATATACCTCCTGCCACTGTGATTTCCGATATCCGATGGGAGCCCGGACCCGACCAAATATATATTACAGTTTACTGCCATATCGCATCCGGCCCTTATCACATTCCATGCGATGAGCCTACCCCCGCAAAACTCTGATTGCGAAATGCGATATTTGCCTAGATCCAATATCATTATCGGCCCGAGTTAATAAAATTTTAAATCCGCCATATATGGTTTTGCAAAGGATTTCTGTGTTAAATCGCTTTTATGATTTAAACGAAGAAATAACCCAAAAATCCATTTAACCTCGTTAATCTCAGTTTAAAACCATACTAAAACCTTTCCCACCATGATTAATCCCTCTATATTCCTTCTTTCACTCCACTATTGTTCACCTTCATCCGATAGTTAAAAAGTTAACTATTTCTCCATTAAACGCATAAAAAGCCATTATTGCTTTGTTTTGACTGTTTACACAGCATAAGCCTCTACGACCCATAAACCATGGTTTCACCCTCTGATATGCCATGGACTCCTTCCGATAAGCCTTTCGAAAGCCAATGAAGACCTTCTCTGCCACCTAAGTTTTTCTTAATAGTTTATGTGTTTTGCAGGTAAAGGTTTCTGTTCCAGGCTTACAAAGAAAAAGCCTGTGTAAAGTTGGAAGACAGAATATGGAGATTTAATGTGAAAAAACACAGTAAAACCTGAAATGCACAGTCAAATATACTCAGTAGGGTTAAAAGAGAGTTAGAGAGTTTAAAGAAGGCAGATGAAAGATCAAAATGAAGTAATCTGGTAGCATGAAGGATATGAATGATCAAAGCAGCTAAAGGGGAAAAATATCAGACAACAAAGCCAGCACAGCCTGAATAAATGGGACAACAAGAAGTAGTTCAAACAACTGCCCCTATCTTCTTGCCACGAAGATATTTCTTTTCCTAAAAATCTTAATCAGTTTTACGGATATTTTCCTAGTTTCATTATTGTATAAATAAATCTCTTCTTGAGTTGTAAATCATTCGAAATTCATGGTTTATTGCTCACTTCTTGTTAAGTCGTGATTTTTCATTCCATTTTGAACCTGGTTGCACCTTTGAAGGAAGCTTTTGTAGACAATTGATGTACTCATTTCTTTTGGAACCTTAATACAAATCAGAGGATTCTGAATCTGGTTTGACACAGTTTTGTGTTATCATGTATGTTTTTCCAGTTTTCAATCATCGTGTTTTTCTTCATATGGTTATGGCTTATAGAGATATCTAGGTAGGAACAATTAGAGTTTGAATTGATTCCTATAAGCTCCTGAAGTGATCATCTATTAAGAGATTGGATTAATGCAACTGTCTGTGTAGCTAATCCCCTCTAATCAATAAATCATCAACATCTTATGTGAGCTTAAGTATACTACCTTGAATCTTTTGAACGTAGTTTAGAAGGTTTTCCAACTTATGATTGTTCTATTTTACAGTCTGGAAACTGTGAGAATCATATTTTTTGTTGTCTTCTACTCACCACTATTTTTTATCTATATCACTGTGTAATACTTTATAGCAGCCCTTTGCTGAAGTATTAATATAACCCAAAGGATTAATTACTTTAATTCTATGTTTGTCTTCATTCATTGGTCTTCCAAAAACTAAAACCAAAAACCCCAAGAAAATTATTTTAGATGCTCTCGCATTGGTAGCATGACCTATTACTATCTCAGAGGTAGAACACCTTCCTAATTTAATAAGTGAACCATAAAGTAGCCTAAAAAATAATAATACTTAAAGTATCTAATTATGATTTACCCAAATGTGAAAATAGGGACATGATATTCTAAATGGATCCCATGTAACAAATCCCCCCTTATTATTAGAAAATGATAACAAAAAGGAAGGAAATCCTTGATAAATATTTAGATACCAACTTCTATCCACTTTAATGTTCACTTTCAATTTCCATTTACATACACTTTTCCATATCTAGAACTCTATAACTTATTTATGTTACATGTATTTTTGACTATTATATTAATATCACATGAAGCATTGATTACATTTCCCTTACAATTTTAATTTCAATAGTGTAAAGGTTGATTTGAACCCCAATAATCCAATTAGTTATGGTACTCACATTACGAAGCTTGGTTTCCAACATTTACACATTACTTAAGAAAATGTTATATTGTTTGTTGTGTCCGTTTATGCATTCACTATGTCACATGTTTAGACCTTTTATATAGTGTCATTGTTGATTATTTCAGTGGGATCTTGACTAGAGCCAAGGTAGCCCCACATGTATTGCAATGCTACTATTTGTTATGCATATAAATTAATGTAAATGATCCCTTCGAAGACTGTTTCCATGGCTACATAAGTTTAATTTTTGGAAGCTAGTTCTGATTTCTCACATGATAAGAACCATGTGGTTCAAGTTTTCTGGTAGGCTTATCCCTAATCACATGGGCATCATGATGAATAATGGTGATTAATCATTCTCTTTCAACAATGGAGATCTAAGCTAGGTTTGTTAAGGTTACAAACTATCCCCTTTTTCTACCACACTTTCCACTTTTGCGTTCCACTCTGAGAGCGAAGCTCTGCAACCACAATGGAGAACAAGAGATTAGAGATTTCCGTGGGCCCCATCAGGTTTCCAGTGAATCAATGTTAGGGTAGGAGCTCCTTTTGAGGTTCATCTCATTGATGGTTGTAAACATAACAAGACTTCATGCTCAGGTACCTGTGTTAACCCTAGACTTTTGTTAAATTTTTCTCTCTACAACTTCAAATATTTCAGGTTGACTCATTCTTTTGCATGTGTTTATTCGTAGACTAATTTATTTTCCAAATGTGGGGAAAAGTATCCAATATGGAATGACCCTATCCCACTCTAAGGGTGATAGTACCTCAACAAAAATCAAAGTAAAGCTATTCGAGATTACTTCTTTATGAGATGTAAGAGAGGGGAGAAAGAGATCCACTAACTGATTTCTTCCGCTAATGATTGATCCAATCTTCTCTCTTTGCTGCTTGCTCCCAGCTCCTTGCTCTTTCACTGGCCCAGCTACACCAAGATCCTGCAAAATAACAAGAGAGGGAAACTACAAGAAGCATACATTCATAATTGATTCAAGGATTAGAATAAATCAAATACACAAGTATAACAACACATCATTGAGACACATGCATATAGAAGAACCTCAAATTCTTTATTAATGGAAGAAGTAAAGTTTAGGAAGTGATACAACCACAAGAGGCCCAATCCAGCATCACCTCCCAGTAGAAAGAAATATCCTCTTCACCTCCTTCAAAGCAAATCACCCAATAGTTCTATACTCAAACCAACAACACTTCCTTACATTCACAAGATTCCAGCCTCCCTAGACCTCATGAGAGAGCTCTATATATAGGAGTTTTGGAGAAAGGATGAGTCAGCTTGTAGCTGGCATGAAGCTGACTAGTGTCCTCTCCCACTTCAGTTATTCTTCAGTTCTTGAGTCCACTTGGAGGTTCTTGCTTCCACTTGGAGATCTAGACCCTCTTACTCATCACCAGTCGAATTCCCTGATCCAAGTGTCATTTTGGAAGCTTCCTGGGCATTGACACCTTGAGGAATGACTGTGCCACTTGTCCAAACTCGCCCAGCGCAGGTAGCCTTCTTTGCAGTTGACATTCAGCGCAGGTAGACAGTGGAGCAGTTGACATTCAGCGCAGATGCTCAGTGGAGCAGTTGACATGATCTAGAATTAGCTTTTTTTTGAGTGTTTTCAGGTGGAGAACTGATATTCAGTGATGTGGTTTGCTGACCTTGTTCCTCTAGGGGTAGGAACAACATGTTTAGGGACTTTGGATCCCTTAGATTATTGACATTTCATGCTTCATGCTGTAAGGCACAAAAATGTCTATAACAGTTGCCCCCTAAAGTATGAGGTCGTTTATCGAGTGAAATGCTTTATCAGGAGGATCCGAAGTTCATTCAATCGCCGAGAGGTGACCTGTAATAAAATACAATACAATACATTATTTTTCATTCTGCTTTCATGATCTAGCTGAGGCGGGCATTCCCATGCTCAGCTTTATAAATTCATTTTGGTACATAGAACAGACGATCGTCTGATGGTAGACTGATAATTCTCTGCTGAGATTATCATCCTTTGAGTAGGATGATCATCTTCTGCAATGATGTACATGTCAAATGTCTTTATGTTTCCTGAATATATATCGTAGCCCGGATGGATGAAACTAGATCCTGGGTCTTCAAACTCATTCGATCTTCACTCTAAGTACAAGTCGATCCATGCGAGAATTGCGTTGAAGTCGAACATGGAAAGACATCGCTTGATTACCGGTCAATGATGTAAACCGTTAACAAGCGCGAGAGGAATCATCGATAATGATAATGACCCTCAAGGTACTGCAGTACAATTCACGTGGTGTGAATAAAGGACTTGGCGTTGAACACCACGCAAAATCTTTCGGTCGAAGGTCATTGATGTATACCTATCGCCGGAAGTGAGAAACTTTCCATTGAGGCATGCAAGCTTCAAAGTACTGAGGGGGGTGTTCCTAGATCAACTTCTTGGATAATGAGCTGAAGTCGACAAGAAGCGATCCGTCAAAGGAGGGACTTAATGAATCCCACATCAGTGACACGGAACGGAGCTAATGATTTTAGTGGAGGCGAAAACAATCTGTGACATATGATTCAAGGTGGCGATCATGGATGGATGAAGGATAATGTATGGCAGTGGATGGGACACGGTTGACTTTTTCTGAACAACATCTCTTGAACATATAACGACACTGATGCGATGGATCGGTAGCATTACCCCAAATGTGGATGGTTTGGCGAGACCATGGTGATGAGACCGGTGAATGAAACAACCCAACCCGATGTGATACGGAGGAAAAGTGTCATGTTCAAGAGCGAATTGCTACCATTAAAGCTTTGAGGTTCTCCCAATTTTTCCCCAGTCATTTCTGACCAGTACCTCTTTATTTTTGTCAAGCTTGAGGAGGATAACATATGCTTGTTCTATAACCTGCCCTTCGGGCAAGCCCATTAGTATGTTTTAACGAGCCTAGCGATAGGGAAACTCGTTCTCGTCTAAAGACATGTTTGTCGCTATTTAATCATTTTAACGAGTCTAACGACAAGGAAAACTCGGTCCTTTTCATTTTTAGAGAGTCTAAAAAGGTACAGAAAGTTAACTCCATAATTCCTTTTTCGTCATCTAATCCCTTAAGTCCAAAAAAGTATAAAACAATACAAAAGGGATGAGTTTTCGATAACTTTAACGAGCCGAATAAAACAAGCGCTCGACCTTTTTGTGCAATAATCCCTCAGATCCAAAAAGATTAAAATCTAGAGGAGGGATAGCTCTTCCGGTCACTTTAACGAGCTGGAAGACCAAAACTCGGCAAACTTTTCATTTTTTACGAGTCAGTTGAAAAGAGCTCAAAGAAGACTCGTCTTTTGAGGAACGAGTGATATACAGGGGTAGCAGCAGATTCCAGGTACAGGTTGGAATTTTCCAATCACGGCAGTGTCACAAGGATGGCTAGGTGAAATCACTCTTCGCAGCTGTTCCTCAAAATGGGTAAACAATCATAGGGAGGTGAACGATCGGCCAAATGACGGTGGAGGTGGCAGGTGAAAACATGACCAAGGCTTTTTATGGCTGATAAATTTACGATCACAGAGGTTATTTACCGGAATAGGTTCATTTTTTATTTAAAAATGAGCTTAAACTCTGGAAGAAACATTGCTCACTGCTTTATTTATTTTTTAACGAGCATGAAGACCGCGTTAAAACTGCTCGGATCTTGCGTTTTTTTTTTAACGAGCATGAACTTTATGCTAAAACTGCTCGATTTACCAGTCATAAGATAAGAATGTCTCCTGAAAGATTCCATTTTTTATAGAGCTTGCGCCTTACCAAAGCTATGCTCCCTCTCATCCTTTCTTTATGCAAGTTCGGAAACGACTAATCCAAAAAAACAGATAAATAACCGCTCTTTGCTTGCACTCCAAAAGGTTTGCATGCCCCGAGGTATAAAGTACAATTTCAAGGCTGCCCCTACTTATCCATCAAAACATTTGTTTTAAAGGGTGAGGCTTACCTCTTTCTGGTTACCCAAAGATTGTCTTGTTATTTTTTCAACAAAACACTTCCTCGGCAGTGTCTACTGAGATAGACAAGGGTGAATGACCTTTGTCAAACACGTAACCTTGACAAAAAAATCTTATTCCAGAACAACCCCTCTTCCATCCACGGACGGGGTACTGACTAGTCATATTCTCCCGCGGAAATTCTACCTTATACCCAGAGTTTTCTCTGCCCGAAGCAGACCAGGATGCATGCCCCCTGGGTTCCAGTCCCATCTTTCCGAATCACTCGCACTCATCGGGAAGAAGGATTGGGGGTGGAGACATTTCTTGATTGAATAGACCATTCAGGGTTGGTATGTGACTATTTGCGATGCGTGATCCCGGAAATGAAAGTTGGTCTACGAGCTTTACCATTCTTCCTTCGTGTGGAAAACACATTACTCTAAAGAGTGAGGAGACTATTGCTCCCATGCAATATATATATAGTCTCGTCCAAGGAGTAGGTTATAATCCAAGGGTCCTTGAACGACCATCACGTTCATTTGAACGGTCTTCCCTTTCAATGTAACAGGCACATTGGGGAGGATCCCTAATGGTTGACTGGTTCCTTTATCGAAACCCGAGAGATTTCTTATCTCAGGCAAAAGCACCGGGGAACCCAGTGCTTTCCAAGCAATAGAGGAAAGGATACTCACAGATGCCCCCTCATCAATGATAGTGCCAACCATTACCATTCTGTAAATTTGGACTATGATTCTGAATGGTACACTGGCTGGCAAACGGGGTCTGCCTAGTTGGTTCCAATCAAAGGACACAACCAGGTTGCTTGGTGGTGGGACCGAATACACGGCCGGATATGACCCTGATGATGTTCCTTCCTGCGATAAAGGAATGGGCGCATTGCCCTGATGCTCATCAGAGTCTATGTTGATGAAAAGAATCTGGATGGTGTCATCCTTATTCTCTTCGGTGAGGGTGTCATTTGAAGATGAATCTTCAGTGACGGTGTCATTTGACGATGAAACTTCTGAAGGAAGAACCGGGTCAACTGCCGTTTCGACCTTTGGACTTTCGTCCGATCTAGATTCAGTAGGTTCATTTTCAATGACTGACGCTTCAGCTTACCACTTGAGCGGGCCAGTTGTATTCTCAACCAACGAAGGACTTGGCACGAGTTTTTTGTATCCAGGAGGAAGTCTCAACGGTGAAACCGGACGATCTTCCAAAACTCTCTTCGCTTCGTCTAAGAAGGGACAACGGTGGATGGCATGATCGCCTTCACACAGTCTGCAGGGGGATCTTGCTCCCCCTCTTTGTCTTGAACCTTCACTTTCGCTGGTTGACGGTAAGCATTCAACATGGCTATCAGAGGTTGATGCTCCCAAATTGTGCAAACGAGGGGACCAGTCCCTTAGTATCCGGGGAATACAGGGGCAATCTCTATGGAAGTGGTCTCCTCTACATATGACACATGGCGATTTAGGCCCGGTCTGTGCTGTGTGTGGATTTTTGTCAGATGTCTTTTGCTTGCCCCCAGTCGCCTTAGGCTCCTTCTTCTTCTTCTCTCTCTTCTTCTTCTCCTTCTTCTCCATGGGAGCTTGGCTTTTGCCGGCTCTACCTTGCGAAGATGAAGGATTGGAGGAAGAGTTATAGGAAGTAGAAGGCTAGTGGGCAGCTCTAGACTGATCTAACTGTTGACTCGACTGTTCAGGAACCATGGTGTTCTGAAATACATTGGTTGAGAATAGCCAAATTGGCAGGCCAATTGTCAGTCCTGGAAGCGACAATGTGGCCATGTGGGGCGCACCAACTTCTCCCCAAGAGGAGAAAGGACTAGGATTTCCATCATGTGGAATTCCTTGGTTGGGGCGTTCCATGTTCTCAACCTACATATCAACGCAGGAATAGGAGGTGATTATGTTCCGTTTAAAATAAATTTTATAATGACGCTTTAGACACAACTTGCTTTTTCACTTTTTAAGAGTCGAGAAAAAGCTAAAGATGACTCTAGTCTCCTTCGATGTTTTAACGAGCCCGAAGTGACAAATGCTCGGATGGACTTTTTCAGTTATAGAGTTTGAAAAAGGCCAAAAGAAACTGCTCTGGAGTTCTAGGCAGAGGGTGTGCCAAACCTTTCTCAAAACCACAGAATACGTTTTATGGTACGGGTGGTCGATCTTCGTGAATGTTGTGTTCACTGCATTGCGATCAGTAGGGCGGTCGACACGGCTTCCTATGGATAAAGGCTTTGTTCCTATAGGGGTCTCCCAATATGTATGCGACGGTACGTGGGAGCACAAGTCCGTATTGATACTTATCGCTTCATCGTGGAGGAATCACCCAACCACTCAACGCTAAGATATCACGTTTAACGATGCCAGAACACGTCTCTAGCTTAGACCTCTATGTGTTTGCGTTATGTTTCAATGCGTTGTTATGTAAATTCAATTCATTTTAAGTTGATCTTGTTTAGCAGTTTGCCTTTATGGATCACCACGAGATGTATAATACAACTTCCTAAATGCAGTCTAAGATGATAAGCAAGCTTTTCAATCTTTCAACTTTTGAAAATCTTAACTACTGAGGGAAAAGAAAGACATCATCTTTTCACACAGATCATAGAGCACACACTAATGCACTTTTTCCTAAATCAACATGCAAACTGTCAAACTGCACATGCACAATGCAGGTATTTCTTTTCTCTTTCTTAATGTTGATGTACTACAAAAAGAAAGCTGTTGTATAACTTTGAATTCAATTTCAAGTGAAAGCAAACAAGATTTGTCCAAAATCAAAAGACACCTTAAGATTTACTTGTTTCGACACTAGAAATACATAAATTCAAACCATCTAACGAAAGCAAAAGCTCAATCAGCTATGAACAACAAACAAACTGACTCTTAAGATCAAAACGACACTTATCACAGGTCTAGATCTAAGAGGCCACAACAAGACTAGTTCACTTTTCATTATGGGAAACTGCAAATGATATAAGAAATACACAAAGAACAAATACAGTTTCTTTATACAACCGAGGCGGAATAGTGGCAAGGAAAGTTGGTTTCAGATAGGCACATTGACTGATAACAGGCTGCAAAACAAGGATGAAAACATGGCAATAAACAGCAAGGAACCCCAGTTGCACAAGGCGAAACTGGTTCAGCGCAGGTAGTACACTGTCAGTTTGACATTCAGCGCAAGTAGCCCCTTCGGGACCTGCGATGAAATGTAGACTGCCTTCACAGTGCCTGCAATGAAGAGATAAACTTTCGTTTTTCTCAGTTTCCAGGTTACAGATTGCTAAAAAATCCACAGTTTTTGGCCAAATCAAAGGCTATCAATCAAGTACACACTAAAGGATGAAAAGGAGGATGAAAAGCTATCACTAAGAGCTGTTCAGAGTCCTTGTGGATCAGCTCTTCAAATCATAAACATGCCCAAAAACTGAGCTAGAGTAGCTGCCCTCTACTTTGCATTTGAAAGATCCAAATGCAGTTCGATTCGGTACTCCATGTGTTTAGGAAATGAATAGCAAAAACAAAAACAACCAACAAGATACGATCCCCAGCGGATTCGCCAATTTGTTGTTGGGAAAAGTATCCAATACGGAATGACCCTATCCCACTCTAAGGGTGATAGTACCTCAGCAACAATCGAAACAAAGCTATCTAAGATTTCTTCTTTATGAAAGTAAAATAGGGGAGAAAGAGATCCACTAACCGATGTCTTTCGCTAATGGTTGATCCAATCTTCTCTCCTTGCTGCTTGCTCCCAGCTCCTTGCTCTTTCACTGGCCCAACTACACCAAGATCCTGCAAAATGGCAAGAGAGGGAAACTACAAGAAGCATACATTCATAATTGATCCAAGGATTAGAATAAATCAAATACACAAGTATAACAATACACCATTGAAACACATGCATATAGAAGAACCTCAAATACTTTATTAATGGAAGAAGTAAAGTTCAGGAAGTGATACAACCATAAGAGGCCCAATCCAGCATCACCTCCCAGCAGAAAGAAATCTCCTCTTCACCTCCTTCAAAGCAAATCACCCAATAGTTCTAAACTCAAACCAACAACACTTCCTTACATTCAGAAGATTCCAGCCTCCCTAGACCTCATGAGAGAGCTCTATGTATAGGAGTTTTGGAGAAAGGATGAGTCAGCTTGAGGCTGGCATGAAGCTGACTAGTGTCCTCTCTCACTTTAGTTATTCTTCAGTTCTTGAGTCCACTTGGAGGTTCTTTCTTCCACTTGGAGATCTAGACCCTCTTACTCATCACCAGTCGAATTCCCTGTTGTAGGGAAAAGTATCCGACTCGGATGACCCTATCCCACTCTAAGGGTGATAGTACCTCAGCAACAACTGTAAAGCAAACTACTTAAGGTTTACTTCTTTATGAAAGCAAAAGAGAGTGGAAAAATGCACTAATCGTTGCCTTGTGCTTAATGTCGAATCCAAACTCTTTTCTTTGGCCGCTCGCTCCTAGCTCCTTGCTCTTTTGCTGGCCCAGCTACAATGAGATCCTGCAAAATAACAAAGAAGGAAACTACAAAAGGCATGCAATCATAACTGGTTCAAGGATTAGTGTAAACCAAATATACAATTATCACAATATATTATTGAAACAAGAGCATATAGAAGAACCTCAATAGCTTTTATTAATGAAGAAGTAAAGGTTCTGAGAGCGTTACAACCATTGAAGGCCCCAATCCAGCAACACCTCCCAGCAGAAAGAATTTCTCCTCTTCACCTCTCTCAAGCAATCACCCAATAGCTCTATAGTGAAACCAACAGCATATCATTACTTTGCACAAAATTCCAGCCTCCTGAGCTCATAGGAGAGAGCTCAATATATAGATGAATTGAGAAAGGATGAGTCAGCTTGCAACTGATGTGTAGCTGCCTTGTGTCCTCTCTCTCTTCAGTTAATCTTTAGTTGATCTTCAGTTCTTGAGTCCACTTGGAGAACCTTGCTTCCACTTGGAGAAACAGAGCCTCTGACTCATCACAAGGCGAAATCCCTGATCCAAGTGTCATTTTTGGAAGATTCCAGAGCAATGACTCAGTGTGCCACATGTCCAAACTCGCTCAACGCAGGTGGCCTTTGTCCCACTTGCTTTGCAACGCAGGTACACCATGGAGGATCTGAGTTTCAGCGCAGAAGCCTAGTGGAGCACCTGCTTTGATTTCAGGATTGCTTGTTTTTGAGTGTTTTCAGGTGGAGAACTGATCTGAGAGCTGTTGGTTTGTTGACCCTGTTCCTCTAGGGGTAGGAACATCATGTTTATGGAACTTTGGATCCCTTGGATTATTGACAATTCATGCCTGTTGCTGTAAGGCACAAAATTGTCTATAACAGATGCCCCCTAAAGTATGAGGTCGTTTATCGGGTGAAATGCTTTATTGAGAGGATCCGAAGTTCATTCAATCTGCTGAGAAGTGTCCTGTAATAAGATACAATACAATACATTATTTTTCATACATTTTCATGATCTAGCTGAGGCGGGCATTCCCATGCTCAGCTTTATAAATACATTTTGGTACATAGAACAGACGATCGTCTGATTGTAGACCGATAATTCTCTGCTGAAATTATCATCCTTTGAGAAGGATGATCATCTGCTGTAATGATGTACATATCAAATGTCTTTATGTCCTGAATATATATCGCAGCCCAGATGGATGAAACTAGATCCGGGGTCTTCAATCTCTTCCGATCTTCACTCGATGTACAAGTCGATCCATGTGAGAATTTCTTGAAGTCGAACATGGAAAGACATCGCTTGATTACCGGTCAATGATGTAAATCGTTAACAAGCGCGAGAGGAATCACCGATAAGGATGATGACCCTCAAGCTACGGCAGTACAATTCACATGGTGGGAATAAAGGACTTGGCGTCGACCACCATGCAAAATCTTCTAGTCGAAGGTCATTGATGTATACCTGTCGCCGGAAGTGAGAAACTTGCCATTTTGGCATGCAAGCTTCAAAGTACTGAAGGGGGTGTTCCTAGATCAACTCCTTGGATAATGAGCTGATGTCGACAAGGAGTGATCCGTCAAAGGAGGGCCTTAATGAATCCCACATCAGTGACACGGAACAGAGCTAGTGATTGTGATGAGGTGAAAACAAACTGTGATGTATGATTCAGGGTGGCGGCCATGAAGTGGATGAAGGATAATGTATGGAAGTGGATGGGAGACGGTTGACTCTTTGCAGAACCACATCTCTTGAACATATAACGACACTGATGTGATGGATTGGTAGCATTACCCCAATTGTGGATGGTGTGGCGAGGACCATGGTTATGAGACCGGTGAATGAAACAACCCAACCCGATGTGATACGTAGGACAAAGTGTCATGTTCAAGAGCGACTTGCTACCATTAATGCTGTGAGGTTCTCCCAATTTTTCCCCAGTCATTGCTGACCAGTACCTCTTTATTTTTGTCAAGCTTGAGGAGGATAACATATGCTTGTTCTATAACCTGCCCTTTGGGCAAGCCCATCGCTATGTTTTAACGAGCCTAGCGATAGGGAAACTCGTTCTCGTCTAAAGACAAGTTTGTCGCTATTTAATCATTTTAACGAGTCTGACGACAAGGAAAACTCGATCCTTTTCATTTTTAGAGAGTCTGAAAAGGTACGGAAAGTTAACTCCAAAATTCCTTTTTCGTCATCTAATCCCTTAAGTCCGAAAAAGTATAAAACAATACAAAAGGGATGAATTTTCGATTTCTTTAACGAGCCGAACAAAACAAGCGCTCGATCGTTTTGTGCAATAATCCCTCAGGTCCAAAAAGATTAAAATCTAGAGGAGGGATAGCTCTTCCGGTCCTTTTAACGAGCTGGAAGGCCAAAACTCGGCAAACTTTTCATATTTTATGAGTCAGTGAAAAGAGCTCAAAGAAGACTCGTCTTTTGAGGAACGAGTGATAAACGGGGATAGCAGCAGATTCCAGGTACAGGTTGGAATTTTCCAATCACGGCAGTGTCACAAGGATGGCTAAGTGAAATCACTCTTCGCAGCTGTTCCTCAAAATGGGTAAACAAACATATGGAGATGAACGATTGGCCAAATGAACGGATGGAGGTGATGGCATATAAACACGACCAAGGGCTTTTAATATGGCTGTCAAAGGTTACATTTCCCAAGGTTATTTACCGGTTCATTTTTTCTGGATGAGCTTGAACTGTAGGGAAAGATTGCTCACAATTTATGTTTATTTTTTAACGAGCATGAACTCTTATACAAAAACTGCTCGATTCTTGCGTTTATTTTTTAACGAGCATGAACATTGCTAAAACTGCTCGATTTATACCAGTCTTAATACAAGGAATGCCTTAGGTGAGGTAATCTTATTTAAGGAGCGATACCTCACTAATTACTCCAATTTGGCAGGTTTTAACTTTTTCCCTTCATCCTTTCTTTATGCAAGCTGGAAACGGCTAATCCTACGAGTTTAACGGGTTAGACCTACAGGTTTAAAGGGAGGACCTAAAAATTTAAAAAATAAATAGTCGTCCCGTGCTTGCACTCCAAAAGGTTTGCATGCCCCCAGGTATAAAGTATAATTTCGAGATTCTGTCCTCTTACTTATTATCCGAAAAATGGTTTTGTTCGCTGCCGCAAACTAAACTCTCTTTTCGGCGATGTCTATCATTAGGTTGCTAAGGATGGTGACTACTTGTTTCAGCAATTTCATCTCTTTCTTTGGAGACTGCCCCTACTTATCCTTCAAAACATATTGTTTTAATGGGTGAGGCTTGACATTCAAAGATGGTGGCTACTTGCTGCCACAAATGGATCTCCTCCTTAGGAGAGCCTACGTTTTTAGACAAAGGGAGACGATCTTTTCGCTCACATAACTTTGACAAAAGAATTTTATCCTAGAACAACCCTCTCTTCCTTTTTCGGACGGGGTACGGACTAGTCCATTCTTCTGCGGAAATTAACTTTATACCCAAGGTTTTCTCTGCCCAAGGCAGGCCAGGGTGCATGCCCCCTGGGTCCCAGTTCTTTCTTTCTGAATTACTCGCATTCATCGGGAAGTAGAACCGGGGGTGGTGGCATTCCTTGAGTGAATAAACCGTTAAGGGATGGTATTTGACTATTTGCGATGCGTGATCCTGGAAATGAAAGTTGGTCTACGAGCTTGACCATTCTTCCTTCGTGCGGAAAACACATGACTCTAAAGAGCGAGGACACTATTGCCTCCATGCAATATATATAGTCTCGTCCAAGGAGTAAGTTATAAACCAAGGGTCCCTGGACGACCATGATGTTCATATGAACTGTCTTCCCTTTCAATGTAACTGGAGCATTGGGGAGAATCCCTAACGGGTGACTGGTTCCTTTATCAAAACCTGATAGATTTCTTATCTCAGGTAAAAGCGCCGGGCAACCCAGTGCTTTCCAAGCAATAGAGGAAAGGATACTCACAGATGCCCCTTCATCAATGATAGTTCCAGCCATCACCATTCTGTAGATTTGGACTATGATTCTGAATGGGATACTGGCTGGTAACCGGGGTCTGCCTAGTTGATTCCAATCAAAGGATACAACTAGGTTGCTTGGTGGTGGGACCGAATATACGGCCGGATACGACCCTGACGATGTTCCTTCCTGCGATAAAGGAATGGGCACATTGCCCTGATGCTCATCAGAGTCTGTGTTGATGAAAAGAATATGGACGGTGTCATCCTTATCCTCTTCAGTGAGGGTGTCATTTGAAGATGGGTCTTCAATGACGGAGTCATTGGAGGATGAAACCTCTGAAGGAAGAACCGGGTCGACTGCCGTTTCGACCTTTAGACTTTCGTCTGGTCTGGATTCAGCAGGTTCATTCTCAATGACCGACACTTCAACCGACCACTTGAGCGGGTCAGCTGGATTTTCAACTATCGAAGGATTAGGCGCGAGTTTTTGGTATCCAGGAGGAAGTCGTAACGGTGAAACCGGACGATCTTCCAAAACTCTCTTTGCCTCATCTAAGAATGGACATCGGTGGATGGCATGATCGCCTTCACACAACATACAGGGTGATCTTGGTCTCCCTCTTCGTCCTTCACTCTCGCTAGTTGACGGACCGCAATCAACATGACTACCAGAGGTTGATGCTACCGGATTGTGCAACCTTGGGGACCAGTCCCTTAGTATCGGGGAATACAAGGACAATCACGATGGAAGTGGGCCCCTTTGCAAATGACACATGGCGATTTAGGCCCGGTCGATGCAGTGTGTGGATTTTTGTCAGCTGTCTTTTGCTTGCCCCCAGTCGCCTTCGCCATAGGCCCCTTCTGCTTCTTTTCTCTTTTCTTCTTTTCCTTCTTCTCCATGGGAGGCTGACTTTTGCCGGCTCTACCTTGTGAAGATGAAGGATCAGAGGAAGAATTGTAAGAAGTGGAAGGCTGGTGGGTAGTTCTAGACTGGTCTGACTGTTGATTCGACTGATCAGGATTAGTGGCAATCTGAACTACATTAGTTGAAAAGAGCCATACAGGTAGGCCAACTGTCAATCCTGGAAGTGACAATGTGGCCATATGAGGCGCACCAACATCTCCCCAAGAGGAGAAGGGATTTGGACTTCCACCAAGGTTACTTCCTTGGTTGGTGGGCTCCATACTTTTCAACTGAAAGATCAACGTGGGAATAACAGGTGATTATGTTCCGTTTAAAATAAATTTTATTAACGACGCTTTTAGACACAAACTTGCTTTTTCATGTTTTAAGAGTCGAGAAAAAGCTAAAGATGACTCTAGTCGCCTTCGATGTTTTAACGAGCCCGAAGTGACAAATGCTCGGATGGACTTTTTCAGTTATAGAGTTTGAAAAAGGCCAAAAGAAACTTCTCTGGAGTTCTAGGCAGAGGGTGTGCCAAACTTTTCGCGAAACCACAGAATACGTTTTACGGTACGGGTGGTCGATCTTCGTGAATGCTGTGTTCACTTCATCGCGATCAGTAGGGCGGCCGACACGGCTTCCTATGGATAAAGGATAATTACCTATAGGGGTCTCCCAATATATACGCGATGGTACGTGGGAGCACAAGTCCGTATTAGTGCCACCGACTCTCAGGAGGAATCACCCACCTTCGTAGAGATCGACAGTCACTATGTTTAACGACGCCGGAACACGTCTCTACCTAGACCTCTATGTGTTTGCGTTATGTTACAAAGCGTTGTTATGTAAATTAGATTTATTTTAATGTTGATCTTGCTTAGCAGTTTGCCTTTAAGGATCACCACGAGATGTATGTAACAAATTCCTGAATGCAGTCTAAGATGAGAAGCAAACTTTTCAATCTTTCAACTTTGAAAACCTTAACTACTGAGGGAAAAGAAAGGCAAATCTTTTCACACAGATCATAGAGCACACACTAAATGCAAATTTTTCCTAAATCGTCAAGCAAACAGTCAAATGCAAAATGCACAATGCATGTATTTTCTTTTCCCTTTCTTAATGTAGATGGGTTACAAAACGAAAGTTGTTATATAACTTTGATTTCGATTTAAAGTGAAAACAAACAAGCTTGTCCAAAATCAAAAGACACCTTAAGATTTACTTGCTTAATCACTGGAAATGCATGAAATCAAACCATAATGACGAAAGTAAAATGACTAATCAGCTATGGACAACAAACAAGCTAACTCTTTAGACCAGCAAAATGCCTAACACAGGTTCAGATCTAAGAGGCCAAAAGCAAGACTAATTTACTCTTCGTTATGGGAAATTGTGAATGAGTAAGAAATACAAAAGAACAAGTACAATTTCGTTATATAACAGAGGCAGAATGATGGCAAGTAATGTTGGTTTCAGAACAGGTGCAAGACTGGTAACTGGAAGCCAAATCTATAGTGAAAACATGCAAGAGAAAAGGAGGAAACCCCAACAGCACTAGGCAAAATTGGGCCAACGCAGGTGCTGCACAGCCAGTCTGGCTCTCAGCGCAGGTAGCCCCTTCGGGACCTGCGTTGCAAAGCAGGTAGCCTGTGTACTACCTGCTTTGGAAAACGAAAGTTGCGTTTTCACAGTTTCCGGGTCATAATTTTCTCAAAAATGCACAGTTTTTGCTCAAATCAGAAGCAATCAGTCAAGCACACTCAAAGGGATGATAAGGAAGGTGAAAAGCTATCACTAAGAGCTTACAAGGATCCTTGTAGATCAGCTCTTCAAATCATGAATCTTGCTCAGAAATGAGCTAGAGTAGCTGCCCCTCTACTTCGCTTTTGATATAGTCAAAAGCTTTTCGATTTGGTACTCTTTTGTTCAGGAAATGAATAGAAAAATACTACAAACACAATCAAACGGATACGATCCCCAGCGGAGTCGCCAGTTTGTTGTAGGGGAAAGTATCTGACTCGGATGACCCTATCCCACTCTAAGGGTGATAGTACCTCAGCAACAACTGTAAAGCAAACTACTTAAGGTTTACTTCTTTATGAAAGAAAAAGAGAGTGGAAAAATGCACTAACCGTTGCCTTGTGCTTAATGTCGAATCCAAACTCTTTTCTTTGGCCACTCGCTCCTAGCTCCTTGCTCTTTTGCTGGCCCAGCTACAATGAGATCCTGCAAAATAACAAAGAAGGAAACTACAAAAGGCATGCAATCATAACTGGTTCAAGGATTAGTGTAAACCAAATATACAATTATCACAATATATTATTGAAACAAGAGCATATAGAAGAACCTCAATAGATTTTATTAATGAAGAAGTAAAGGTTCTGAGAGCGTTACAACCATTGAAGGCCCCAATCCAGCAACACCTCCCAGCAGAAAGAATTTCTCCTCTTCACCTCTCTCAAGCAATCACCCAATAGCTCTATAGTGAAACCAACAGCATATCATTACTTTGCACAAAATTCCAGCCTCCTGAGCTCATAGGAGAGAGCTCAATATATAGATGAATTGAGAAAGGATGAGTCAGCTTGCAACTGATGTGTAGCTGCCTTGTGTCCTCTCTCTCTTCAGTTAATCTTTAGTTGATCTTCAGTTCTTGAGTCCACTTGGAGAACCTTGCTTCCACTTGGAGAAACAGAGCCTCTGACTCATCACAAGGCGAAATCCCTGATCCAAGTGTCATTTTTGGAAGATTCCAGAGCAATGACTCAGTGTGCCACATGTCCAAACTCGCTCAACGCAGGTGGCCTTTGTCCCACTTGCTTTGCAACGCAGGTACACCATGGAGGATCTGAGTTTCAGCGCAGAAGCCTAGTGGAGCACCTGCTTTGATTTCAGGATTGCTTGTTTTTGAGTGTTTTCAGGTGGAGAACTGATCTGAGAGCTGTTGGTTTGCTGACCTTGTTCCTCTAGGGGTAGAAACATCATGTTTAGGGAACTTTGGATCCCCTGGATTATTGACAATTCATGCCTGTTGCTGTAAGGCACAAAATTGTCTATAACATTCCCTGATCCAAGTGTCATTTGGAAGCTTCCTGGGCATTGACACCTTGAGGAATGACTTTGCCACATGTCCCAACTCGCCCAATGCAGGTAGCCTTCTTTGCAATTGACATTCAGCGCAAGTAGATAGTGGAGCAGTTGACATTCAGCACAGATGCTCAGTGGAGCAGTTGACATGATCCAGAATTGCCTTGTTTTTGAGTGTTTTCAGGTGGAGAACTGTTATTCAGTGTTGTGGTTTGCTGACCTTGTTCCTCTAGGGGTAGGAACAACATGTTTAGGGACTTTGGATCCCTTAGATTATGGACATTTCATGCTTCATGTTGTAAGGCACAAAAATGTCTATAACAAAAGGCCTCCAAAACTGGGTCTGAAAGCGGCACTACGCATAGAATCGGTGACGTTGTGCATAGAAATTTTCAACATAGGAAATTGCAATCGGTGGCGATGCGCTTTTGACTGGGACACTTTTTGGAGAAGTGGCTTACATATTCAGATTCACCATGATGAGAACATCAATCCCTGAAACTTTCAGAAAATGTGGAGAAAATCTTGGTCACCTAAAGGTCAAAAAACCATCAAAATATGACCTCTCTGCCACTTTTTGGACACATAGGAAGCAGTCTTGGGTGATTCCACTTTTGAGGGTGAAATGACCTCCAAATGCAAAAATTCAAGATGTTCTAGAAGCTAGACAGGAAGACCTTTCCAACAAGCCATATTGGGCTTAATTGGGTCAAGGGGAAGGCCTCCAAAATTGGGTCTGAAGTGGTGCTATTCATAGGAACAGGGGCGCTGCGCATATGATGAATTTTGCCAGTTTTGCTCAAAAATCCAGTTTTCACCTAGTTATTTCACAAATTGACTTTTACTCTCATTTTGGATGAATGTATGAATGTAAATGATGCTATGCTATGTAAACATAATTGTAAAATGACTCTAGAGGGTAGACACATCATTTTGAGGTGGTTTGGGGGTAAACGAATCAGTTTCCTTGGTTTTAGAGGCAAGCTGTTTCACTGCCTATATTCTTGTTCTTAGTTTAGATATGGTTGAAACCACCACTCTTCTCATGGATTCGACCCCTGATAGCTAGAATAGGTTGTTTGATGCCTATATTATGTACTCTATTAGTCATTTGTAAAGGTTGGACTCTTGTGGATGCTTTGAGCTACATTGTACATCTCTACAGCAGTTTGGCAAGGAAATAAACCAGGGTTTGCAGTTATTTTTGTAGGATTCTTGTGGTAATGTGTCTTGGCATTATTTCTCCTTTTGTCATTAGTTTTTTCTATGTATTATGTGTGCCATAATCTTATTCATTCTTCTAAGTAAATGAAATCAAGATAGATAGGTGGAATACATTGGTTACAGTGTTCCGCCTTGGGAATTCATTTAGTTTTTGATGTTTTATATTGTTTGAAGAGGACTCATGATCTGCATGCCCTCTTCAGCTCCACACCAGTCTTAGAGCTACCATCTTACTCAATTTCTAGTGCTTAAACACCTACCTACCTCGCCCCATAGAACACCCTGCATTTCTGAGTTGATTTCCTAGACCCAAAGCTGCTTGCTCCATTTGATCCAGCAAAAAAACCCAACAAAATAAACCAAAAACCATAGAGCTACTATACCTAGCCTAAAATCCATATTTTATTTAGTCATCTCAACTAAGATTGACAAGGAGAGAGACCTCTCCCGACCTGGTAGGGCTAGCTACCAGGTTAAGCGTGGTTTTTGGTTACCCTAGAATTACCCCCCTTCAGCCTAAGGTCAATGTAGGCTCTAACAGAACATACAACATTTATTTATATTTTGGATATTGTTGTAATGTTAAAATGTCTCTAGATTATGAATATACATGTTTCTTTGGACTAATACATCATTGTAATGTATTATGTTTTCTCGATTATACACAATTACAATGAGTTTTTGTCTTTCGTCGTGAAACTTAGGAACTATGTTTCTCTTGGATTATTTTCAGATGCAATGTATTTATTTATGAGTTTCTCTTTGTATATTTAAATATATCCATAATTTTCCTTCTACATGTTATTTAATAATTAGGTGGATATGGCCACTCTCCTATTCCACTTTGACCCCAGCATGGTTTCCTTTAAGTTTCCTATTTTCCAACACAATTTCCTATTTTGATAGTCTTCTAGTTTTGGTAGTTTTTTGGGTCCTAAACTTCTAGAGTCATTTTGAGGCCCTAAATGACATTTTTGGGCAAATGGGAAAACCTAAGACAAGGAGTCATGTTTTCAATCAAAAAATTTTGTTCTCAAATGGACCTTTCTAATAGGCTATCGTGCGCACCAAAATGAGATCATATCCCAAAGTTAAGACCCTAGGAAGTTGATATTCAAACTGACCCCATCGAGACCCACAAGATTTTGATGCTTAATCTTCTAGCTTTAGGTTTTTGGATGTTTAAGGTTTCTCATTATTTCTTCATGATAAAAATTCCTGAGAGCCTCATTTTAACTCAGTTTAGAATGCATGTGTTGGGTGCAGCTTTTTAGCATATTTTAGATACCTTTTCCTGCCACTTTTTACCATTTTACCTTTGATCCCATGAGCTTTATGACCTGATTATTGCTTTTCCTGGTTATAAGAAGAAACTCTTGTTGTGACATATTATTTTGCCATTTTTGTTAAATATGAATGAAGTGATATATTTTTGATGGCTAACTGGGTTAGTGTGGAAGAAGTTCTCTAGCTCTTTTTTCTTTCAGGTGTTGCCCATGAATTCAAGGGAAAAGGATGGACAACTGTGTCATTAATTCACAAATATGTTTTGAGGATTTGATGTTAGAGATCATTATTGTTACACCTCAATTTGTTGTTACACCGCGAGAAGTTGTTGCACCGCAACTGTCAAAGATCATGGGTATTGTTCCACGAGACAACTGTCAAGAAGCATGAATTGCCTATGGGCGGTTAAAGAATCTAGGTATTTTAGAAAATTATGTAACTTGAATAGGACTTGTATTTAGAAACCAGTTGTGTAAGTTTCTATTTTCTTTTAATATCGATCAACATGCGAATCGTAAGATTCTCATGACTGATATGTTCCCTATTTTGGGCACATATACTTTATAAAAGGATTTGGTTCGATGAAGGGAACATGAAACACGACATAATACTGTCATTTTGATTATGTAATTCCCAACTATTTTAATACAAGAACATCATTGGTGATGCTTTTGCAGATTTT
The DNA here is from genome assembly GCA_031772625.1 of Pinus tabuliformis. Classification (NCBI taxonomy): domain Eukaryota; kingdom Viridiplantae; phylum Streptophyta; class Pinopsida; order Pinales; family Pinaceae; genus Pinus; species Pinus tabuliformis. The sequence continues at coordinate 258,434,034 of CM062819.1, read as the reverse complement.
TTTTTGAATTCCTAACTAGTTCTTAATTCATCCATGTGCCCTACTAGGGAGGAAGGGCCCTCCTCTTTAGTAGGGATTGCAATAGTAGTTGTAGCATTATATCAATTATTTCTTTCTCGTAAGTGTGAAGTTATTATTGTCGTTGTATAATTCATAGGGTAGATTACTTCTGTTTTTTAGATTTGTGATATGTTGTTACACACGATTAATTAAGCTGTAATAATTGATTGGTTGATTCAGTCATTAATATTGTGTGTGGCACGACCGTTCTTGGTAAAACATGAAGAGTGATTTCATTATTGTAGAATGTTTTTTGATATCTGCTTGAGTGTTTAATTTCTACAATCAGTTCAACGACATTTCTTTCCGTTCTTTATTTCTATCCTTGGTTGTTAACTATTGGCATAGATAGTGTAGACACCTTTGAAATAAATACACCTACACTGGTTGATAATTAAATGGTTGCGGTTCAGTCAATTAACAGTGATTAAAATGGAAAAATATTTTGGCGCCATTGTCAAGGAAGGTAGTTGACGGTACAGTCAACGAAGTGTGTTTCGTTAATATAGTGTTTCGAGTGCACAAGTGTTGGGTAGTAAGATGAGAGGTAAGAACCCGCTCATCGCTCTAACATACCTCGGTGGTCTCACCAGTGCGATCATTAGGACACTTAGGGTGTGTGAAATTTTTGGATTTGTTTTAGACATATTTTCAGGTTTACAAGCGCTGGGTGGTAAGATGAGAGGTAAGAACCTGCACATCGCTCTAATATATCTGAGTGGGCTCACCACTATAGAAAATGAGACACTTATGGTGTGAAATAAATACACATAGGGTCCATGTGTAAGGTATAGGAGTAGAAGATATACCAAGAAAACAACTGTGCTAATAAATCACAGGAAAAATGGGTCATAAAAGGAACAAGAAGAACACAAATTTGGGGAGAAAAACATTTATTTATGAGCTAATCTCAAAAGTAGAGAAAGAATAGTCAAACTCACAGAGGGATACAAGAAAAATAGGGCCACAAAAAGTTGTTACCCCCTCAGAAAGGCCAGAAGCATCTGATTCCTCTGTCTCCGGACCTCATCTATTAGGAAACCAACTCACAAAAAGATAGAAAATACAGATTGACACCTTAGAATCCAGCCTCTTCAAGGGGGCAACCTCCTTTACGTTACACAAATGAAAAAATCTTGGATGATACAATTGACTAAACCTCCCTTCTATATATAGGAGTCTAAGGGGTCACAATATAATCAAGCCGACATAATAGTAATAACATAAGGGAACAAAAATAACAATAGTGGGTTTCTATCGGGCACTCTAATAAGAATATGGGGACAATAGGGGCACAATAATAACAAAAAGGGACACAATGACAATAGTAATGGGGGAATCACTAGTATTATACGGACATAACATGCCCCTCTCCATCCGAAAAGCAGTGTCCTCAATGCTTGAGTAGTTCTGGATTCTTCTATATAAAATTATCATCCTCCCATGTGGAATATTCAATGAATAAGTTCTTCCACTTGATGAGATTCTGTGAAATTGATCAATTTCATAACTGTAGAGTTCTTGTTTATGTCACTGCTTCCGGTTCCAATATTATTTTTCATTCCTCGTCAAGTTCTGGCAATATTGTTTGAACTGGGAGCTTTTCACCTATAGCCTTCCTTAAACATGAAATATGGAAAACTCGGTGCACTCGAGAAGCCACAAGAAGCTCTAATTTGTATGCCATAGTACCAATCCTTTGCAACACCTTGTACGAACCATAATACTTTGGTGATAATTTATTATCCTTCTTAGCTTTCTTGAGGGACATTTTTTTATATGGTTGTAGCTATAGGAATACTAAGTCACCTACATCAAAACTTCCTTCATTGTGATGTTGATCTGCCTATTGTTTCATTCTCTGCTGTGCCAATGTGAGGTTACCCTTTAAGAGTTGGAGAACTTGTTGTTGATGCTCGATGTAATGTTCCACTACATGAACCTTAGAATTTTCTGTTAAATATGATGTGATGGATGGTGGATGATATCCATAATGTGCCATAAATGGGGTCATTTTTGTTGCAGTATGGAAGGAAGTGTTATACCACCATTCAGCCAGAGGAAACCATTTGACCCATTGTGTATGTTTATCAGATACAAAGCAACAAAGATATCCTTCCAAACATTTGTTTACTATCTCAGTTTGCCGATCAGATTGAGGATGATAAGATGAGCTATGAGTTAACTAAGTACCAACACAAGAAAATAATTCTATCCAAAAATTTCCAGTGAAAATTGGGATCTCTATCGCTTACAATAATCCATGGGTTTCCATGTAGCTTTTGAATTGTTTCCATAAATGCAGTAGAAACTCTACTAGCTTTAAATGGATGTGATAATGCACAAAAGTGTGCATACTTGGTAAGTCTGTCAACTACCACCATGATGACACTCTTTCCTTCAGACTTGGGTAAACCTCTGATAAACTCCATTGAAACCTCTTCCCAATGTTGGCTTGGAATGGATAAAGGTTGTAATAGACTTGGGGTCTTAATTGTTTCAACTTTATTTTGTTGGCAAACCAAACATTCTACCACAAACTTTTGAATATCTGATTTAAGGCCATCCCAAAAAAATTCCTTCTTAACCCGTTGTTAAGTATTTAAAAATCCTGAGTGCCCTCCTAAGGGAGAAGTGTCCAATTCCATAAGAATCTTTTGTTTGAGTTGGCAATTCTTACGTAGGTATAAGCGATCTTTGTGCCATAATGAATCATTTTTCTAGCTAAATGTATCAGATGTACTGGGATCTTGATGTAACTTTTGAATGAGTGCCCACACTTCATCATTCTTCCATTCATCCCTTGCTTCGTTCATCCAATCTGGTTGGATAATAGAAATGGCGAAAAACAATGCTTCCACATCCTCATCCTTTATTAAGAGTGCATCTGCCACAATATTTTTCTTTCCTTTTAGTAGATGATTTCAAAGTCATAACCCAACATCTTTGTGACCCATTTATGTTGCTCTTCAGAGGATAATCTTTGTTCTAAAATGTATTTAAGGCTATCATGATCCATTTTTACGTTGAAGTGTCTTCCCATTAGGCAGGGTCACCATTTCTTAAGTGCATGTAGTATTGCCAACATTTCCTTCTCATAAATAGCTTTGTGTAAATACTTTCCTTTGATTGGATGCCTTTTGAAAGTAATGGCTCTTTCATCTTGCATTAAAACAACACCAATTCCATTTTCTGAAGCATCACATTCCATAATAAATGTTTTTTCTGAAGTCTGGTGTAGCTAAGACTAGTGCTTGGCACATTGCCTCTTTAAGATGTTCGAAGGCCTTTATTGCCTTTGGAGTCCATGAAATGCATATTTATTCAATAATGTTGTTAGAGGTACTGCTATTCTCCCATAATTCTTAACAAACTTGCAATAATACCATGTCATCCCAAGAAATCCTCGTAGACTCTTTATGGATGTGGGGATTTTCCATTCCTTAATGACTTTAATTTTGCTAGGGTCTACCTTAACACCTTCATGAGATACAATATGACCCAGATATTCCACCTCTTGTACTCCAAAGAAACATTTTGATCTTTTTGCATATAATTGTTTCTCCTCCAATAGTTTGAGCACCCTATCAACATGTTCAACATGATCCTTCCAAGACTTGTTGTAGATTAGTATATCATCAAAAAATACCAACACAAATTTTTTAAGGAAGGGTTTGAAAATGGAATTCATTAAACCTTGAAATGTAGAAGGTGCATTGGTAAGGCCAAAAGGCATGACCAAAAATTCATAATTACCCTCATGAGTTATAAATGTTGTTTTTGGAATGTCTTCAATATTCATTCTAATTTGATGATATCCTGAATGAAAATCCAACTTGGTGAAGTAAATTGATCCATGCAATTCATCCAATAATTCATCAATGACAGGAATGGGAAATTTATCATTAATAGTGAGCTTGTTGAGCTCCCTATAATCCAGACACATGTGCCATGATCCATCCTTCTTGTGCACCAATACTACTAGAGTAGAGAAAGAACTTTGACTAGGTTGAATTATACCAGCCTCTAGCATTTCTGCAACCATACATTCAATTTCACTCTTTTGGGCATAGGGATATCTATACGGCCTGATGTTTGGAGGAACACTTCATGGAATCAAATGAATAGGATTATCGTGATCGCGAATACGTGGGAGGCCTTTAGGAGTCTCAAATACCTTGGAATGATTGTCCAAGACTTTTTAGAGATATGGAGAAATAGATGATTTCGATGTGGGAACCTCTAGCGAACATAATTGTGCAATTACACCTCGTTGTTACTTCTTTTGAAGCTTTGTCATACCGTTGGAGCTGATTATCTTTCCCGGTTTCCCTACAATACCCCTTAATTCAACTTCCTTTCCTTCCACACATAATTCCATGAAGATTTCTTGAAATTTAAAAGCTATTGTACGTAAGGATTGTAGCCATTGGACTCCTAGTACAACATCAGCACCACCCATTGGAATGGAAAGCATTGGGTTATTCAATACATATTATCCCATGGATAGCTTGATATTATGGCACTTTCTAAAGAAATTTATGGTTCCTCCACTTGCAACCATCACTTGACACTCTAGTGCTGGATATAGGAAGCAATTCAATTCCTTTGATATCTTACAATGAATAAAATTATTGGTACTTCTCGAATCAATCAACACTATTACCTTTTTCTTCTTAATATGTCCTTCTATCTTGATAGTTTATGGAGTGGTGATTCCAGCCAATGCATTACAAGATATGGTCAGATTCATTTCTTCTTTATCTAGGGTTTGTTCCTAGAGTATATCCTCTTCTTTTGACATTTCTTGTTCCTTTTCTTCCTCCTCTTCACAATATATGTAGAATAATTTCTTATCAGCATACTTATGACCTTTAGTGTATTTGCTATCACAACTATAACAAAGCCCTTTTGCTATTTTTTCTTCCAACTATTGTGGTGTCAACCTTGTAGGTTGTGGAAGGCTAGGGGTAACAACACTTCCATCTTTATAGTTGTGAGTGGTAGGCTTCCTAGTTGCCATAATTTTGCTTTCCATTTTTCTTGCTCACCTAAATGCCTTCTCGAATGAATCAGGTTACCAAAGGTGAACCTCATGTTGGATATTATCCTTTAAAGTCCCTATGAACACATCAATCCTATACTCCTCTGGAATATCTTTTACCCTTATGTTCAATTTTTGGAAGTCCTCAATGATCTCCATCATTGAACCCTTTTGTTTGAGATTTATCATTTGGCTAACAAAACTGTTGCTTTTTGTATCCTCATAATGAGCTATCATTTCTTCTGTAAAAATTGCCCAAGTGACAATTTGTTTACAAGAGCAAAGCCATCGATACCATACAAACTGATTTGGTTCCAAATATAAAGTTGCAATACATACCTTTTGTGTGTTTTTCACATTATGGAGATCGAAAAATTTCTCCATCTGTAGTATCCATGTTCCGGGATCCTTGCCATCAAAATTCCTCATATCGATTTTTGGAACATGGTGGGTCTTCAATCCAACATTAGAGTCTATGAAATCATGATTAACATTTCTTTTGTTCTCATCATGAGTTTCCTTTACAACACTTTCATCATTAGTGACCATTTCTTGTAGCAACTTATTCAAATTTATCTTCAATTCTTCCATCTTATCGTCCATGCCATTCATCTTAGCGTCCATGCCATTCATCTTAGCTTCCACGCCATCCATCTTAGCTTCCATGCCATCCATCTTAACTTGTATGCCATTCATATTTGCTTCCACACCATTCATCTTGGCTTCAGTTACCTTTTGTGAGTCAAATTTATTGTACTTGGTCTTGTAATTTTGATATATCATGTTGCATGTCTTCCTCTTCTTGACGAGTCATGCTATAGCTTTTAGGTTGCTTACTAGGTGTTTCCATTTTATTTCTTTGGGGCATTAATTAATGCTAATAATTCTTCACTATTCCCTTTGAATTCCTTCCAACTAATTCTTCAAACCAATCTTATGCAAAATTTAAAAAAAAACTACACATCTTTTTTTTTCACTTTGTAAGAGCTCGATATTGAATCTGTTTTATCACTGTAACCGTGGATCTCGAAAATATTAAATCTAATCCTACAGTATCCCTTTGAGTCCTCTTTGTAACCCCCCAAGTCTAATCAATCTTGGATTCTCCAAGGAAGAGTTATGCCAAATATCCCACGGTGACCTGATTATAGACTAGTTCAGTAGAGAAAACTTATTCGACGTGCCATGTGTCACTGTTTCCACATTAGTACCTGAAACTGATATTCATAAAACTACAGGCCATCCTCTTTTCGAAACTTCTTACACAATTTTAATCTGATGCTCAAAACAAAATTTATGACCATTTTCTCCAGGTCACCTGTTTGGAATGTAATTCAGGAGTCTGCAATAACCCTAACTGCCTCAGATCATATCTCCAAAAATATAGTGAAGCAAGCTCTGAAATTCAGACCCGAAGTTTAGAGTGATTTCGGCTCAAATGGTTTTGTTTTTTATCTTCTGAAACGTCATAGAAAAATTTATAGCGAAAATTCCACGATTACCTGTTTGGAGCAGCGAAACCCTAGGATCCAAAGCTCTAATACCAAATGTTAGGAAACCAACTCACAAAAAAATAGAAAAGATAGATCAACACATTAGAATTCAGCCTCTTCGAGGGGGAAACCTCCTTTAATTTACACAAATGAACAATTCTTGGATGATACAATTGAATAAACCTCCCTTCTATATATAGGAATCTAAAGGGTCACAATATAATGAAGCCGACATAACAGTAATAACATAAGGGCACAAAAATAACAATAGTGGGTTTCTATGGGGCACACTAATAAAAATATGGGGACAATAGGGGAAAACTAATAATAATAAGGGACATAACTAAAATAGTAATGGGGGAATCACTAGTATTATAGGGACCTAACATCATCATCCTCGAACTAGTGTACCCACTCCCAAAACCATAGACTCGATTCGAGAACAACAGGGGGAAACTAGTTGCCAAGACCCTAGGTTTGAGGGCCAAGGGGAAACCAGTGGTGAAAGGAAAGGGATTGAATTAGAAGAGCATTAATTTACTTATCAATATACAAATTCAGGTAGCGCAATAAAATAGAAAGACCTGGAGGAACTTGAGCTATTATCTCATGAATCTTCACCCACAGGACAACCACTTAGATGGTCTGAAGAAGGAGACTCATCATAGGAAGAGTCAGGAGGATCAACAATGGGGGATAAAAATAACAATAACAACAAAAAAACATATGCCACCATTACCACCTTTGAGTTCCCAATAGATGATATAAGGGGCGAAGCTCCCATGAAAAACATTCCTTTGTCATCTCTTCCATCTTTTCAAGGAATGCCTGTAGAAGACCCTGACACCTTCTTGTTTGAATTTGATGTCTTGTTCCGGAGCTATGATAATACTTCAGATGCTCAAAAGATGAAATTGTTCCCTGTTACTCTAAAAGGAGCAGCACTAAGATGGTTTACGGGACTAGCCTCTGCTACTATTTAGACATGGGGTGACATGAAAGCTACATTCCTATCCAAGTATCAGGACTATTGTCGGACCGGGGACTTGAGGGAAGAAATATTCAGGATGACGTAGAAGAAGGAAGAAATCTTGCAGGATTATGTGGAACGATTCCATTATAATTTGCAGATATCTAAACATAGTGATTTAGATCCAGAAATCTTGAAAACCATATTCATAAGGGGAATGAGAGATGACTGCCTTGATACCCTGAATCTACTAGGAAAGGAGACATATCTCAGGAATCATTTGATGAGATAATAAATATCTGCCCAAGGTGATCAAGAGGGTCATTGAGAGGAAGAAGCATGGTATGGGATGCCTATGTCAGAATACAAAAATACGTAAATGGAGGTGTGACCAGAGCTGAGATCGGGAATCTGTTCGAAAACCTTAAAACTGATATCCTCAGTACCTTGTCTGCTCAAATAAGGAAGACATAAGTGAAGAAGGAATATGACGAAGCTGATACAACTTTAGCTGTGTTCTACCTAAAATATAGGGAGAAACATTCCCTGAAGGAATGTAGAGTAAACAACATCATATTGTGCAACATTTGTGATCTAGAGAATTGTACAGGCCATTGCATGGATCTTCCCAGACTAAAAGTGGTGCTCAAAGAATCAAGCGAGGATGTTTAGTCTTCCTATTTCTTTAGATCCAAGAAACCATGGCAACCAAAACCCTAGGTATGTCTCAAGACTTCTCTTCTTTTAATCCATGTAATAATATACATAATGCTCAACAATTCCCTTGGCAATATTCTACTCCTTCTCTAGCATAGTTTCCTTCACCTTGGAACCAGTGGTCTCCCTCTCCACCTCTCTAATACCCTCCATCTTAGTCATATCCTTGGACTCAGAATTGTAGAGGAAATTCCCTAGGTCCAGCCCCTCCTGCAATACCAATGCAACAACAATTAAAACTACCATCTTTTCAAACACCCACCGCTACACCTCCTATATGACCCCAATTACCTGTGCAACCTAACCTTAACCCAAACAACAAGGCATCCCCTAACATTGAGGCCTCGACTACCTTTAAAACTTATTATATCACTCATGTTGGATGTAAAAAAATTCATCTTTGGTCAGGGAAAGTGATTAACCCAAAACACTCTCCTATTATCAATGAAGAAGAGTGTGAGTCACCCAGAGAAGATACCACAAATATTGAAGATGTTGTCACACCTGTAACAACTAACTAGAGAAGGTCTATTGCACCTGTAACAACCAATTCAAGTAAAGATGATACACCTATAACAACTAACTCAACTATGATAACTAAGGATCCTCTGTATCCCCAAAGATTAGCTGAAGTTGGGATGACATCACAACCAGAATCTGATTTCCTTATGGAGTTAAAAAATTTACACATATGGATTCCTCTACTATAGGATATTAAATATGTGCCTATTTATGAAAAAGAAGTAAGATATTTGTGTGTTAAAAAGTCGAGGAGGAAGTCTAAGGGCCCCGCTACTGTTCATGTGATGGGAAAGTTGTCCGAATTAATGACTGAACAACCTCTCTTAACCAAATATAATGATCTAGGAAATCCCGTGGTCAATGTTTACATCGATGACAAGCCCATTACCAATACATTGATTGCTTTAGGGACAACCATTAATGTAATGACTAAGTATCTCTTCCCACCATAGGGTTACACAGACTAAGACACACACCTACGGTATTGGAATTAGCATACAGGTCCCGTGTCAAACTTGAGGGGGTGTTAGAATACATAGTGATCACAGTGGATTCTTAGAGATATCTAGTTTAATTCCTTATTTTATGAACTAAATCAAACTTTGGGGTGGCATATTTTGATTCTAGGGAGGCCTTGGCTAGCCACGCTAGACACATTCATAGGATGCAAGTTTGGGTCTATGATAATTTCAGATGGTCAGGCCACAAAGAACCTTAGTCACTACCCCCTAGCAAAACCAAGTATGGATTCGAGAAACCCCTTTTGGGATGAATTCAAACCCAAATTAGATTACTGCCAACAACTTCTCACCCTCGGAAAAGCCCAGTACTTCAAGGATGAGACAAAATATGATATCATAAATGGTTTTATTAGTAATTCATTTTTTGTTACTTCTATTCAGGACTCGGGGCAGGAAGATGTTGTAGAAGACTTGGGCTTTGAACAGATGAAGACCATTCCAAACATAAAGAACAGTCTAGTTCGAATAGAACTGGGTAAATATCTAAATGTCAATCCAAACCTAACTGCTGAGCAAAACAAATTGTTGTTACAACTATTACAGAAGTACGTAAAGGTGTTTGCATTGGATTATACAGACATGAAAGGGATCCATCCCAGCCTGTGCACTCACCACATCTATCTAAAGGATGGCTAAAATCTTATTAGACAACCATATTGACGTATGAACCCTGTGATAAAGGAGGTAGTGAAACAGAACTACAAAAACTCCTAAATGCCAACTTCATTTATCCAATTTCTGATAGTCAATGGGTATCCCCACTTTTCATTGTCCCTAAAATGAATGGAAAGTGGAGGGCCTGTGTAGATTATAGAGACCTCAACAAAGCCACCCAAAAGGACCATTTCCCTTTGCCATTCACAGATCAGGTCCTTGATACCCTGTCTGGGAAGAATCTTTTTCATTTTTGGATGGGTTTAGTGGTTACAAACATATACAAATTGCCCAGAAGATCAAGATAAAAGAACTTTTACCTACCCTTAGGGAACATTTGCATATAGGGTTCTTCCTTTTGGACTCTATAATGTGCTAGTAACTTTCCAAAGGGAAATACTAGGAATTTTCTCTGATTTGTTGAATGACTAAATAGAAATCTTCATGGATGACTTTATATCTTATGGTGATTCTTTTGAAACAACATTAGTTAATTTAGAAAATGTATTGGAACGATGTTTGCAGATTACTGTTGCTTTGAGTACTGTAAAGTGTCACATGATGAAGAATGAAGGGATTGTGTTGGGACATGTTATTTCTAATAACGGGATTAAAGTAGGCCCTTCTAAGATAGAGGTAATCTTAAAAATCCCAATTCACAAGACACAAAAAGAGGTACATAGTTTTTTGGTTCATGCAGGGTACTATAGGAGGTTTATAGAAATTTTTTCAAAGATTTCATCTCCTTTATTCTCCTTACTTATGAAAGATGTGGAATTTGTATGGACAAGGAAGTGCGAGCAAGCCTTCATGGAATTAAAGAACTGTGTATCAACATCTCCTGTTTTGCAAGGACCAAATTGGATTCTACTGTTTCACATAGCTGCAGATGCATATAATACTATTATGGGAACTGTATTGGGCTAGCTAAAGGACATAAAGCTGTATGCTATCTATTACGTAAGCAAAACCTTGACTCCAACTAAAATCAATTACACGATGATAGAAAAAATATTTTCTTGTGGCAGTGCTTGCCATTAACAAATTTCAACACTACATCATAGGATATCAAGTTTTTGTACACTCTGACCACTCTTCCATTCACTTTGTAATGAATAAACCAGTCACCATTGGTAGGATTACATGGTGGTTATTGCTATTACAAGAATTTGATATAACAATCCTAGATAAACCTGGGAAAGATAATTTAGTGGCTGATTTTCTTCCTTGGCTAATTGTTGATGATGAATGCAAGCCTATTGAAGATTCTTTTCCTGATGAATAAATTTTTGATATTTCAACTCGCTCGTTGTGGTATGAAAACATAGCTAATTATATTGATGCAGGAAGATTTCCACAATACCTATCCTCGAGAGAAAAGATAATAATTTTCCAACAAAGTGCTAGATATTTTTGGATTGAGGGAAATCTCTATTAAACTGGGCCAGATCATTAGATTAGGTGCAGTGTGAGGGAGGATGAAATCTTTGATATCCTTAGAGATTGTCAGAAAGAACATTGTGGAGGACACTTTTCAGATAAGAGGATAGGATACAAGGTGCTCTCAACATGATACTATTGACCCACAATATTTCAGGATGTTAAGAAATTCGTGAAGGGATGTGACAATTGCCAAAGAATGGTTCAACCACTCCAGTCAGATGAAATTCCATTACGACCTCAAATAGTTTTAGATCCCTTTTAGAAATGGCCCGTAGATTTTGTAGGACCAATTAACCGTTCATCCCATCAATAATCCTACATCCTAGTCTGCACAGACTATGTCACAAAGTGGGTCGAGGTGAAAGCATTGAACAAAGATACAGAGCATGATGTTTTAGACTTTTTATTTGAAGAGATTTTTTTGCTTTCGGATACCCATAGAAATAGTGAAAGAATAAGGGCCCCAATTCACATCTTATTTGATTTAGAAGCTAGTTGAGAAATACAAAATTTGTCATAGGATTACTTCACCTTATCATCCACAAGTGAATGGCCAAGTGGAGAGCACCAACAAGGTTATTAAGGGAATTCTCACCAAGATCGTGGCCAATCATCAGAGGAATTGGGTTGATAAAATTCCAGAGGCATTGCGGGCATACAGGACTACATGGAGGAATACTACAAGATTATCACCATATGAATTACTGTATGGAAAAATTCCTTTATTTCCCATAGAGTTCGAAATCAAGACATTAATAACAACGCTACAGGTGAGCTTGGATCTGGAAACAACAAAAAGCAATGTTTGAATCAAATCGATGAGCTATATGAGAAAAGGCTCGCTATTTTTCAACAAACATACATTGTTCACCAGCAAGGGGCTAAGTGGCATGATAGATTCATTAAAAAGAAGAAGTTTAAAAAAGGAGACTCGGCTCTATTATATGATTCGAGATTCAAGGATTTCAAGGGGAAGCTCTGCACTAGGTGGCTAGGTCCTTATGAAGTTGACACAGTATTTGAAAATGGGATTGTGAATTTAGTTACCATTGACAGTGCTAGGACACCATTACTCGCTAATGGGCACCGTCTTTGGCTATATCACAAACCCACTTCAAAGGATTCATTCACCAAAATTGTCATGGATTCTGACTTTCATATTATAGGGATAGGGGAAACTCTCCTGCGCTGCCAAATTATTAATTTTGTAATAAGTGCAATAGTTGAAAACCAACTTTTTTTGGTAGTTGTTACACCCAGTAAAAAAACATAAAAAGAAAAAAGAAAAAAATGTAAATAAGAATATGATTGTGAAAACCTCTTATAGGGGCTCAGACAAATAAATTATGACAGTTGAAAACCATGATGTGGTGACTATTACACATTATTTTCTTTCTTTAACAACATCATTTATCTCGTGCACATCTTACAAAATGTTGTTACACGTTTTAGTATTTTCTCATTCTTTTCAAATTTTTGTAATTTTCCGTAAAGAGTAGTGTAAATAAGAAACTGTTGTAGAAATAGTGTTAGCAATTGTATTTTTTGTTACATGTGTAACAACTAACAACCTGCAGTAGTGACCCAGTCGAAATCGTCTACCACAATAAATAACATTCATCAACATCGTGCTACAGGGGCAATTGACACAACCAACACGTCACCACTAAAATTAATTATATCAATGGTACCTTTTCACCGATCCCTTTTTGCCACATCACCTCAGGTACGTCACACAAAAGTTATATCACTTTTTGCTCTGTTTAACAATTATGGAAATTAATACAACACTTTATTTGATGGCCGAGGACAACTGTCACATTAAACTTGGGGGGGGGGGTGAATCATTTCGCAATCTGTGATTTCAAACTAAAATTAAAAGCGACAACCCTATAATCATTATTAAACCCTTCAATTATTGTTATCCCTCTATGCCAATCATGTGAAGGACTAAATCACATTTAAGCCATACCTACGATCCAGGATGAATAATGAGATCACAAAGTATGCAGTAGCATCCCCTTGATTTGACCATCCTGCTTTTATTTCCTACCTCCCCTGATATCAACCTTAGCGAAGCATTTCAACCTCATTTCAAAATTCTCAAAGGAGGAACAGAGAAAACACAAAATGTTGTAGCTGAAACAAAATGGGAGGAGCAACAGTCTGGGATGAGCCCAATTCGACTAAAGCATTGGAAAATTAGCCTGAGGCTTGCTAGATTTTTAAGAAACCAGGATGGTTTGAGTTCTTTGAGCGACTTAAGGCACCGGAGGAGTCCGTCGCCATGAAATTCACTAAAAACCTTAACAAAAACTAGATAGAAGTTAGGGAGTTGAAGCTAGAAGTTACGGAAGAAGTAATTTCTCGATTAACATCATTGTGGACTGGGGGGAAAAGTTGGTTTAACCAAAAAATTAATGACCCCTCCCTTAAGGCAGAATTCCTACGAGGAGAAGATAAATCAGAGAAAAAAGGCAAGGGAATTGACAGCTTATCACTCCCTTAGCCATGGGGAGACATTTCCCTATACAAATCAAGTACATTACTTGTGAAGGAAGGGAAATGATCGTGTTCAATCACCATTTTCCACTATTAAAGCACCTTCGACATAGGCATCTAGTCAATCTCCCATATTTCCTACTAGAAAATATAAGGCACATGTTTGCTATCGTGAAGATTACAACACACCTAGAGAGTTTCGTTACCAATGACGACCTCATCAAGTTAACTGTGCTGGATGCATTGGAACACCAAGGTAGGAGCTAGGAGGAGTTTATGAGTATAAATAAGAGGACTTCCTGCTGAGGGAAACATGAAATCCCTGATGACACTCCAAGGGAAGCTAGGGAGACTAAAGAACAAGGGAAATCATCAGGAGGTAGGATTGAGAAAAGATCATTAGAGAAGCCAATAGGCAAAAAGATACCAAAGAAGAGGGTGAAAGTCAGTTCACATCTAGAACCTTCACCTACATCCAGAAAGGAGTTGAGCAAGCACAAGGACACATGGAAACAAAAAGAAGGGGAACATGCCCATCTGGAAGAGGTCCCTATATTACGTAAGGATGAGACACAACTTTTTCTGCATAAAATTGAAAAATTTAGAAAATGAAAATGAGAGATTAAGGAAGCCATTAGAGGAGAGTAAAGTGGAAGCATGGGTCTCGGGCCTGGACACCTTACTAGAGGTTGTAGACAAAATGAGGGTATAAACTGCGCCAGGTTCTGTATGTGCAACATGTGCTAGGGATATAGCAACAACCAGATATAAAGTCTATGCTGCAAACACCATTTCGACGAAAACTCGAACCGAACCCTAGGAAGCTGTTACATAAGAAGCCGTTAACAACGATGTTGTTACACAATAACCAACACCAAAAATGGAGCATCCCATGATAATTGACCTGGGAGGTGATACAATAGAACCTGCTAACAACATTGTTGTTACACAAGAACTATCAGTAGAGGCAAAGGCTATTCAAGAATAAAAAGAAAGAGTTGAACCACAAGAACCTGTTGATGAAGCAGCTGGTACACAGAAACTAGTAGCTGATGCAGATGAAGTGGATCCTTGAGATGTTGTTACACCCCCAAGTGATATTGCATGTGAAGGAACACAGGGTCCTAAAGCAAGATGGTGTTCAGAGAAAATTTTATTGATATCAGAATTGCAGAAATGGAAACATCAGGCACTCTCCTTACAAAAGGGAGTGATCTCACTGGAAGAACATTAGAAAGTTGTAGATTCACTCAAGGAAACATGGGCTAAGAAGAAATTTGAAGAAGAATGGGAAGGATGGGAAAAGAATGAAGTCATGAAGGAGAAGGAGGAGCAATTGCAGCTGTTACAGTAGCAAGTTTGAGATTTAACAAATGATAAACACAAGCCACACAAACTTGCCCTAAATATGTTAGGGTGTACAAGGCCCTCTCCATCCTACCCAGTCTTTCTGTGGGAAATATTTTATTTGTTTCAGTTGAAGGCGATTTATGAAAATATACCATATTTAGGTAATTCTACCCAAACTTTTTTGGAAGTTTTTCATGCTTGCGATTTTAATGACCAAATATTACTATGCAAGTTGTTTCTTCATAATATAATCAGTGAGAATGCTAGTTTTCACATGGTTTCACTCATTTTCTCCTACATGGGGGACCTACAGTTGTGTGCTTTTATTTCTTTCATGAGAAATCAGATAGAATGGAACCTGGCCATGAAGTGAGCGAACACTAAAGAAGAAAAGGAAGCATTATGGAGAAGGGCGGAACCAAGAATGGCTATAGAGTTGAGGCACGATTTTAAGATATTTCAAAGTAAACCAGATGTCAGAGAGCAATCAACTATCTACAGAAGGAGAATAATGGGGTTCTGCCTCAACCTCTTTGTGCAGCTGAAGAGATAAGCACTAACGGGTTACCTTAAACGAACTGAGGCCGGTAGCACGGGTCTACAGGAGGGTGACCCTTTTAGGTTTCAAAATTTCATGGTTGTTGTTGCATGGGTCCCAGAGTACGCTCAGATTGTGAGATCATTGGGAGCCTTCTGGATATGGCTCAAGTTTAAATATCCTTCGATTTGGCTGCTAGTGGAGGAGTACCAACCCCTGTATGAGCTATGTGACTATGAGGAGGAACCTTGGCTGTATCAGTTGGTGGCCACTCAGGGCTATAGGTCTGTTGATGAGGATATTGTCAGCGCTTACAACTTGACAGATCTACAGTGGAATTACAACAACAATATATGAGAATTTTGCATGAGGACACACAATTGCTTCAGTTGGGGGGAGATGTTTGGTGCAACTTTTGAGCATATTTTAGATACTTCTTTCCCCCATTTTTGACCATTTTACCTTTTAACCCATGAGCTTTATGACCTAATTATCACCTTTCCTCGTTATAAGAAGCAACTCTAGTTGTGACATATTATTTTTCCATTTTTGTTAAATATCAATGAAGTGATATATTTCTGATGGCTAACCATGGTAAGTGTAGACGAAGTTCTCTGGCTCTCTTTCTTTCAGATGTTTCCCATGAATTCAAGGCCAAAGGATGGATAACTGTGTTGTTAATTCACAAATATGTTTTGAGGATTTTTTGTTACATATCATTGCTATTACACCTCAAGTTGTTGTTACACCGCGAGACGCTGTTACACCACAACTATTAAAGATCGTGGGTATTATTCCACGATACAACTATCAAGAATCATGAATTACCTATGGGCGGTTAATGAATCTATGCATTTTTTATTTTAGAAAATGATGTAACTTTAATAGGCCTTGTATTTAGAAACCAATTGTAACAATTTCTATTTTCTTTTAATATCGATCAACATGAGAATCCTAAGATTATCATGACTAATCTGTTCCCTATTTTGGGTGTGTAAATTTTATAAAAGGATTTGGTTCCATAAAGGGAATAGAAAACACAAGATAGTACTATCATTTTGATTCTGTAATTCAAAACTATTTTAATACAAGAACATCATTGGTGATGCTTTTACAGATTCTCCGTTGAATTCCTAAATAGTTCTTAATTCATCCTTGTGCCCTGCTAGGGAGGAAGGGACCTCCTCTTTAGCAAGGATTGTAGTAGTAGTTGAAGCAGTAGATAAATTATTTATTTCTCATAAGTGTGAAGTTATTGTTGTGACTATATAATTCATAGAGAATATCATTTCTGTTTTTTAGATTTATGATATGTTGTTACACAGGATTGCTTAAGTTGTAATAATTGATCAGTTGGTTCAGTCATTGATATTGTGTGTGGCGTGCCTGTTATTGGAAAAACATGATGTGTGATTTCAATCATGTAGAGTTCTTTTTTATTTGTGCATTAGTGTTTAATTTCTGCAATCAGTTCAATGACATTTCATTCTGTTCTTTATTTCTATCCTTGGCTGTTATGTACAGGCACAGATAGAGTAGACACCTTTGAAATAAATAGACCTACTGGTTGAAAATTAAATGGTTACGGTTCAGTCACTTAACAATGATTAAACCAACACAACAAGATGTATCTGTCATACTTCTTCTCAAAGATAAGCTACCATCATTGATCTAGTTTGTTTCGTTTCTGCATGTAAACAATTTTCAACATTTGTTATTTATTAATTGAAGTTATGTTTCATTGTACCTATGTGTCTTTGTTTAAATTTGTATTTCATTTCATTCCTTCATAAATTCATATTAATGGTATCAGAGTAGTTTTTTCTTTCTCCCTAATGAGATCAAGGTATAAGGAGTTCGAGCTTGAGCTTGTTGAGCCCTTAAAATACCATCCTCACCAACCCCGATGACCTCCCATGGTGGAAGAAAGGAAATATGAGAGAGTAGGAGATCCTTTCAACTTGTTTCTAGAAGAAGCCTTCGAGTAGCAAAGAAATGAGATGATGGATAATTTTTCCCATATTCTTCAATGGAGACTAGTGGGAAAAGCATCTTCATCCAATATTCACTTCG